>CM035158.1:75323552-75683176 GCA_020205615.1 Panax quinquefolius
AGAACAACTACCTTTAAGGACTTTAAAAGTGTGGGTCCTCCCGAGTTCCGAGGAACAGCGGACCTGTTAGAAGCCCAGACATGGGTAAGAGAGATTGAGAAGGCGTTTGTGATAACAAAGGTAAGTGAGGCGCAAAAGACTTCTTTTGCGACTTACATGATGAAGGGGGAAGCCAACTACTGGTGGGAGGCTCACCAGGGTGGAGCTAGGACAGAAGATGTTACGTGGGAACCGTTTAAGAAGGTGTTCTTTGTGAACTATTTCCCTACGAGCATGTAGGGTAGGATGGAAATTATGTTCCTAGAACTTAAGCAGGGGCATATGACAGTTCTCCAGTATGCCGCCAAGTTTAACGAATTGGCGAGATTTGCTCCACATCAGGTGGATACCAAGGAGAGGAAGGCGCGCAGGTTTGAGCAGGGCTTAAAACCCTGGCTCTGCAGTAGGATATCGGTTTTCCAGAGTGTTTCCTACGGGACCATTTTGGAGAAAGCGATAATAGCTGAAGGTGGTGGTGAGGCATTGTCTCAGTACCACAAAGAGCGGAAGATTAAGAGTAAGTTAGAGGGAGGTAGTAAGGCTGAAGTTGCCAGCGGAAGTGGTAACTTGCCAAAGAGAAAGAGTTTTAACCCTGGGAATATCGGGGTAAAGCAGGGAGATCCCAAACGGAGGACAGAAGCATGTAAGACATACGAAAAGTCTCATATGGGAGTCTGTTTAAAGGGGAAAGCAATATGCTACAACTGTGGGCAGGAGGGGCATTTGTCACCCAACTGTCCTAACCCTAAGAAGAACCAGGGATGTTTTATCTGTGGGTCAATGGACCACATGGAAAGAAATTGCCCGAAGAAGGGTATAGAGGGGAATAAGAGTTCTGGTAGTGGTAAATTAGCCATTACTGGACCAACACCATCGGCGGGTAGACCCTCAGCTCGTACATTTATTATGACTATCCAAGATGCGGTTGCATCAACGGATGTTGTAGCAGGTATCATTCCGGTCAATAAGTTAAATGCTTATGTGCTATTTGACTCGGGTGCTACTTGTTCTTTTATAACATGTGAATTTGCTAAGCGATTAGGTTTAATCCCTAAAAAGTTACCAATACCTTTAGACGTTAAGGTAGCCAATGAAGAGAATATCCCTATTAAACATATTCATAAGGATTGTTGCGCAGAAATTAGAGGGAATGAGTTATCGATAGATTTGGTACCGATAAAGTTAAAAGATTTCGATGTAATTCTTGGTATGGATTGGTTGGTTAACCATAAGGCGATAATAGATTGCCATAGAAAATGTGTAACATTCGACTTTCTAAGAAAACCAAGGTAGTGTTCGTCGGTAGTAAATCACCGAGATGCTCTTGTTGTCTGTTTATGACATGAGCTAGGAAAATGTTGAGAAAGGGGTGTGTAGGTTATCTATGCTATGTTGTGGATACCCAAAGAGTGGGAACATCCTTGGACCAGATACCTATAGTGCAAGAATTCGCTGATGTATTTTCAGAGGAGTTACCGGGTATCCCACCGGACAGGGAGGTGGAGTTTGTAATTGATCTATTACCGGGAACGACACCAATTTCAAGGGCACCATATCGGATTGCGCCAGTTGAGATGAAGGAGATAATGGTTCAATTACAAGAACTATTAGATAGGAAGTACATTCAACAGAGTGTGTCTCCTTGGGGAGCACCGATGTTGTTTGTCAAGAAGAAGGATGGGTCATTAAGACTTTGTATCGACTATCGAGAGTTGAACAAGTTGACAATTAAGAATAAATACCCGTTACCTAGGATCGATGATCTATTTGATCAGTTGAAAGGAGCAAAGTATTTTTCAAAGATAGATTTGTGTACGGGGTATCATCAGTTAAAAGTGAGGAAGGAGGATGTACCTAAGATGGCATTCAGAACTCGTTATGGTCATTACGAGTTTATAGTAATGTCGTTTGGGTTGACTAATGCGCCAATCGCTTTTATGGATATGATGAACAGAGTGTTCAAACAATATTTGGACAAGTTCGTAGTAGTTTTCATTGATGATATTATAGTGTATTCAAAGACGCCAGAAGATCATGAAAAATATTTAAGAATAGTGTTGGAAACACTTAGAAAGGAGAAGATGTATGCGAAATTCACGAAGGGTGAATTTTGGCTTGAATGAGTGCAGTTTCTAGGGCATATTATTGATAAGGATGGCATTTTTGTAGTTCCGGCAAAAGTAGAGGCAGTTAATGAATGGGAGCAACCGAAAACACCGACTGAGGTTCGGACTTTTTCGGGGTTAGTGGGATACTATAGAAGGTTAATTCCAGACTTTTCTAAAATAGCTACTCCGTTGACAAATCTGACAAGGAAGTCGGTGAAGTATGTGTGGACTGAAAAATGTGAGAACAATTTTCAAGAGTTGAAGAAGAGATTAAGTGAGGCACCTGTATTGTCCTTACCCGACGATACAAGGAATTTTGTAGTGTATAGCGATGCTTCGCATAAAGGATCTGGGTTAAGTGTTTCATGCAAAGATGGCGAAGTCATTATGATCGTCATACATCAATTGAAGGATTATGCGAAGGTCTATCCTACTCATGATTTGGAATTGGCAGCTGTAGTTTTTGCCTTAAAGATATGGAAGCATTATCTCTATGGTGAGAAATGTGAGATATACACGGACCACAAAAGTCTGAAATATATCTTCACACAGAAGGAGTTGAACATGAGACAGAGAAGGTGGTTAGAGCTGATAAAAGATTATGACTGTGATATTTTATTACATCCGGGGAAAGCGAATGTAGTAGCCGATGCGCTAAGTAGGAAGGGTAGAGAGAAACTGTCAATGTTAACAACTTAAAAATGAGTTGATAACAGCGATGGGAAGAATGGAATTAGAAGTTAAGTTACCGGAGGAGGCGGTGGAAATGTTATTTTCCATGGTAACCCAACCGACCACAGAGGCGGTGGAAATGTTATTTTCCATGGAAACCCAACCGACCATAGTGGAGCTGGTTAGGGGAGTACAATCGAGCAACGAGGAATGCAAGCAGATAAAGAAGAGGGTAGAAGATGAAGAGAAGACTAGGTATAACCTCGATAAGTAGGGATTACTTCATTTTGAAGGAAGAATTTGGGTTCCAAATGATCCCAAATTAAAGGAGGAAATAATGATAGAGGCTCATAGTTTGAGGTACTCGATACATCCCGGTAGTACGAAGATGTATCAAGACCTTTGTCAGAACTTTTGGTGGCCAAACATGAAGAGGGAGATAGCAGAATACGTTAGTAGGTGCTTAACTTGTCAAAAAGTTAAGGCTGAACACCAACGACCTAGCGGGTTGTTGCAACCGTTAGAAATTCCAGAGTGGAAGTGGGAGCACATTACAATGGACTTTGTGGTGGGACTTCCGACAACCAGAAAAGGATATGATGCTATTTGGGTAATAGTGGATCGATTAACGAAATTGGTTTATTTTTTACCAATAGGAGTTAAGTATAACCTAGATCAGTTAGCTAAGTTGTATGTCAAGGAAATTATTTCCAGACATGGAGTACCTATTTTGATCATGTCAGATCGTGATCCACGATTCACATCGAACTTTTGGAAGAGTTTGCAAGAGCAAATGGAAACGCAGTTAAGGTTGAGTACGGCGTATCATCCTCAGACGGATGGTCAGAGTGAGAGGACAATTCAAACGCTAGAAGATATGTTAAGATCTTGCGTTATGGATTTCAAAGGGAGTTGGGACGAATATCTGCCGTTGGTGGAATTTTTGTAAAAACAATAGTTTTCACGCTAGTATAGGCATGCTGCCTTACGAAGCGTTGTATGGAAGGAAGTGCCAAACTCCATTGTGTTGGGATGAGGTGGGTGAACGTCGGATGTTGGGACCAGAGATGGTACAGCAAACGGCGGACATGGTGAAGTTGATACGTACTCGATTAGTTGTTGCTCAAGATAGGCAGAAGAAGTATGCAGATCCGCATAGAGAAAAGAGAGAATTCGATGTAGGATCGTTTGTTTTTCTAAAGGTATCGCCTTGGAAGGGGAACATACATTTTGGAAAGAAAGGGAAGTTAAGTCCAAGGTTTGTAGGACCTTTTGAGATTTTAAGAAGGGTAAGAGAGGTGGCTTATGAAGTAGCCTTACCTCTAGAAATGGAACGCATTCATAATGTGTTTCATGTGTCAGTGTTACGTCCTTATAAACCGGACTATAAACACGTAATAGAGTATGAATCTATTCAAATAGATAAAGACTTGTCCTACGAGGAACTTCCAATTCAAATTATTGATAAGAAGGAACAAGTTTTAAGAAATAAAGTTATACCTTCAGTAAAGGTGTTATAGAGAAACCATAAAGCTGAAGAAGCAACGTGAGAGCTCGAAAGTAAAATGATGGAAGATTTTCCTCATTTGTTTATGTAATTATAAGCTAAGATTCTGGGGACAGAATCCTTATAAGGGGGAGAGAATGTAACGTCCGAGAAAATCAGATTTTTATGACAATTAAATTTTTTATTTAATTATGTGAATTAAATGGATTTAATTGATTATTATGTGAGTAAGTGTTGGTTGATTTCACAATTAATGAATACGTACAAGTACACACGGTCAACAAGTAATAAAGTGAAAGTAGAGTATCGTTCCCACGAGGAATTATTTAATAAAAATCACCAAGTACTAATTCTTAACCAAACTAATTTTATTTAAACAATCTCAAATCGTGATTTTTCTAATTAAGAAAACTAAATTAACTAATTAAACTGAATTTCTTTATAAATGAATTCAAATAAATAAAGGTTAAGACTCCAATATCCCCAATTATGAACTATAAACCAATTATGCAATTATCCCAATTATTATGTCTACTGAATTGTTAATAGGAATTCTCAAGTGCAAAAAGTCCTTTTCCAAGTGATCAATTGTCTTCTATTTAACCCAGATTAATCTTATTATATTCCTATGCAAAATAATTGAATTAAACTCTTTTCAATCCCAATTCCTTATGTGTTACATGCGGCGAACAGATATTTCCATTCTATTCACAAACCTACTTATTCACTATGCAAATAACTAAGTCACATGTTATCAAGCCCAGTTCTAACCCTTGAATTCCTCTTTCAATTCCTTCTCGAGTAACAAGGTAATTACTAATCAGATAATTAATCAATAAGAATAAGGTAAGATAAACAATTCACCTTGACACAAATAATTGGAATAAATCAAATAAATAATTTATAGCCATAAAAGGTTCAATTGAAATCTTAATAAAAGAGTTAGTTCATAATTAATGAATTAAAACCAAGAATCCACAACTGAATAGACATTAAAAGATAAAAGTATGATAAGAGAAGAGAATAGAATCATTGTCAAAAAATCGATGCTCCCTCTTTGCTTCGCTTATTTCCTTCAATGTTCTCCAAGTTGCTTCAATTTTCAATGGCTAATTAAGAACTAGGGTTTATATTCTAATCTAATGGAGTGTTTTATCTATGCTAATCTATGTAATCCCCGCTTATTTTATGCCTTACATCATGTATTTATAGGTTACAAGTCCAATTTTTAGCTTAGGAACAAACCCAATCCAATTTAAAGTCAAAATGTGTCAAAATTCGCCCCAAAATGCGTCCAAGCCTTTCCAGGACCTTCCTCAGCGTCCCAGTGCTGGGCATGGCACTGGAACCCTGCCCCCTAGCGCCTCGGCTCTGCAAATAAGCCTGAAATGGGCGCCCTGGCGCTGGGGCCATTTTAGGAAATTTTCTACTCCGACGTCCTTTGGGAAAAAGGCCATAACTTCATTGTCCGAACTCCGATTTCGATGATTCAAGATATTCCGAAAAGAGGAGAAGTAGATCTACAACTTTCATTCTTTGAATCTTTCTAAATAAGGTCCGGAGAAATACTAAAATTTGCTCTGAAGTGATTGCTCTGTAAATGGCAAGTCGAAAATGCGAACCTAGCCACCCAAAATGTCGATCCATGTAACTTTTGTCCCAATTCCTACAAAACAACGTAAAACATGCATGAATAGACAAAAACACTTAAAATCAACCAAAAGATTAAGCTCAAATGCACTCAATTATGAGAATAAAACTCACTCATCATTAAGCTATGTGAAGGTCGTTCTATGACCTAGAATGTACTAACATGGTTAGTATTTGGGCTACGTGCTAGAATTAATTGTTTGGAATTTCCAAGATAAAAATAAATTTTTTGTGAGAAATTTCCATAAAAATACTATTCATCCGTTTCTGTTCGGGGAATAGTTTTGAAATTTTGAGAAACGCGTGATGATAGAATAACGTGATTAGATGGAATATCTGATAATATTTCATTTATGGCAAACGTAATTTTCTCCTGCGGACTTAAAACTTAAGGGTTGAGTGTATTAATTTTTGAGAAGGAAATAATATGCGTACAAGGAATGGCATTAGGGTTAATGCGAGTGTTATACATTTATGATACTATTTAGTATCTATGTATAATAATGATGAGTAAATCTGAAGTCTGTACGATTATTATGCGTAGTATCTGAGAGAATACAAGAATTGTACGTTTAGAATACAATTTGTATTATAGAACTAAGTTAATTCTTAGTGATTAATTCATTTGTGTTGGATTATGATTAGCCCAATCAATTGAATTAGTAAGCCCAAGGGGTTAATGGGTTAAGCCCGAATCAAGGCCCAATGATAAGTTAGTTGAGCCCAATTCATTAAAACCAAATCGTGGGTCAAACCGATGGGTCACCGAAAGGGTAAAACCCATGGGGCAACCAATGGGGATGAACCATGGGGTGGTAGGCCGGCCACTTGGTGTGCAAGTCATGTTTGAGGCTTGGTCACCAAGTATTTTACTTGGTGATCACACAAGAATAGTAAGGAGGTGATGGTAGTTGTCCATAATGCTCTCCATTCTAGTTTCCTATAAATAGAAAGCTAGGTTGATTCATTTGAGAGTTTTCCAACTTGCCAACATTAGATTATTGAGAGGGAAAGAGAGCTAGACTTGTAAAACATACACTTTGGGGGCTTGATCTTAGAGTTTTCCAAGAAAGAACACTAAGAGTTCTTAAGGTATAATCCTTACCTTTCATCTCCATCTGTTTTAGATTTTCTTTTATCTTAAAGAATCATAGAATGGGTGGTATATGTCTTTTATGAGGGATTAAAGATGACTTACCATAGATTCAATCTCTATAAGTCATGAGATCGTAGGAATCATAAGGTTCGATATAGTTTCAAACCATGAAAATATTGGTTGTTGAGATCAATTGTTTATAAACGATTGAACTCCATCAATACATTAATATATGTATTTTGTTTTGTTAGGATGTAGATATGAAATCCATGGAGTATTCCATGTGATTTGGCTTAGAGAACCCTAGTAACGAAGTTATATTGAATTTTACGTAATTAGACGTTAAACGTCGAAAACGTTCAAATTCTGGATTGGAGGTCGAAAGTTGATGTGAGACTTGAAATCATTGTTTTTCAATGTCAACACGTGAGATAGGGTAATTAAGAGTTGTGGGTTTGAGAATCATCGGATTCCGACTTAAAACAAAGAAAACGAGTATTGAACACTCATTAACGTTTACGAACGTCTAGAAAATGAACTCAATAATGAATTTTGAGTTATCAAATTCGAAAGTGTCTAATTCTTATATGAACGCATAGAATATGTCATTTATGACATGTAGGCTTTTGAACGGACCAAATCAGGCTTATAACAAAGAAGTTATGGCCCCGGGAATTTCACAAAATTTTTCAAAATTGTTGAACTTCTATAACGAGGTCCGCACCGCGTCAGGACATAGTGTAAATTCTTCACAACTGCAGCAATTACAGACAGGTATTTACTCTTTTGCTAAGTGGCGTCAGAAGCCACTATCTCATGCCATGTGCCGAGACCGGAGTCGCCACTACTAACTAGCGTGCAGCATATTTCCAGTAGCAATCTTGCATGGGCCGCACCTGCATTTCTGAGTTCAAAATATTGATATTGACTTAGGTTTTGAACTTCATTTGTTCATGAACCTAAAGGGGTAATGTTTATACACTTCATAAGTGTATTAAAGTTATTCCTATACTACCTATACTAAGGTATATGGTATGAAACTTAGGAATGAAATGAATGTTAATAAGTTAGCGATGATGCACAAAGTTGGTACTTTATCAACGATGCTCGAGTCCGGTTAATAACGTTAGTTGATTAATAAACCGGGACGAAGGGTAATAAGTCATGTTTACTTTAATAAAGTTACTAAGTTAACTAGGACATAGAATAGAATGAAGTTGGTAAAACAATGCGAACATCGATTTTTTAGCTAATTATAGTGTGCTATGTGAATATATCATATAGATTCTGTAGAGGCTGTGGTCAGTCGATGAAATTATTTGAAGACGCTAAAAGGTAAGTTTTCTTAACGCTTGTCTAACTTTCAAGTTAGCCAAGTTTTATGTGATTCGTTGAACTGAATTGCAAGACTTGTTTTAAAGAAAGGGTCGATGCCAGATTTAACTCGGCTAGACTATTCATAATATATAGATTGATTATGATTCATATCTTTCTATATAGAAATTTTAACGCTATCCTATGCCAAGTAATTGGTACGGACGTGAAGGTAAGGTTTGTCTATGAACAAACAAAAGTATTTTTCATCGATTATTCAATGGGCACACGAGTTTGCCAAAAATATTAAACATAAATACGTTTAATGAATGAGTGTTGATCAACATAGAGTACTATAGGTCGATCGCCTTTAGAAGTGCTTGTAAGTGATACGGATGAACTGGCCTTAGTCTTTGTGGACTCCTTTTCAAGTATGAAAACCGAAAGTTCTCGTTCATGGTCTATCGATAGGTTCGTAATTTCTAATCTATTCTATACTTTGGGAATTGATGTTATGAACTGTTAAAGTATTATTGATTCATAATACTTCATAACTATTGTTCAGTTATGTCAGAATTGTTATATAATTCACGAATGTGGTATTATTGTTATCATTGATTAAACTTGCTTAGCTGTCATGCTCACTTCTTGCGTGAATTATATAACTGCAGTTAAGGATGAATGTACTGTGATTGCCAAGAGGGATAAGGGCAAAGCTAAGATGGATGCTTAGGCATTGTGTAATAGTTTAGTAAGTTTGTATGTATTATACATTATGAACAATGAGCGATGTAACCGGTTTATGAACCTGGGAAGGATTATATTTTGATTAAGAAGATAGTAATTACCTTCATTTTGTTGTATTTCAATGGAATGATTGTATTGATGTTAATACATTGGAGCACCATATGTTGGGTTGGAAGATACCCGAATTTGGGGGCGGCACATAATCTAATAAAATGAATAACTTTGTAAAAGTATTCTATTTTATATAAAAAGATTTTACTATGCAAACATTATACAGGCACTATATAAACACTATGCATAATAGAATATAATATATTCTGATTATTGTCTAATAAAAAAAATAACTTTATAAATGTATTCTGTTTTATATAAAAAGATTTTACTATGCAAAATACTATGCATAATAAAATATAATATATTTTATTTATAGTCTAATAAAACGAATAACTTTATAAAAGTATTTTGTTTTATATAAAAAACTTTTCTGTTTTATTACATTAATAATACTAATAAAAGAAAACTTCATCATCATTATTATAATTCACATTATTAATCGACCAGGTCGTTCCCAAGAAAGAGAGGGCTTTCCAATAAGGATTTCTCCCTATTAGCACGCAATTAGGTGACCAAACCTCTCATTGGCAGAACTTCTAGACATCGTTAATATTGCAAATAATAATATTAATAACTCTGTCAACTCAATTATTGATTTAATAATATAAAAAATATCGACAATAATTGAATCAATTAACGTGAGATACTATGCAACAATTACTGAAGCAATAATTGAACAAAACTGAGTGACTTCTCACATAAGCATCAATAATCAATACCGTGTGCTACTATGGAACCACGCGTATTCCTGTACTTTAAACATCAGGTGTTTCAACATTTAACGGTAAAACTTCCGCCGTTATTTTCACAAAATATTTTTGTCGTTTTCTCAATCCGACAATAATTTCGTTGTGGGGTCCACCAATAATTGTGCCATCGTACGAATATTCCCTGTTAAAACGAATATTCCCTGACCAATCGAATATTATATAACAACTTGTGTACCTTGCAAAATTTATAAATATTACCCACAACTATATCAAATTCATTCCATAATATTCAAAAATGATAATTATAGAAAATTCATCTTTATTCATAAAAGTTGGGGTCTTACAATCTCCCCTTCTTATGAAATTTTGCCCTCGAAATTAGGGTACGTACCTGGTATGTCAAAGAGGTAAGGATATCTTGATTTCATTTCAGATTCTAACTCCCAGGTTATTTCCTCAACATCGTGGTTCCTCCATAAAACTTTGACTTGAGGTATATCCTTGGAGCGTAGAATATGTTCCTTCTTATCCAAGATTTGAACAGGAACCTCTTCATACGTTAAATCTTCTGCTATTTCATCCGGTTCTAACTCAATAATGTGGTTTGGGTCTTTCACATATTTACATAACATGGATATATGAAAAACGTTATGAACACGAGACATACTTGGCGGTAAAATGAGTCTATAGGCTACAGTCTCTACTGGATTGAGGATAAAAAATGAGCCAATGAATCGAGGATTGAGCTTTCCTCTCTTTCCAAATCCCGTAACTCCTTTCCATGGAGCAACACGTAACAACACATAATCTCCTATATCGAATTCCACGTTCTTTCGATGAAGATCAGCATAACTCTTTTGTCGGTATTGTGAGGTTTTTATACATTGTCGGATAGTTTGTATCTTTTCCATAGTCATACGTACTAACCCCGGTCCCAACAACATTGCTTCACCCACCTCATCCCAGCATACTAGAGAACGACACTTTCTTCCATACAACGCCTCGAATGGAGCCATGCCAATACTTGTTTGATAACTTTTTTTGTAAGAAAACTCCACCAATGGTAAGAACTTGTCCCAACTTCCCTTAAAGTCAAGGACACAGAGTCTTAATAAATCATCAAGAGTTTGAATAGTCCTCTCTGATTGTCCGTTCGTCTGAGGATGATATGCCGAACTAAATCGTAAATCTGTGCCCATAGCTTTTTGTAAACTAACCCAAAATCGTGAAGTGAATCATGGGTCTCGATCAGAAACTATGGATACTGGCATACCATGCAGTCTTACAATCTCGTTTATGTACATTCGAGCAAGACGTTCAAGTGTATAAGTTTCTCGTATTTGTAAGAAATGAGAAGGCTTGGTCAATCTATCAAAAATGACCCAAATTGCATCTATGGCTTGAGAAACCTTGGGAAGACCAGTAACGAAATCCATGGTAATGTGCTCCCACTTCCATTTTGGAATTTCAAGTGGTTGTAATGGACCTTTTGGTACTTGATGTTCCGCCTTAACTCTTTGACAAGTTAGACACCTTGAGATAAACAGCGCTATCTCTCTCTTCATATTGTTCCACCAAAATGTATGTCGAAGATCACAATATATTTTGGTACTCCCAGGATGGATTGCAAACAGTGTGTTGTGCGCCTCCATCATGATTTTATACTTTAAATCAGGGTCGTTAGGAACACAAAGTCTGGAGTTGACTCGAAGTATTCCTTCTTCATCAATTCTTGCTTCCGGCATAGCACCTTCTTGTACTTTCTTCCTCATACGCATCAGCTACTGGTCTGTAGCTTGAGTAGCTTTAACTTTATCGATTAAAGTCGATTCTACTCGCATATTTGTTATCTTCACGTGGGTCCCTAGAGTCTTTAACTCTATCTTCATCATTTGTAAGTTATACAAAATGGGTTTTAATGTTAACAACATCGCACTCGTAAACGCATATGATCTTCTACTCAACGCGTCAGCTACCACGTTCGCTCTTCCACGATGATATTGAATGGTACAATCATAATCTTCAATATCTCGAGCCAATGTCCTTAGCGCATGATACGTTTGTTTTGGTTGAAGAATATTTAAGGGTTTTAGAAATGGGTTTTGTACTGGGGTCAATATAGAATTTGATTTCACGCTCTAGGGGTAGGCTAGGAAGTCTTCAAGAATACATAAGAAAATTTATTAACAATAGAAATATCATTCAAACTGTGACTCTCATCCAAGACTTGGATAGCACGCCACATTAATACCTATCAACTTGTCATCGTCATTCACGACGTCACCTATAGAAAGTCTGGCTTCGGTGCATTCCACACAAAGAAGTCACCAGCGAAAGGCTCGAGGTTGTTTACTTATGACTTGATATAATAATTATTGACTTTAGTGGTTTGGTTACTTGAATTCGCATAACAGGTTGGTTAGGAATATGAATGCTAACAACCTTACAAAAAGCTTGATGAGTAGTTCACCAATCAATTCCTAAAATCACATCAAAGGAAAGTATTTTCAAAGAGATAAGATCGACAGGTAACGTGAAAGTGTTAATTTGAATCAATAAGATTTATAAACAGTGGAGGTAACGAAGGTTTCTACTAATAAAGTTTCAACCAATAAGTCAAAGTCTAACTTCGTTGGGGTCAAATTTAAACGTTGAGCATAAGCAAGAGAGATAAAAGAATGGGTAGAACCAGTATCTAATAAGGTATAGACTTTGCAAGAATTTATAATAAACTAACCCGTGCTAACTTTGTTCGGGTCACTCACTTTTTGAGAAGTCACGAAAAACGCTCTTCCTAAAACCGCCGACTTTGTTTTGTCTGTATCCGCCTTTGGTGCCTCCATCCTAGCTGAACTTGTCTTCGGTGAACGACAAAATTGGGCTAGGTGACCTTCTCTTCCACAATTATAATATGCTTTGGATGGCATCGCATAGTTTGGACTGATGTGTCCCTCCCCTCCGCATTTGAAACATATGATAGGTGGTCATTCTCCTTCCTTAACAACGGGTGTTGGTGCTGACGTCTTTTCATTATTGTTGAATCTCCTCTTCTTGAAATGTACATTCTTATTGTTTTGGCCATGATTACCACCGAAGTGGTTACCATTTCTGGCATGCTGATTCCCTCCACGCTTATTGTCACCGCTTCGATGACTGCTATCACTGGTATTATCATTTTGTCGGCTGCTCTCTTTTGGTTAGGTTGACTCATTATCGTGCTCCAATAACTGAGCCCTATTAACAACATCTACATACAAACACAGTTTATGAGAGATAAGATATTAACGTATCTCGGGTTTTAAACCTCTTAGAAACATTCGCGTCATTCTCTCCTTATTATCAAGCATGTGGGACGCAAACCGGGACAACTCGGCAAACTTGGCTTCGTACTGCGACACGGTCATGTTGTTTTTCTCCAGCTTGATGAACTCTACCTCTTTCATGTGAAGAATACTTTCGGGAAAGTACTTGTCGTTGAATAATTCTTCGAACTTCTCCCAAGTCATCTTCAGTGCGGCAGGTTGAGTACATTTTATAGATTCCCACTAGTAATCTGCCTCTGCACTCAACATGAAGGTGTCAAAGGGAACCTTTTGCTCCTCGAAGCATCCCAAGACATCAAATATTGTGCATATCTGCTTTATCCACGTCTCCGCCTTAAGTGGTTTTGGCTCTCCAAAAAACTCTGGTGGTCCCAGTTCCTTGAACTGCTTAGCGGTGACCGTCAGAGAGTTGCCAGTGTTTCCACCTACATTTTGGACAGGAGCCGTTCTTGCCTGATGTTGTATGAATTGCATAAAGCCTTTAAACATTCTATTGATCATCATCTAGTTAATGTTGTTGTTTGCCTGAGGATTGTCGCCTTCCTGATACACATTGTCCTGATTATTGATCTGTGGAGACTCAACGGTCACTTATGCTCCATTGATGTTCTCAACATTCTCGGATGCCATTTTCAAATACTGCCACAAAACAAAGGATAATTGACATGCAATATATTATCCCTATACTCCGACCGACCAATTAAATGCCAAATAAACTTAGGTAGGTCATACTAGCGAAGGAATTCCCCGTCTCTCCCCTCCTAGTTCTTGTCTAACATCTCAGCCAGGGATCATATCCCTAAGCTTTGATACCAACTGTAACGCCCCCATAATAGGTATACATAACCTATCTTGAGTTGCTAAATACATGGTACAAAATTCAAATACAACTTAATTATACAACAGTCGTGTAAAATACGACAAAACATATGCTGTGAGTTTTAATACAAATATTTTTATCTAGACAATATCCACACTCAATTGAGTCCTCATTACATTTATTTTCACACTATTTAATAGAATAGTGAGGACTACTAATACTATCTTCTGGACTGTCACTCCGTTCCCCGACTAGTCCCAGCTACATTCTCATTTCCTGAAGAGAACAGTGAAAGAAAGGGTGAGCTTAACTAGCCCAGTAAGAAATATTATGACTAAGATAATGCCGAATAAATGATCATTAGCCTTTAACAGTGTTAAACTGATACAATATAACAAACATCAAGTTTAACTGCAGCAGAACAAGCGATCCATTAAAAGAGTCAAGTAGAGAATAAAATCTACTATCTTTTATGATTTAAAAGGTTTTTCATCACTTTAATTGTTGGGACTCAGCTTAATAAATAATCCACATCATTCTTGCACTACGGCCAAGGATATACATTAGTATCACAACCACAAATTATCCATGCACTACGGGCCAAGGATATTCGTGTATTCATCAATGGTCATGATCATGCCAATAACTGTCCATCAATGCACTACGGGCCAATGAGGACTTTTACCACATCATTTGTAATATTACGGTCATGATTATACCGAATAATCCCTGGTCATAATCATACCAAGCCCATCTATGCACTACAGGCCACAAATGACTTTCAACAAAATATAAACATGAGGATGATGACAATGATATAAGAATTCAATAAAAACAAGTTCAAGAATTAATTTATCCAGGAACTAATAACGTCCAAATTGTCAACATGATACTTCTTTGTAGAGTAAAATTCAAGAATGCTCAGAAGAATATTTCCATGAAAAGATACTAGATGAAGCGCAAATATCAAGAATATTCCACTAATTTCATGGAGTATAGAAGTCAAAACTTTAACCAACTGAGTATAATAAAGAATGGAATAACAAAAAAATCACCAGGCATGCGATAGACCGCATAGACAGGTTATTCCAATAGAATAATAAATAACGGAACCAGGTCATGTGTAAATGCACAGACAGGATATTCCAACAGAATAATAAATAACGGAACCAAGTCAGATGAAATTCGCACCGACAGGATGTTCCAACAAAATAATAAATAACGGAACCAGGTCATGCGTAAACACACAGACAAGATGTTCCAACAAAATAATAAATAATGGAATAACAGAAGAATTTCATCATGTATGTGGAACGTCGCATAGACAGGTTATTCCAACATAATAATAAAGAATGGAATAATAGAAGAATTTCACCAAGTATAGGGTAGTCCGCGTATAAAGGTTATTCCAACAGAATAATAAAAAATGAAATAACAGAAGAATTTCACCAAGTATAGGGTAGACCGCGTATACCGGTTATTCCAACAGAATAATAAAGAATGGAATAACGGAAGTTCTCTTCATGAATATGAAAGAAATAATACCCATTACCTTAGAAGAAACTGGATATAGAAGTGGTGAAGTAGCATAACACTTTTCTTCTTTCTCTCTATAGTTTCTATCTCTAGAGTTTCAGTGAATTCGTAAGAATAATGAAGGAATGAGCTTCTATTTATAGAAGAATGGACTGAATAGTAACTAATTCTGAACTATCTCCAGTTGATTTACTTTTAAACGACGGTCCAGTTGGTTTACAATAAAATATAATATATTCTATTTATAATCTAATAAAACAAATAACTTTATAAAAGTATTACATTTTAATATAAAAAGATTTTTTTCGTCAAAAATACTATGCGAGCAATTATGCAAACACTATGCATAATAGAATATAATATATTCTAATTATTATCTAATAAAATAAATAACTTTATAAAAGTATTCTATTTTATATAAAAAGATTTTACTATGCAAAACACTAGGCATATTAAAATATAATATATTATATTTATAGTCTAATAAAAAGCGAATAACTTTATAAAAGTATTCTGCTTTATATAAAAAGTTTTTTACATTTTATTACATTAATAATACTAATAAAAGAAAACTTCATCATCATTATTATAATTCACATTATTAATCGACCAGGTCGTTCCCAAGAAAGAGAGGGCTTTCCAATAAGGATTTCTCCCTATTAGCACGCAATTAGGTGACCAAACCTCTCATTGGCAGAACTTCTAGACATCGTTAATATTGCAAATAATAATATTAATAACTCTGTCAACTCAATTATTGATTTAATAATATAAAAAATATCGACAATAATTGAATCATTTAACGTGAGATACTATGCAACAATTACTAAAGCAATAATTGAACAAAATTGAGTGACTTCTCACGTAAGCATCAATAATCAATACTGTGTGCTACTATGCAACCATGCGTATTCCTGTACTTTTAACACCGGGTGTTTCAACATTTAACGGTAAAACTTCCACTGTTATTTTCATAAAATATTTTTGTCGTTTTCTTAATCCAACAATAATTTCGTTGTGGGGTACACCAATGATTGTGATGTCGTACAAATATTCCCTGTTAAAATGAATATTCTCCGACCGATCGAATATTATATAACAACTTGCGTACTTTGAAAAATTTACAAATATTACCCACAACTATATCAAATTCATTCCATAATATTCAAAAATGATAATTATAGAAAATTCATCTTTATTTATAATAGTTGGGGTCTTACACATTAGCCAACCCATTTTATGGTAAATCAGATATGGCATCTTGTGTAAATGGTTGGTTGGATAAATACCAAAAATCAGGCGTCATAAAATTGTTCCATAATCTAAGGAATCTATTGGTCATTACCACTGACCCAATTTTTGGTAAGTTATATATAGTAATAAGTTAGTGGATTTTTAAGGTAACAAATATATTGTCTTCTAGAAATTAATTGGGTGATATATATTATTATATAATTCCAACAATAAGGGATATAATGGAAAGCTGTAAGAGATATGTTCTTACCACGTGATGAGCTATCAATTTGGCTTAAATTTTTCAATCACATAGATATAGCTTAATTATAGCAAAATATCTCTAATTACGTATAACCAGCTTTTTACGCTGACCACATGACTGGAAAAGGATTGTAGCTTATTACGGTTGACATGGTATTCTAAATTTCATGATTTGTGCACTTTGTCTCAAACGGTCATAGTACAGAATTGGCACTAAGCAACAGTACCATATTATGACTGCTTATAAAAGAACTGGATCTAATAATAAGAATAACACAAGAAATATATACTGCCTTTGCTAATATCTAAACAATAAACTTGGTTTTCTTCTTCTTTCTATTGTCGACTGCAATTCTATTGACGAAGCTACTGTTAACTATTTCCGAGGTGATCTTGTAGCAAATACTCTGGTATTATCTTTCTAGCATATCATTGCATACTAGAGCCTTGCATTGTTAAGTGATAAATTGTTTAGATCATTATACCTCTATTTGTATTTTAAATTTCTCATACAAATCAATATCATCTAAATTATAATCCGGTTTAGATAATAGTATTGTTATAATCAAGTTCGAAGAAAGCATAGGTGCTTGAGGGTGTATAGGTGCACAAGGAGTAAAGGTGCTCAAGTGGTTGAAACTTGTATTATAAATGAAATTGTTTAATAAAAGTGAGTCTCTAATACTAGTTGGTATTAGACGTGGATTAGGCTACTATTATAGAGGGTTGTAGTTGAACCACGTAAAAATCTTGTGTTCATGTGATTGCATATTGTACTAAATTATCTCATCTTCATGCTAACTATCCAGCGTCCATCATTCAATATCAATAAATTTACAAAACTAATTTAGCAAATTGTTTTCACATAATCACATCTTGAAAAGGGCTAAGTCTATAAATTAAGCATTTTGGAAAGTCTTACATCAACACAACATCTTATCTTAACATTTCAATTTATAAGGATTTGGAATCCAGCCTACTGCATTGAATATCCAAAAGAATTTTTATTTGATCAAAAGTTGGACATTGTTTGTTCCTACACTTATTCAACCTCCCCTTCTAAGTGTGCCTACTTGAATTTTAGTTTTACCGTTAACTGTTGAAATAACCATGTGATAAAAGTACAGTAATACGCGTCGTTGCATAGTAGCACACTGTATTGTACAGTATCTTTGATTATTAATGCTTACGTGAGAAGTCACTCGGTTTTATTCAATTATTGCCATATTAATTGCTACATAGTATCTCATATTATTGATTCAATTATTTTCACAGTATCATTTGCACAATATTTTATATTATTAAATCATTAATTGAGACGACAAAGTTATTTATATTACTATTTGCATTATTGACGATGTTTAGAAAGTTTTGTCGAGGAAAGGAGTTTGGTCACCTAATTGCGCGCTAATAAGGAGAAGTCCTTATCGAAAAGCCCCCGCTTTCCTAGGAATGATCTAGTTGTTAATGAAAGTGGTATGCACACAAGCCAATCATGTTTGATGATAAAGCATATACTTTGTAACAATCTTATTCATTTATTAATAAAAGGTAATATTTATTAAAGGCTTCTAATTATCTACATGATGTTGTTTTATAATATGTGATAAACCCATAGTTTTAAGCAATGCTTTTAGAATAATGATGATGATCATTCTAATGAGATCTAAATTCTTAGAAAACTTAAAACTAAAATAGTTCCAAATCGTTGGATTACTAAATTAGGGATTAGTGAATCCGAATAGATTGGTACATATGTTGCTTGCTCATTGGATGAGGATGATTGATCTCATGATCATTTGTGTGGACACACTAAAGCAAGTATGTATGTGCTTATTAGAGAATAAGTTCACTGAACGTGGCTCGCTAAGGAATACCTAATGGAGTTTTACTTGTCTGTTAATAGGAATTCTTTTAGTGATAGTAGTACAAGTGATCCTTGGACTTGAGATCATCATAGTTTCTTGTGTATGATGAGTTATACTTTAACTTATTCCTTAAGACCCTTAGGGTATATCAAAGGGTATGCTTGGGAATAATAAGTTGTACATGGAGATAATGTATGATCAATAAAGAATCTACCACTTCTAGTAAAAGAAGAGAAATGTCCTATGTGATTTGATAAATGATAACCCAGTAGTCCTTGGCCAAGGCAGAATGAAATTAGAAAAGAATGTCTAATTTGAATTATTTGGAGTTGTGCATTAAGAGTCGAAATACATATAATTAAATAAAATAAGACTTTACAGTAATTCCATGTCTTATATTTAATTGGGACATTATATGGTGGAAGGATTGAATTGTACGGTAACTATTTACCCAAATGTTCTTTTATGATTAATGTTAAAATCTATATTATCTGGAAAGTCGTTAATCACTAGGGAGACTTATCCCTATTGTAGAATAAGTATTATTTATTTAAATAAAATAATAGTTTAATTTATTTATTTAAATAAAATTAGAATTGTTCTAATTGATTTATTCACTTAATTTCCATTTAATATGGAGAACCTAAAGGGTAATACCATAAAAGGAATAATAATTATTTAAGAAGATAATGACATAATTATAATAATAAGTTTAGTATATTTAATTTAATTTATGGTGATAGAATAAATTAAATAGCTTAATATTTATTATTTAATATTTTAGAAATATTAAATATAAATTAATAAGAGGAGTCTTATTATTATTATTACTATTATTATTATTATTTAATTCCTAATGGAGTTTGAGAATTAATTAATAAAAGTACTCCCATTTATTCCTAATAAGATTATGAGGTAAATTAATTAAAAGAGTTTAATTAATTATCCCTAATAAGATTAAGGAGCTTAATTAATTAAAGAAATTTAATTAATTAAATAATACCCTATTTTTTAATTAGATTAGAAGGGTTAACTGATATTTTTATAAGAGGAGTCTTATATCAGATATCATGAGATGTGATTCCAATTATTGGAGAGTAGACTCTTTTTCTATTAAAGATAGAAAAACTAGGGTTTTGCCAAATACCCATTTTCTTGAATCTTTCTTCTTCCTTGGTGGATCACCTCTAGAGGGCAAACACATGGGTGGCTAACATTGATCAAAGGAAGGAACCAAACCCGATGGATTCAAGTTGAACGCGAAAAGATTGGAGGTAAACTTGTTCCTGAGGAATGTCGAAACTTCAAGGGTATGATTATTGTTTTTCATATTTTCGTTTAATTAATAATTGTACATAAAGGATGATCCGGGTATATGGCTTCTAAAATTTTAAAACTCTGATTTTCCATGCTTCTGCTTATTTTGTGCAATTTGATTGCATTCATAAATCTTACAAACCTAACAGTTAATATTGTGAGTTATAATATTAATAATGAATAAGTTCGTGTTGATTAAAGATAAGAATAATAATTGATTAGTAGAAGATGTTTGTTCAATTATCCTTTTAAATTGGTGTTTGTTCATTTAGTTTTTTTTAGGTACAAAATTCTTCCGTATGTTATGATAATTGGCCAACTTTTCAATTAATTCCGCTACTATTCACTAACTTATAAATAATGGCGCTACCTCATTTGTCCATATCTCCCCATTTGCTAGTTACCTTCAAAAGAGGGCGTTCCCTCATTGATCCTTATCTCCCACTTTGTTAGTTACCTCCTCAAGAGGGCACTCTCTGATTGGTTGATCAAAAAAATATGCTGATACATTGTGCCAGTGAATCTTTTTCCTTTGCAGTCCGTGATTTTATTTTCTAAATAGTGTGCTGCCATTCTTCTATAAATAGGATGCTTAGTTTAAAAATAAAAATCATACCAAAATTATAGAATTCTTCTTCTATAATATTGAGTGTATTTCTTTTGAGTTAAGGAAGCTTTGAGTGTAAAAAAAATTACAAGTTTTCTTCAAGAATATTTTCGCTATACCAGTCGAAATTACTCTCCAGCTAAGGTAAGGAATATTTTTTTTGTTCAATATTTGTATGAAATAATATTTTCTTCCATACTCTGTATTATGTAAATAATATTATTTCGTTTCGTATTCCTAATTCTACACATATGTTGATAAGTATTGCTTCTATACTCCTTGAAATTAGTCGAATATCCCTAAAATTTGTGTTTCATCTAGTATCGCTTCACAAGAATGTTTTTCTGAACATTCTTGTTAACTTTTAATCTTTTCATGTCGGGGTACTATTCATGGGATATTATTCATTAAGTACTATTCACATGGTACTATTTACTCGGGTACTATTCACCTGGGGTACTATTCATGACAAAAATTGATTTCTTTCCTATCCAAATTATTTTGATACATGAATATGATTCTTGAATTTTACTCCACAAAGTAGTTATCATGTTGACAATTTAGACGTTCTTGAACTCTGGATAAATTGATTTATAAATCTTTAAAATTTATCCATGCTCTTACTTAATTGAATTTTTATATCATTGTCATCATCCTCATGCTTATATTGTGATGAAAGTCATCTTTGGCCCGTAGTGCATAGATGGACTGTTGATTAGTATGATTATGACTATGTATCGCTGTTATCATGACCTGTAATGTTACAAATGATGTGCTAAAAGTCCTCATTGGCCCGTACTGCATTGATGGATAGTTGTTGTCATGATCATGATCACTGGTGGTAATAATGAATATCCTTGGCCCATAGTGCATGGATGATTCGTGGATTTGATAATAATGAATATCCTTGGCCAGTAGTGCATGGATAATTCAGTGATGTGAATTATTTGTTGAACTGAGTCTCAATGATAAAATTGATGATAAACTTTTAAATCATAGAAGATAGTAGATATCATGCTCTACTTGACTCTTCTATTGGATTGTTCGTTCCGATGCAGTTCAACTTGTTGTCTATTGTATTCTATCAGTTTAACACTATTGAAGGCTAACAATAATTTATTTTGCATTATTTTAGTCATAATATTCTTTACCGGGCTAGTTGAGCTGACCATTTTCTTTCATTGTTCTCTTCAAGAAATAAGAATATAGCTGGGACTAGTCGGGGAATGGAATGACAGTTCAGATGGTTGCTTTAGTAGTCCTCACTATTATGTGAAATAGTGTGATAATAATTATAATGAGGACTTCATTTTACTTTGGATATTGTCTACGAGACAATATTCGTGTTAAAACTCTCAGCTTATGTTACATGACAGTTGTATAATTAAGTTTGTATTTTTATTCTGTACCATGTATTTGGCGACTCAGAATTGGTGATGTATACCTATTTTTGGGGCGTCATAGTTGGTATCAAAGCTTAGGGATACGATTCTTGGCGAGATTTGAGACTAGAACTAGGAGGAGAGAGACGGGTAAATCCTTCGCTATTATGACCTACCTAAGCTTATTTGTTATTTAATTGGTTGGTCAAAATATAGAGATAATATGTGGCATGTCAATTAACCATTGTTTTATGGCAGTGTTTGAAAATGACATCCAAAATTTTTGAGATAAGCAATGGAGCACATGAGATCGTTGATTCACCGATGATCAATAACTAGGATAATATGCATCAAAAAGGCAATAATCCTTAGGTAAACAACAACACCGACCAAATGGTGAACGATGGGATGTTCAGAGGCTTTCTGCAATTTATGCAACATCAGGAGAGAGAGACTCCTGTGAAAAATACAGGCGCAAACACTGGCAACTCACGGATGGTCACCGCTAAGAAATTCAAGGAGCTGGGACAACCAGAGTTTTTGGTAAAGCCAGAACCCCTTAAGGTGGAGACATGGATTAAGTAGATCACCAAGATACTTGATGTCTTGGGATGCTCCGAGGAGCAAAACGTTCTCTTTTCAACCTTCATGCTGCGAGGAGAGACAAATTATTGGTGGGAATAGGTAAAGCGTACTCAGCCTGCAGCACTAAAGATGTCATGGGAGATGTTCCAAGAATTGTTCAACGACAAGTACTTTTCTGAAAGTATTCGTCACATGAAGGAGTTAGAATTCATCAAGCTGGAGAAAAACAAGGCTAAGTTTGCGGAGTTATCTCGGTTTGCATCCCATTTGGTAGATAATGAGGAGCATATGAAGCGGATGTTTCTTAGAGGTTAGAAACCCAAAATACGTCAATACCACATTTCTCACAAACTTTGCTTGTATTTAGATGTTGTGAATAGGGCTCAGTTATTGGAAAGCGATAATAAGTCAACCCAACCAAGAGATAACAACCAACAAAGAGATAATACCAGTGCTAGCAGTCATCAAAGAGGTGACAACAAACGTGGACGAAAACCACATTCCAAAAATGGTAAGGACTTCGTCAATTTGTGACTTCGCCATTATACATCATACCATAGCGGGTTGTTGATCCTAAGATCACATCCAACACCAGGTTCAATTGCATTAATAACTCCATCCTTTTACCATCCTTGCATCGAATGCATTGATGATATAAAGTTCATTTTGATATTTCAAATCAATTTCTATCTAGCCGAAGCAATTAGCATAGACATACCAAGAATAGCTCTTTTAAAAAAAAACTATTGGTTCCAAAAGTTGAACCAATTCTTTCCTTTTTCAAAATGTACATATCTGGACGAGTTCAATAAACTTCAAAATCTAGCATAGCTAGATGACTTGGAATATCCTATTCTCTATCTTTCTTCATTGTCTTACTGCGATAATACCTAATCTTCTCTAGCACCTTCAATACTAAGCCTACTGAAAACAACTTGTTTTCAGTCTAAACATCCCTCTACCTTAGTACAGTCCATCAACTTGCCACACATTATGAGTTCAGGAACTTTCCACAATAATATGAGTTTAAAAACCATCCCAGACAGACCATAAGCGTCCATTCGCTGAGAAGTTCAAAAACGTACCATATCATTTTGAGTCACGAACGTACCATAAGTATGAGTTTCAAGAACTCACACCTACCTTATCGTTCTCTACCTACCAAGTATATACATGAGAAAAGATTCACCTTCTCGTCATATACATCTTGATAGTGTGACCAATTCCAATGATTATCACTGTAATAAGCTAAGCAGTTGTTACACCAAGCACAAACCTCTGCCCATACAAAGGCTCATACAACTCAGCTATCACATGAGTCCTCAATTGAAATTTTACAACTCCTAAATCTCTCTTACCTTAATATGAATTTTCTTTAATTCATATACTATCCTTCACAACTCAATCTAAGTTCATCTTCCCGTACTACTTCGTAGTACGCTAAATCATTCATCGTTTAACAACTCATTTGTTAATACGATTAACTATGATCACGTGGTGATCTTCTTATCCCTCTCTCTACGATTATAGTCTTAGATACTCTTACCTAAGATTTATAACCTATCAGCTTTGATACCAATCGGTGACGCCCCAAAATCCGGTCTAACTTCACACCCGAATTCCGTACATCACAATCCCATCTTCTTCCAAACATACAACATTATATAGCTAAATATAACAACATATACTCTCAAATCCCAGGTTCTGGAAACCTTATAACCTTTTTCATTTCAAATAATGATATATACATTATTCATTTTATCTTACAAGAGTGACTTTTATTGCCCAGCAAGTGTGAGAATTCAATTGCCCAGCAAGTAATCACAGTTGAACAAACATCTTCAAGAATTCAAACATTCTTTTAGGACTTCAATAACTGAACAACGATTATGAAGCAACTTGAATAATAGAAATAGTCTTGATTCCTATCATTTTAAAACATTATTCACATGCACTTTGAAATACTTTCATTCTTCTACCTTTTTCATACTCATCCTGTCTGGCAAGAATCATTAGCATAGACTTAGCAATAACGAATTATGTATAAACAGAGCATTCTCTTATTGAACAATTCAATCACAGAACAGTTCATATCATAGAAACACCGAAGTTTTCACATTGTGGCACAAGGCCTCATATGTTCTACCACCTTGTACAAATATATCACATTGACACATAGACAGAACTTCTCAAGTTCAACATCTGAGAAGTTTAAGAAACTAGCATTCATTTGAAATATGAATGAAGTTAGGAAACTTGCCTTCTGACGCATACTGACTTCGTTGAACTGCTTTCATTCAGTTCTATGTAGCACATAAGAAAAACAACACATACACTAATTAGTCATGTATATTTGACTTATGCATTAGTTTACCTAACTTTACTTCCTAGGGTTCGCGTTCTTGCAACCTAAGTTTACGCGACCACTTTTATTATCGTTATACGGCTTCATGACATACGGAGATGTCTTACTTATACGTTCATCATCTTTGATGTTTTACATTCTTATCTTCTTCTTATAACTTCTCTAGGACTCAGCACACATCGCTTCTCTGCTAGTAGTCCATATGGTACTCTGAGTGGTTTCCCACAAACAACCAACAAACACGTTCCCGTCTCGTCTACACTGCCCATAATAGTGAGTTAGATCGGTTGCCAGTTTTGTATATACCTTCGTTCTCTGAAGGAATTGTTTAGCACAGCTCCCATATGTCAACCATCAAAGGTTACAATTGTACTACAACTTAACTTATCTGAACTATTAAACTATAAACTTTGTTAAGTTAATTTCTCATTCTTTATGGCTTCCTGGCAACTAAATTCCACGCCTCAGTATTCACTCTTTATCATCGAAGTCATACAGTCTTTTGTATACTCAGAACGATCATTCCCTTTAATCCTTAACTCGGCTTCGTTACATTAAACGTTATTATCTTTAATTCAACTTCTTTACCGTTCACGGTTTTATCATTGACATTCATCATCTTACGGTCAAACCATACATGGGGTGTAGGTTCTATCCGTTTAATATTTGCGTACCATCAACCTTCACGTCGATTAAAGCATTCAACGCTTATATTTAATTCTAACATTCTCATTTGACTCACATTCGGCTTCCATTAATCTTTTTACTGTTCATTACGGCTTTCCTAATACCATTCGTTATTCTTCTTTAATGTTGAAGCCATACAATTCGTTGTATGCTAAGACCACTTGTTTACCACAACAGCGTTGCGTACACAGCGTCTAAATGCTTCACACTTATCTCTCACTAACATGACATAACATCGAAATGTTATTCATTACCCTTGTCCCTCAACGTCTAAGGAATCACAACCCTAGCAATCCCTCATGTTAGTTCATCGCGACTACGGTCCCCGGACATCGGTTATGTAACTCGCGTTTAAAATTCTTTGTCTTTTAATCTCTTTTGACCATTTCATTCAACCTGTACTAAAGGTTTAATTCACTTGATAAAGTGTTATCTTAGTTGAACACTATGTTCTTTATCTTCCCGTTCGTTTCCCCCAAGAGTTGAGCAGTTAAAAGCTCTTCTCTGACTTTTTCCCTACACTGGCGCTGTGGCGCCACTCTCCCTTCTAACTCTCGCGCTGCGGTGCAAGTTTGTAGTACCCGGCCCTCTGGTTTGGCGCTGCAGTGCCACCTTACAAGGCATGGTTGGCGCCATGGCACCAAGCCCTAACACTAGAAAAATTTTTTAAGTGTTAAATCCAATTTGAGACGCTTACTTCCCGCTTCCATAATTTATTCCTTATAACTCGGAATGAGGTCATTCCAAAGCCATTCTCTTCCTTATCTTACGTACTTCATTCCCCCTCAGACAGAACTTTGTTCTGAATCCATTAACATGCCATTTGATTGGCTTGATCATCACCCTTCGTTCGTTTTACGTTTTTAACGCTCTTTGTTCATTCGTTTGTCCGTAATTCGGTCATCCAAACTCGAAACTCGATCTTTCTTGAGTCCACGACTCACGTTTTCAACATTTTCATACATTCTTATAAAACCCTACACGTTTGGGTTCATTTACTAACTTTCTAATTCTCGTTTGTCTTTTACGAAATTTTAGCCATAACTTGGTTATAGCTAAGTTTTAATTCGTTCTTGATGAACGTTTCTACCGTTCCTAACCAAGCAATATGCATCAAACTTATATGCAATGGTTTTAAACTTGTCCATCAACAACAATTATCTTACGATGGTTTTAAATTTTTCCATCAACAACGTTCTTCGTGTTCTTCGCGTTCTTCGTTCGTTCTTCATTTTTAATCGATATTTTGGATTATGATTTCACTTTTTATTAGAATTTGATGTTATAGAACATTATTCCTTACTTATTACACTTACTTATTGATATAATCAACTCGGATTGCTCTAATTCATTACGAATCTTATACTTCCTTAAGAAATTTATAAACTAAACTTCAAATTATTATTTCTTTATTTTCTTACGATTTCAACCATATGAAATCATTCTTAACATCATTTACTACTGATCTTCATTAAGTTATGTTTTTGAACATATTAAACTTAAAGAAAATTGGAAGAAACTAGGGTTTGGATTATCGTACATCCTTTAATCTCATTCTGTCGGACAAAGCGTGTACTCGGGCAATCTTTTCCTCATTCTCTTCCTCTTCCTCTCCCATCCGACCCTCTCTCTCTATCTCTCATAGTTGTAGGATTTTTCAAAACCCCAAAACAATGAAATGAGCTCTCTATTTATAGAAAATCAAGGCTAGGGGTATTTTGGTCATTTCACACCCTAACCTCCTTACTATTCATTACTTAGCCAACAAGTTTACTTGGTGGTCAAGTGGCCGTCCCACCTCCTTAACTAGCTTCCCTCGGAAGCTTCGTGCTTTCGTAATTCAGAATTCGTCCGACAATTCAAAAACTAAACTTCTCGGAATCCAAATATTTTTGAATATTACGTCCTTCCTTTACCGATTAAATATTATGTATTCTTCGGATTTTCGAAAAACTGAATAACACTTTTCGACATTAAGCGTTTTCCTTCACGTTTTACCTAACGTAGCTAAACGAGTGAAAAGCACATAACAGTACGTTTCGTCCTAGAAATTTTCACCTACCCATCTTCTTAACTTCTCTTCAAAGAAGTTCCTATCTTTCAAACATTCTCTCACCTTCACAACTTATCAAGAATTGTGAAGTAGAATGAACAACGAGGAATATAAGAATTCCTTTAAAATATTTCATACTTTTACTGAGGGGTCAAATTGACCATGAACTCTTACTAGCAGTTTACAATCACCAAGAAGGTAAACTACATCTTCCATACATAGGCGATCAACCCATTGTATAACCCCATTTCGGGGTGTGTTCACCTCAGACTTAATCATTAGATTTCGCACCAAAACAATTTGGATTAGCACAACTTCTTAAGAAAAGCTTGATTTTCTTTTAAACATGACATACCATTTGTCTAGCCGAATCATGTAACTTAGACCATACCAATAAATTGGATATCAACGTGAGACATTCGTCTAGTCAACTTAATTGACATCGACTACTTCTTTAAATTCTTTTCACAATACATCAAAACGTTTTATGACGTCATGATACCGTACTTTCCACAGTACGTTAAGGACTTCGTCAATTTGTGACTTCGCCATTATATATCATACCATAGCGGGTTGTTGATCCTAAGATCACATCCAACACTAGGTTCAATTGCATTAATAACTCCATCCTTTTACCATCCTTGCATCGAATGCACTGATGATATAAAATTCATTTTGATATTTTAAATCAATTTTTGTCTAGCCAAAGCAATTAGCATAGACATACCAAGAATAACTCTTTTAAAAAAATCTATTGGTTCCAAAAGTTGAACCAATTCTTTCCTTTTTCAAAATGTACATATCTGGACGAGTTCAATAAACTTCGAAATCTAGCATAGCTAGATGACTTGGAATATCCTATTCTCTATCTTTCTTCATTGTCTTACTGCGATAATACCTAATCTTCTCTAGCACCTTCAATACTAAGCCTACTGAAAACAACTTGTTTTCAGTCTAAACATCCCTCTACCTTAGTAAAGTCCATCAACTTGCCATACATTATGAGTTCAGAAACTTTCCACAATAATATGAGTTTAAAAACCATCCCAGACAGACCATAAGCTAAGCAGTTATTACACCAAGCACAAACCTCTGCCCATACAAAGGTTCATACGACTCAGCTATCACATGAGTCCTCAATTGAAATTTTACAACTCCTAAATCTCTCTTACCTTAATACGAATTTTCTTTAATTCATATACTATCCTTCACAACTCAATCTGAGTTCTTCTTCCCGTACTACTTCGTAGTACTATAAATCATTCATCGTTTAACAGCTCATCTGTTACTACGATTCACTATGATCACGTGGTGATCTTCTTATCCCTCTCTCTACGATTATAGTGTTAGATATTCTTACATAATATTTATAACCTATCAGCTTTGATACCAATCTGTGACACCCCAAAATCCGGTCTAACTTCACACCCGAATTCTGTACATCACGATCCCATCTTCTTCCAAACATACATCATTATATAGCTAAATATAACAACATATACTCTCAAATCCCAGGTTCTGGAAACCTTATAACCTTTTTCATTTCAAATAATGATAAATAAATTATTCATTTTATCTTACAAGAGTGACTTTTATCCGCCACCAAAGATACATAACAGTTCCTTAAACTAGTCTATAGTTCAATTTCATCTTCCTATATTATAAGTCTTCACTTGATCTTCTCGCTTATTCAAATTTTGAATAGCACCTCATCTGGATACCGTCATCTTGATCTTTACGGGATCCTTAAGTTCTTCTAACATCGTTCACTGAAAATGTTTTTCATTTAAAGGCAAGTATGAGTATTCATTTGCCCAACAAGTCATCACAGTTGAACAAACATCTTCAAGAATTCAAACATTCTTTTAGGACTTCAATAACCTAAAAAAGGTTATGAAGCAGCTTGAATAATAGGAATAGAACATTATTCACATGCACTTTGAAATACTTTCATTCTTCTACCTTTTTTATACTCATCCTGTCTAGCTAGAATCATTAGCACAGACTTAGCAATAACGAATCATGTATAAACAGAGCATTCTCTTATTGAACAATTCAATCACATAATAGTTCATATCATAGAAACACAGAAGTGTTCACATTATGGCACAAGGCCTCATATGTTCTACCACCTTGTACAAATATATCACATTCGCACACAGACAGAACTTCTCAAGTTCAACATCTGAGAAGTTTTAGAAACTAGCATTCATTTGAAATATGAATGAAGTTAGGAAACTTGCCTTACGCACAGCTACAGCTTACGCTGAACTGCTCATTCCAGTTGCTATGTAGCACATAAGAAAAACAACACATACACTAATTAGTCATGTATATTTGACTTATGCATTAGTTTACCTAACTTTACTTCCTAGGGTTCGCGTTCTTGCAACCAAAGTTTACGCGACCACTTTCATTATCGTTCTACGGCTTCATGATATACGAAGATGTCTTACTTATACGTTCATCATCTTTGATGTTTTACATTCTTATCTTCTTCTTATAACTTCTCTAGGAATCAGCACACATCGCTTCTCTGCTAGTAGTCCATATGGTACTCTGAGTGGTTTCCCACAAACAACCAACAAACAAATTCCCGTCTCGTCTACACTGCCGATAATAGTGAGTTAGATCGGTTGCCAGTTTTGTATATACCTTCGCTCTCTGAAGGAATTATTTAGCCCAGCTCCCATATGTCAACCATCAAAGGTTACGATTGTACTACAACTTAACTTATCTTAACTTATCCGAACTATTAAACTATAATCTTCATTAAGTTAATTTCTCATTCTTTATGGCTTCTTGTCAACTAAATGCCATGCCTCAGTATTCACTCTTTGTCGTCTAAGTCATACAGTCTTTTGTATACTCAAAACGATCATTCCCTTTAATCCTTAACTCAGCTTCGTTACGTTAAACGTTATTATCTTTAATTCAACTTCTTTACCGTTCACGGTTTAATCATTGACCTTCATCATCTTACGGTCAAACCATACACGGGGTGTAGGTTCTATCCGTTTAATATTTGCGTACCATCAACCTTCACGTCGATTAAAGCGTTCAACGCTTATATTTTATTCTAACGTTCTCATTCGACTAACATTTGGCTTCCATTAATCTTTTTACCGTTCATTACGGCTTTCATAATACCATTCGTTATTCTTCTTTAATGTCGAAGCCATACAGTTCGTTGTATGCTAAGACCACTTGTTTACCACAACAGCGTTGCGTACACAGTGTCTAAACGCTTCACACTTATCTCTCACTACCATGACATAACATCGAAAAGTTATTCATTACCCTCGTCCCTCAACGTCTAAGGATTCACAATCCTAGCAATCCCTCACGTCGTTCATTGCGACTACGGTCTCCGGACATCGGTTATGTAACTCGCGTTTAAAATTCTTTGTCTTTTAATCTCTTTTGACCATTTTGTTCAACCTATACTAAAGGTTTAATTCACTTGATAAAGTGTTATCTTCGTTGAACATTATGTTCTTTATCTTCCCGTACGTTTTCCCCCAAGAGTTGAGTAGTTAAAAGCTCTTCTTTGACTTTTTCCTACACCGGTGGCTACTTCACTCCTCTCCTTCTATCTCTCCCCATGGCGATGCGAGTTTGTAGTACTGGCCCTCTCGGTGCAGTGTTTGTGGCGCCACCTTATAAGGCATGGTTGGCCTTAATGCTGAAGCCCTAACCCTAGAAAATTTTTCTAAGTTTTAAATCCAATTTGAGATGCTTACTTCCCGCTTCCATAATTTATTCGTTATAACTCGGAGTGAGGTCATTCCAAAGCCATTCTCTTCCTTATCTTACGTACTTTAATCCCCCTAAGACAGAACTTCGTTCTGAATCCATTAACATGCCATTCGATTGGCTTTATAATCACCCTTCGTTCGTTTTACGTTTTTAATGCTCTTTGTTCGTTCGTCCGTAATTCGATCATCCGAACTCGGAACTCGATCGTTCTTGAGTCCACGACTCACGTTTTCAACATTTTCTTACATTCTTATTAAACCCTACACGTTTGGGTTCATTTCATAACTTTCTAATTCTCATTTGTCTTTTACAAAATTTTCGCCATAACTTCGTTCTAGCTAAGTTTTAATCCGTTCTTCATGAACGTTTCTATCGTTCCTAACCACGAAATATGCATCAAACTTATATGCGATGGTTTTAAACTTGTCCATCAATAATAATTATCTTACGATGGTTTTAAATTTGTCCATCAACATAGTTCTTCGTGTTCTTCGCGTGTTCTTCGTTCGTTCTTCATTTTTAATTGATATTTTGGATTATGATTTCACTTTTTATTGGAATTTGATGTTATAGAACATTATTCCTTACTTATTACACTTACTTATTGATATAATCAACTCGGATCGCTCTAATTCATTACGAATCTTATACTTTCTTAAGAAATTTATAAATTAAACTTCAAATTCTTATTTCTTCATTTTCTTATGATTTCAACCATATGAAATCATTCTTAACATCATTTACTAATGATATTCATTAATTTATGTTTTTGAACATATTAAACTTAAAGAAAATTGGAAGAAACTAGGGTTCGGATTATCGTACATCCTTTAATCTCATTCCGTCAGACAAAGCGTGCACTCGGCCAAGTGGCCACCCCACATCCTTAACTAGCTTCCCTTGGAAGCTTCGTGCTTCCGTAATTCAGAATTAGTTTGACAGTTCAAAAACTGAACTTCTCGGAATCCAAATATTTTTGAATATTACGTCTTTCCTTTACAGATTAAATATTACGTATTCTTCGGATTTCTGAAAAACTAAAAACACTTTTCGACATCAAGCGTTTTCCTTCACGTTTTACCCTAGCGTAGCTAAATGAGTGAAAAGCACATAACAGTACTTTTTGTCATTTTTATTTTATCCGATTTTTGCACGTTTTTCGAGAAAAACTTTTATTGGCTTACTTAACTTTTCACGACATATTATCAGCAAATCTTTCGACGGAATATCATTTTGATATAACGAACTCTCAGAATGGCTTAGGTTATTCAAACCCTAACTCTTAGGGTTTCATCGGGGGAATAGTGCTTATTTCGTCTTTTTCCCCAGAAATATTTTTGTTCTCGAAAAATTTTCATTTTCGTCTTGAAAATTCTTAATCGCTTAGTCTAGCTCGTAGCCAGAATCCTCCCGACTTATAATCATCCTAGGTTCTAGAACGATTAATAAACACATAACACATAATATTATTAATAAAAATTCATTTTATTAATAACTAATTCTTTAAACTTAAATTCTGGAAAAATCCAAATTTTCGGGGCGTTATACTTGTAGCTTAACAACATCACACGCGAGAGATCTAGGCTAGTCAAACCATGTCAGAAACCTTTTCTTGAAGGTTTCTGGGTTTTCTAGAAACTTCATCCGAATAGTTGGTCAACCCTACTTTGACCACCCATAACTTTGATCTTGTGTAAGATCTGGGTGTTCTAATTGCATGATTATGTAGTCTACATGTCAGACTACAAATCCCATATATCAAAATAGCCTAAGTACTTAACATCGGCAAGATAAAAGGCTTCGAAAATCACTATTAGACTTTCTGGGAAATCTGGGTTACCCAAAAATCAGTATTCATTGTTGGTCAACCATGTTTGACCACTCATATCTTGAGATCTTGACATGGTATGGACTTGATTCCACTTCCAGTCTACTCTCTTCATGGCATAAAACAAGTCTATAACATTAATCTAACATAACATCTAACACACAGAGATTTATGAGCCCTGACATATGGCTGTCAGACCATATTTTTAGGGTTCTTGGTCAGTCTTTAAAACTCTATTTTCTTACTTCTAGATGTTATGGATCCTTGATGTAACATCTTAGATCACTAAATAACATCCTCTAACACTACTATAAACACATAATCACATACTTTAACATAAATCACAAAGATTTAAAGGTAGCTAGTGTTTATACCTTTTATGTTCCAATCTTGATTCTGATCTTTGTTTCTGTTCTTGGAAAGTTAAGGGCTGATATTGGCTTAACTTTACACTTAGTTTCTCTCCTAAATTTTGGAGGTTTAGAGAGAGAGAGAGAAGGTCTTAGCCAAATGAGAAGTAAAGTAAGTATTTTCTTGTTTTAATCTTTTAACTTTTGAATCCATGGACACAAATGATGTTAGGTGGCCTTTGTTGGTTGGTTGGTGTTAATTAGAACACATGGGATAATCTTTGGCTTGGTGACTCACAGGATTAGCCATATCTTTTACTCAAGTTTTAAGTAAAAGGGCATTTTAGTCATTTCACACTCATTAAGGGTATTTTGGTAATTTCCCCTATAATTTGAAGGGTAATTTAGTCTTTTCATAAATATCCCATAACCTTTAACACTTAAGGTTTTATACTTAGCATTTGAGATCCCAATTTAGGGTTTTGATATTCTCGATTAGGGTTTTGGATTCCCAAAACTGAATTTAGGGTTTCAGAACTATTCGTTAGGGTTTCTTATCAATCGTTAGGGTTTACTAACTTAACCTCAAAATTCTTATCATAACATTTGGGTTTGCTAATGTTACTACTTATCTAATCAATCCTCAATCCTTAACCACAAACAACACATACATAATCATATACACTCAATCATATACACTCATACACTTAACCCCATAAGTCTTCACCAAAAATTTTTAAATCCATAAAAATCCTTCACAGAATTTCAAATACACACTATTTCCAGTCTAGGTCTTATTATTCAACCTTAATTTAATCAATTAAGATCTTAATATATTATATAAATTCTCAGGTTATCACATTCACCCCCTTTTCTAAGAATTTTGTCCCCGAAATTCACCAGGTCCACCATAAATTACTGCCTACTACATTCTACTCCTTTCATTCATATCATCACATGCTACCCAAAACATCACTCATAAGAGTTAAACTTTTCAAATTGTGCTGAGGAGCCATATAGACTATGAACTTTCATTTTTGAAAAGGTTATACATAAATTCATCTGCAAACTGCCATGTCTTACGAACACGGTGGGTGATCAACCCGTTATGCCCTGTACTGATCAGGTACTACTGTTAGAACAATTTTTCCGTTCATTATAACTTCCTTAAGCACAAAAATTTCCTAATTTTGGGATGTTTACCTCAGTCTAATTGGATTCCACACTAAAATAATTCAATTCGGGATAATTTCAAAGAACGCTTTGAATTTCATAAAAGTTGGTCTAGGTGAAGCAAATAGCTTAGACTTATACTAATAATTCAATTTCAGTTGAAATATTTATGTATAGCCAAACCCCGTTGGCAATTAATTATTTTGCAAATAGTTTTATGACGTCATGATATCGTACTGTGTTAACAGGTCGTTCGAGGATTCCGTCATTGAGTGACTTTGTCATAACACGTCATACAATAGTGGGACAACGATTTTTAATCAAATTCAACACTAAGTATTCCTGTATTCATAACTCCATTATTTTTTTATCATCTTTGCACCAGGTTACATGATACATTAATGATAAATTAAATACATTTTGATATTTCAAATCATTGTCGTCTAGCCAAAACAAGTTCTATAGACTATACTTTAAACAGTTCAAAAATCATTGCAAATCAGTTTATCATCTCAACAGGTAACGATGTGTCAGTGTCCCAAAGTCCACACATACACAATTGTCACTATGTATTGAAAGTAAAAATCCATTTTTAAAAGGCACATAATGCGTATTTAGCTTGATGTCAAAATTTTTGAAGTCTGGCATTGCTAGAAGATTTGGAATACCTACTCTTCCATTAATGATCCATTGCTTAATCAGCCTATCTATTCCTATCATCCTTAATACTCCATTCACACTTATCTATACCTAGTTCGTCAAACTTACTACACGTTATGAGTTCAGGAACTTTCCAAAATCATATAAGTTTAAGAACTTATCCTAGTCAGACCATAGGCGTCCATTCACTAAGGGGTTCAAAAACATACCATGTGATTACGAGTCACAAACTTACCATAAGTATGAGTTTTAAGAACTCGAACCTAACCTTATATCCTCTACCTATCTATTATACCCATGAGAAAATAATCACATTCTCAACATGTATATAGAAAATAGCGCGACACAAACATTTTAATGATTATCAGTACCACAAACTAAGTGGTTGTCGAACCAAACACAATCCCCTGCCCAAACAAAGAATTGGTCAACTCGGCCACTAATCAATATAGGAAGCTAAGTAGTTGTTACACCAAGGACAATTCCCCGCCCATGCAAAGAATTGTTCAACTTAACCACTATATCGAGTAGGAAGCTAAGTGGTTCTAAAACCAAGTACAAATTCCCCGCCCATAAAAGGAATCATACAACTCAACTGCTGACATGAGTCCTCAATTGAAATCCCACATAATCCTAGCTCAATACTTACTCCACCTTTTTCTGAGTTGGCATCGTACCAATTCATAGTAAAACTGACACACAACAATTTGGTCGTATAATTTTCAATCATTAGATTGATCCTTCTTCCCTGCTATGGCCTTATAAGATCACGGTGTGATCTAATCATATTATATTATGATTTATTTCTATATCATGATCGTTTTGTTTTACGATCTCCTTTCTCCATATACTTATAGTCTTTTAGACTCTATCTATTCATTACTACTGTTCATCTTTATTATAAGAGTTAAGTAACTCTGGATCTTTTATAACTCGCCGAGATTCGTCTTTGAATCTTATCGACACACTAACTCTATTTGAGTTATTTCTTATCCTCATCCCACTACGGTTATTAGCCTAAGGTAACCCTAACTAAGGTTTATAACCTACATCTCTGATACCAACTATGACGTCCCTAAATCCGGGTACTAATCACCACGAATCTGGTATACTAATTTTATAACTATTGCGAAAGATATAAACATAATTTGTTAATACATTAAACTTTACACATTATCCCCAAGGTCGATAACCTTAACTTATTACCTGAATTCCATAACTTACTCGACATATAATGTTATTTTCCTTCGCCTATATCCGAAGTATTCGTCTTAATCTGCAATGTTTATCATGATATAGCAAGGGTGAGCAACAAGTTTGCCCAACAAGTTTAAGTTCAAAGAAAAGATATATCATGATTGAAAGAATGAACAATAAGCTATCAAACTTTCAACAATATAATCATTGTGAAAGAACACAATTCAATTTTCATAGTTGAACGACCGAAACAATAAAAATGAATGGTCAATAATGAACATTGTGACAACCCGAGAAATTAGAAAAAAATTTAAAATCTTAAATGATTGTTTTAAGGTCAAATAATAGACCTAGACAAAAAATAAGTGTATGAGTTTGATATTTTTAGGATGGAATTTTGAGGATTTCAAAATTCTGTGAAGGATTTTGGTAAATTACTCAGGATTAAGTGTATATGTGAATATGTTCTGTGTATATGGTTATTTATGTGAATAGTATGTGGTTAGGGGTCAAGGGTTGACCAGATAAATTTTATCAGTGTCAAACCCTAATATATTAAGAACGTCAATGTTCAGTTAGAAAACCCTTACGTCTAATAAGAAACCCTAGAAACCGGTTCTAGAACCCTAATTTCAGTTCTGGGAATCCGAAACCATAATTCGGTATTTAAAAACCCTAGACTGGGAATGCAAATGCTATGTATAAGGTTTAAACGTTATTAATTATAATTAATTAGGAAAACCCTAATGAATTACTTTAAACACTAATTGATTTTCTTATAAAACCTTAATACCAGATCTGGAGCACTAATTTCAGGTTTCGGTAATTTGAAACCCTAATTTGGGAACTTAACAGAGAATTTTAATGCTTAAGTGCTACTAAGTATAGATTAATTAGGGTAAAGCTTAATTCATTAGCAAACCCTAATTTCAAATTTTAAACCCTAATTGTTCTGTCAAAAACCCTAATGCACACTTTTGGATTTAATTGCTAAATTAGCAATATTAATTAGGAAAATATTAATCCTAATTTTTTTTAGTCCTAATGTGATTAGGAAGTTATAATATAATTAGGAATCCCTAATTATAACTTAGAAATCATGATTTTCTATTTTAAAATCTAATTAGAAAATGTTAGAAATTTATTTTGCTAAATATTTAAGGTTAAAACCCTAAACCCTAAAGTTCTAAACCCTAAACCCTAATTATTTCATTAAATGACAATTTTAGAATAAAAATGACATGAAAAATGACCATTATGCCCTTTTGACACATTCTTTAATAGGTGGCTTGCAAATATTGTTGTATATTGAGTTGTTGAATAACTCTAACCACTCTTTAACTTAATAATTCTAGCAATCAGTCATCAATGGCTTTAAGCATCACAATGACCATCTTGTATGCGCCCATCATGAAAGGTTTTACGTGATGGTTTTGGCAATCACACAAACGCTTAGTGCTTTTGTGATGATTAATACAATCACATTAACATGTAATCTATTTTGATTGTTAAAGTCATCACACAAAAAAAAAACAAGACTTTAGCGATCAAATGTAAGAACGTGAATCTCTATTTACGTATAATTTATTTCACTTTATTAATTGTATCTATATTAATTGTATCAAATGATACTTGCAGGATTTGAACCCTCTCTCATTTGCAAACTAAATAACGAGTATTACCACTACACCAAAGTCCAGATCATGATTATAATTTTAAAATAAAATATAAAAGGAAACATATGTGAGTTGATTTACTAAAAAAAATTACTTATACATAAAATTTGGTGATTGCAATGGCAGTCACAAATACTCTATGATGATGGTAAAATTAGTCATCACTAAGAGCCATCATATATTTTATGGTTTTGTGATGGCTTGAAAATTCCATCACAAAATACCTTCTTTTTGTAATTGCAAATAAAAGTCGTCACAAAAATCTATCTTCTTTAATGATTGTCACGACCGTCATAAAATATTATTTTGATTATTTCTTACATTAAAATATTAGTGATAGCTTAAATGCAATCACGAAAAGGGTATATCTATAAGTGATGACTTAGTGCATCATAAAAAGAAAATTTATTTTGCGTGAAAAAATTAGTGTGATTGACATGGTCATCACAATTATAATACATTGATGACAAGATTAGTCATCACTAAGAGCCATCATATATACTATTATTTTGTGATTTCTTAAAAAGTCCATCACAAATTACTATCTTTTGTGATTGTTTTTAAAAATTGTCACAAAGTTCCGTCACGTATTCTTGTTTTTCTAGTAGTGATACTAAATAAACTCTTAAAAATTATTTTAAATCCTGAAAAATAGTTTTTAATTATTTTGAGTATATTTCAAAAATATTTAATATTTTTGGAATATAAAAGGTATTATTTATTTAATTATAATATTAAATAAATTATTTAAAAATGTTTTTAATTCATGAAAAATTATATTATGGTGTTAGAAAATATTTTATGTTATTTTTGATGACTTTTAATATTTTGGGATGAATTTCATTAATAATTTATTATTAATGGTAATTAATTTATTTAATAAATATATTAAATAAATTATGAAAAAATCAATTAATGTTTTAAAAATCATATAAAAATGATTTAAGTGTTATAAAAATATTTTAAGTTATAAAATATAACTTTTGATATTTAGTCATGAAAATATTAATATTTTAATATTAATATCAATTATCGGATAATGGATTTTAAGTGTTTAAAAATCATATAAATTTGATTAAATATGATTTTAAGGTATTAAAAATACATTGATATATTATTATTATATTATAATATTATGTTATGATTTTCATTAATATTTAATGATAAATAGGTATTAATGATTAAGGAGTTGTGTGGTATTTATATAATATAAATACAATGTTAATGATTGGAAAATCATTTTAAATGGTAGTAATTAACTGAAAAATATTACAAACCTGTAAAAAATGTTTTGACTGATAATGTTATTATCTAAGATATTATGAAGTGGTTAAGCAGAGTTTATTTGAACTTAAACTCGTTATTTTTCCGACTAGACCGACAAAATGACAGATTTGTGTTGGTTTCAACTTAGACTACAATAGTCTGACTTGATGCTAAGTCCTATGTGTATAATAGACTGATAGGGTTATGTGCTATGTGTTTAGATTATTCTATGTATATATATAATAGTATTATACTATGATGATATTATTCTAATATTGGAGATCTATATTACTAATATTAGGTCTTCAGATAAAGCGATATAAATTGTGTAGCGATGTCAACGGTTCGAGCGAGTTTTACTTAACTCTCTAAGAGTTGTTTCATTCGAGATATGCTTATGGTTAATCATTGTTGATTGCCATGGATAATTGTACTCTGTACATATTGCATGTATAAGTCAGGTATGAAAGGTTGATCACCTTCATTACCAGTTGGTCCGAATATATTTGTTCATGTTCAATACTTGTTCAGTCAAAAATTTGTTCGTGCTAGTTCTCAGTTATATTGATGAATTATAGCCAGCTTATTATTCAGACTCTTTCAATCATGATATATCCTTAAATTATATTTAAACTTGATGGGCAACTTTTATGCTCACCCTTGCTATATCATGATAAACATTGCAGATAAGGCGAATGTGTTCGGATACAGGAAAAGGATAATGCCAAGTTCAGCTTGGGATAAAATGTGTGGCTAGTTTGTAATATTATAGTTAGATAATAATGATATATGTTAGATATTTTATGAATTGTGTATAAGTTAAGGTTACTCGATTTTGGGGAATAGTGTGTAAAGTGTACTATATAAACAATTTATGTTTATATCTTTTGCAATAGTTGTAGAATGATTGTACCAAATTTGTGGTGATTCGTGACCCGGATTTGGGGCTGTCTCAGTTGGTATCAAAGATGTTGGCTATGAACCTTAGGTAGGAATACCTGAGACCAATAACCGCAGTGATTAGGATAAGTACTAACTCAAATCGAGTTAGTGTGTCGCTAAGATTCAAAGATGAATCTCGACGAGTTGTTAAGATATAGAGTTCCCTAACTCTGATAATAAAAGTGAACAGTAGTGGTGAACAGTAGTGCAGGGATAGGAGATCATAAAGCAAAACGATCAAGGTATAGAAATAAATCGTAATATATACGATGATATCACCCCGTGATCTGATAAGGTGATAGAAGGGAAAAGAATCAATCTGATGATTGGAATGTTTACAACAAGATTGTTGTGTATCAGTTGTGCTATGAATTGGTACAGATTCAGGAAAGGATTATGAATACGAATTGAATGAAATTCGTATTGTGAAGGGGGTTAAGATTAGGTGGGGATTTCAATTGAGGACTCATGTCGGCAGCTGAGTTGTATGATTCCTTGTATGGGCGGGGAATTGTACTTGGTGTAAAAACTACTTAGTTTCTGGCATTGATAATCATTGAAATGTTGTGTCGCGTTATTTGTTATATGCATGTTATGAGGGTGATTCCTTTCTCGTGTGTATAACAAATAGATAGGTCATAGATAGAGAATATAGGGTTAAGTACGAGTTCTTAAGACTTATACTTATGTGACATTCTTGACTTATAGTTATATGAAATGTTTATGAACCCCTCAGCGAATGGACGCCAAAGGTTTGACTAGAGTAAGTTCTTAAACTCATATGATTGTGGCAAGCTTATGAACTCATAAGTGTGGTTTGACGAACTGGATATAGTTGTGTGTGAATGGAGTATTGAGGATTATAGGAATAGATAGACTGTTTAAGCAAATGATTATTAGTGGAGACATAGGTTTTCCAAAATTCCTAGCTATGCTAGACTTCGAAATTTTGACATCAAGCTAAATGCGCACTATGTACTTTTTTTAAAAAAAATGTAGACTCGTAACCATTTTTGAAACGGTTTAAAATCTGATCTATGCTACTTATTTAATTAGACGAAATGATTTGAAATATCAAAAGTTATTTTATTTATCACTTATGTACCATGTAACCTGGTGCAGAGATGATAAAAAGGTGATGGAGTTGTAAATACAGGAATACATAGTATGAATTTGATCTAAAATCTCTATTCCACTATTGTATGATGTGTTATGACGAATTCATACAATGACGGCATCCTCAAACGGACTGTTAATATAGTACGACATCATGACGTCATTCTCAAAAATATTTTCAAAAATTTTAATTTACCAACGGGGTTTGGCTACACCTAAATAATTCGATTGAATTGAATTATTGATATGAGTCTCTGCTTATTTCGATTGACTAGACTAATGATTATGAAAACTCTAAGTGTTCATTGAAAGAAATTTCCAGAACCAAATTGTTTTGGTGCGGAATCCAGTAAGACTAAGGTAAAGTTTTGTGCCTATGGCGTGATGAAAGCAATAAAAACCATTACTTTGGTCAAGATGCAGGCATATCAGGCTAATCACCATTTATGTCCGTTAGTAATGACGGTTTGCGGATGAATTTCCATAAAACCTTTGCAAAAATGACAGACTAATAGTCTATACGACTCCTCATCACAATTTTAAAATATTACTCTTGTGAGAAGTGTATTGGGTAACATTTCATGATATGTGTGAAAGGTGTAAGCAGTATGGTGTAAGGTGGAAGGTTAATTTCGGGGACGAAATTCTTAGAAGGGGTGAATGTGACAACCCGAGAAATTAGTCAAAATTTTAAAATCTTAAATGATTGATTTAAGGTCAAATAATAGACCTAGACAGAAAATAAGTGTATGCGTTTGATATTTTTAGGATGAAATTTTGAGGATTTCAAAATTCTGTGAAGGATTTTGGTAAATTACTCAGGATTAAGTGTATATGTGAATATGTTCTGTGTATATGGTTATTTATGTGAACAGTATGTGGTTAAGGGTCAAGGGTTGACCAGATAAATTTTATCAGTGTCAAACCCTAAAATACTAAGAACGTCAATGTTCAGTTAGAAAATCCTAACGTCTGATAAGAAACCCTAGAAACCGGTTATGGAACCCTAATTTCAGTTCTAGGAATCTGAAACCTTATTCGATATTTGAAAACCCTAGATTGGGAATGCAAATGCTATGTATAAGGTTTAAACATTATTAATTATAATTAATTAGGAAAACCCTAATGAAGTACTTGAAACCCTAATTGATTTTCTTAGAAAACCCTAATACCAGATCTGGAGCACTAATTTTAGATTTCGGTAATTTGAAACCCTAATTTGGGAACTTAACAGAGAATTTTAATGTTTAAGTGCTATTAAGTATATATTAATTAGGGTAAAGCTTAATTCATTAGCAAACCCTAATTTCAAATTTTAAACCCTAATTGTTCTGTTAGAAACCCTAATGCACAGTTGTGGATTTAATTGCTAAATTAGCAATATTGATTAGGAAAATATTAATCCTAATTTTTTTTAGTCCTAATGTGATTAGGAAGTTATAATATAATTAGGAAGCCCTAATTATAACTTAGAAATCATGATTTTCTATTTTAAAATCTAATTAGAAAATGTTAGAAATTTAATTTGCTAAATCTTTAGGGTTAAACCCTAAACCCTAAAGTGTTAAATCCTAAACCCTAGGGGTTTCATCAAATGACAATTCTAGATTAAAAATGGCATGGAAAATGACCATTATGCCCTTTTGACACATTCTTTAACAGGTGGCTTGCAAATATTGTTGTATATTGAGTTGTTGAACAACTCTAACCACTCGTTGACTTAATAATTCCAGCAATCTGCCTTCAATTTGCCAGCTATATACATTAACTTGTAAGTTATATAGATTAAAAGAGAGAGAAAATGTCACTTTACTTTTCATTCTCTCCAACCCTTTCTCTCTCTTCCAAATCCGAAATTAAGAGTGAGAAAGTGAGATATGATAAGTCTATATCAGTCTCTAACTTGGCAAGATCAGATCATCAAAGTCAGATTCATGATTAAAGTTAGAAAAAGGTATAAGAACCCTAATCTTAGAAATCTGATGATTTGATGTTAAATGTTGTTGATGATTTGTTAAAGTTGTGTATTAAGGTGTCTTTAAGTGATCTGGGTTGTTAAATCCCAGATCCATAACATCAAAGTGCTCTAAATAAGCATTTCTTGAAATCTGGAAAAACTTTGAAAAGTTGTCTGACAGTCATATGTCAGACCTCATAGATCTGTGTGTGTTTGCTGTTTGTTGTGTTTTATGTTATAGATATGTTCTTTGATGTCAGGTCTTTTCTCTGAGACTGGAATCAACCTCAGATCATGTCTGGATTGCAATATATGATCGGTCAAAGTCCGTTGACCGAGCACAAAACTTAGAATCTAGGCAACCCAGATTTTCGAGAAGCGTTTGACAATCTTTTTATGGCCTCTGATCTTCCTTCTGTTAAGCGGTCTGGCCATGTTTGTGTAATATAATTGTAGATTGACATTTAGGCTTCATGTTCATGCTTATATAACTCATAGATCATGTATAGAATCAAAGATAGGAAGGGTCAAAGTAGCATTGACCGTTTGTTTTTGCAGATTTCTGGAAAACCCAGTAATCTTCATTAACGAATTTTCTGACAAGATTTGACTGCCTTGGATCCTATGATTTCGATGTTGTTATGTTTATATATTGATGTATTATTATACCTTGACATCCGGTCTACAATCTAGAACTTATAGACCACCCAAAATAAACCCAGAACCCAAGATATATGGATTTAAAGAAGCTAGCTCGAACTGTTTTTCATTTCTGGAAAACCAGAAATGAAGAACAGGTCTGACAGCGTTTTCTGCAGCCTAAATCTCATGGAATTGTTGTGTAATGGCCATGGAATTGGTGTAGAGTTATAGTACTACATTAGTACTACAACCTTAAAACTTTTACAAACCTAGAAATCATCAAGAACTTAGATCAAAGTGTGGTCAAGGTTACTAACTCGAACACTGACTTGAATTTCTGGAAAATGGCCAAGAACACCATTAGCGATGGTTTTGTCGCCTATGGTACCTTTTAGCGACAGTTTATTTAAGAAAATAATTATTTTAATTAATAAATAGAAAAAAAATGGTTTTTAATTATTAAAAATACTAAATAAACTCTTAAAAATTATTTTAAAGCCTCAAAAATAGTTTTTAAATATTTTAAGTGTATTTTAAAAATATTTATTATTTTTAGAATATAAAAGGTATTTGTTTATTTAATTATAATATTAAATAAATTATTTAAAAATGGTTTTAATTTATGAAAAATTATATTATGGTGTTAGAAAATATTTTATGTTATTTTTGATGACTTTTAATATTTTGTGATGAATTTCATTAATAATTTATTATTAATGGTAATTAATTTATTTAATAAATATATTAAATAAATTATGGATAAAATTGAATTAATGTTTTAAAAATCATATAAAAATGATTTAAGTGTTATAAAAATATTTTAAGTTATAAAAATAACTTTTGATATTTAGTCATGAAAATATTAATATTTTAATATTAATATCAATTATCGGATAATGGATTTAAGTGTTTAAAAGTCATATAAATATGATTTTAAGGTATTAAAATACTTTGATATATTATTATTATATTATAATATTATGTTATGATTTTCATTAATATTTAATGATAAATAGGTATTAATGATTAAGGAATTGTGTGGTATTTATATAATATAAATACAATGTTAATGATTGGAAAATCATTTTAAATGGTAGTAATTATCCGAAAATTATTACAAACTTTGTGAAAAATGTTTTGACTGATAATATTATTATCTAAGATATTGTGAAGTGGTTAAGAAGAGTTTATTTGAACTTAAACTCGTTATTTGTCCGACTAGACCGACAGAATGATAGATTTATGTCGGTTTCAACTTAGACTGCAATAGTCTGACTTGATGCTAAGTCCTATGTGTATAATAGGATGATAGGGTTATTGATAAGTGGTATTTTTACATACTTATTGCATACCAATCCATGCGAATTGTGCCCATCTCAAGTACATTTCATTGTGTTTTAGTTGCATTTCACGTTATTTTGCATTGCATTTACTTAAAACTCCTTTTGGTGAATAAGTGCAGGAATCGGCTTGATTTTGGTGGAATTAGAAGTAACAGGCGAGCGGATGCGTGAAGGCGAGTCACAAGGCAAGGATGTGCATGGCATGGAGGTGCAATGAAGGATGGAGATCAAACAAGCAAGAGAATTAAGCATGAATGAACAAGTAGCAGTAGCAGCAAGACAAAACTAGAACAGAACCTGCAGAGTGCATGGCTAAACAAGGAAGACCTTCTGCAAGTTGAGTGCCCGCGAGGCAATAGACGCGCGCCCGCGAGGCATGAGCGCGCGCCCACGTGAGAAGCCGGCTGGACTGGATGTACACACTGCAAGTCTCGCGCCCGCGAGATAGAGAAGCTATAGAGGCGCGCGGTCGCGTGCGATGCTGATGCTATAATTTTGTTTTATTTTTAATTCTTATTTAAATGATGTGCAATGGTTTTTAAACGCTTCTGACGTGTGTCAGAGGGGGAATTGATCACCTTTACGTATTTTCAACTTAGAAAACTAGGGTTTACACCTTGGGAGAGTTTCCAACATAGAACGAAGCCATAACGTCTACTTTTCTACTTCTTTTTGGAATTCTCTGTCATCGTGGATTTTGATTATTATCTATTGGATTTCTCTGAGGATTGAATAGTTAATCATTGGTTTCTATTCAGCGATTGGGTTTGATCGTTCTATCTTTTTTACTTCACTCGTTTGTTTATTGATCATGTTTAGCATTCATCCCATAATGGCTTTTGGTTCAGTCATGAACTAAACTCCATTACAGGATTCTAACAGATTTTAATATGTAGTTTGGTTGTACATCTAAATGTTAGATTTGTTTTGCATATCATATGGGATATCTATCATGATTGTTTTACATGTATGAATGCTTGATCACCATTCGTTTCAGTATTTGTATGGGATTGACAATGAACATATAAATATGGATTGTAATCATGATAGCATGCGAATATGGGGCTAGTGTAATGGCTTGCATATTTTATGAACCAGATAGACATATACTGTTTCACTGTATGAGCTAGAGTAAGGGCTTGTGCTTAAAATCAATAGGATTACAATTGTGCATAGACATATGGTGATTGTGATTGTATTGGTGATTACATAGAGTCTAACATCTGTAGATGTTGTGTAAGTAGGTTATAGTGCATTGAAAAATAGTTATAACTCTCTTAGTGCTCTTGGCTATTTTCCTGTGATATGTGAACACTTCTTGCATGACAGTGGCGATTAGATGAAATATTAGATGAAGTTAGGATCCCATTGTTTCCATATTATATTTATTCCATTTATATTCTTATTTCTAGTTAGTAATCATAATTAGTCTAATTCAACAATTTTAGTTATCAGTCTAAGCATATAAGTATAGTGAGTTAATTAATGCATAATAATTTAAGGTTAACAACTTTCTCTGTGGGACCGATACGTTACTTACTTTGTATTATTTATTAACCCGTGTATGCTTGCATGAGTTAGAGCTCCTTTATAAGAACTATAAAAGAGGCAACAGTTATGTGCTATGTGTTTAGATTATTCTATTTATATATATAACAGTATTATACTGTGATGATATTATTCTAATATTGAAGATCTATATTACTAATATTAGGTCTATGGATAAAGCGATATAAATTGCGTAGCGGTAATCAACGGTTCATGCAAGTTTTACTTAACTCTACTAAGAGTTATTTCATTCAGATATGCTTATGGTTAATCATTGTTGATTGCCATGGATAATTGTACTCTGTACATATTGCATGTATAAGTCAGGTATGAAAGGCTGATCACCTTCATTACCAGTTGGTCTAGATATATTTGTTCATGTTCAATACTTGTTCAGTTAAAAGTTTGTTCGTGCTAATTCTTAATTATATTGATGAATTATAGCCAGCTTATTATTCAGACTCTTTCAATCATGATATATCCTTAAATTATATTTAAACTTGCTGGGTAACTTTCATGCTCACCCTTGCTATATCATGATAAACATTGCAGAGATAAAGCGAATGCGTTTTATACAGGAGAAAAGGATAATTCCAAGTTCACTTGGGATAAAATGTCTTGACTAGTTTGTAATATTATAGTTAGATAATAATGATATATGTTAGATATTTTATGAATTGTGTATAAGTTAAGGTTACTCGATTTTGGGGAATAGTGTGTAAAGTGTACTGTATAAACAATTTATGTTTATATTTTTCGCAATAGTTGTAGAATGATTGTACCAGATTTGTGGTGATTCGGGACCCAGATTTGGGACTGTCTCAAACATAAATAAATCAACTGGACCAAACGGTAATGAAGGTGACCAGCCTTTTATACCTGATGAACATATGTAATATGCACAAAGTGTGAATCAATAACTCATAGACGTGGTATAATCATCAATAATTATCCACTACTGTGCTTGAAAAACAATAACTCAAGTTAGAGTTAAGGAACTTACTCAATAAAAGTAAAGGAACTTACCTAAATCATCGACTACTGCTACGCAGTCTATATAGCTTCATCTGAAGACCTAATATTAATAATATCGATCTCCAAATTATAAAAATATCATCGCAACAACTATTTCTAATTATAGTTATAAAATAACGTAAACACATTACCACATAATCCTAACAGTTAATTAACACATAAGAACCTAGTATCAAGTCAAACTATTTCAGTCTGAGTTGAGTTCGGTACTATTTTGAACTCTCGATTGCGTAATTGGATGATTATCGAACCTAATTTCAATAAGATTGTGCCTAAGCGCTTCACAATTATCCTTGATAATTTATTTATCAGTAAAAATATTTTTCAAAAGCTTATAATAATTTTCAAATAATTATTATCTTTAATAATAATTTTTTAATCATTAATATCATATTTATATGATTTAAATACCACATAGTTCAATTATCATTAATATTTATTTAATTTCAAATATTAATGAAATACATGTCATAATTATAATATCTCAATGTATTTTTAATACCTTAATATCACATTGAAATGATTTTAAAATATTTAAAACCATTATTAAATAACGCCATTAATATTAAAATATTAATGTATTTCATGAAAAAATATTAAAAGTTATGTTTTATAACTTAAAACATTTTTTAAACCTTTAAATCATTTTATATGATTTTTTTAAACATTAAAACTAATTTTGCACAAATTATTTAATACATTTATTAAATAAATTAATTATCATTAATATTAAATTATTAATAAAATTCATCACAAAATATTAAAAGTCATTCAAAATAACTTAAAATATTTTCTAACACTTTAATATAATTTCAAATGATTTTAAAGTATTAAAATCATTTTTAAGTAATTTATTTAATATAATTATTAAATAAATTAAATATCATTATTATTTAAAAATATTAAAATATTAATGAAATATATCTCAAATTATAAAAAATTAATTTTTATGACTTCAAATAATTTTTTACAAATTAATTATGAATTTTTCATAATTAAAAATTATTTTATTCTAATTATTTAATAAAAATAATTAATTTAAATACAAACTATCTAAAGGGTGCTATAGCGACAAAATTGTCGCTATAGGTGTTCTTAAGCATTCAAGAACATGCTATGTCAGTCACTAGGGTACCATGCTTGACTAGTCACAAATCCTTGATCTTTAAGTTTCTGGGCTTGATTATGTATTAGTGTTGTAGTATTGATGTAATACTACAAGCACAAATAGGTTTCATGGCCAAACAACATAACAATATGAAGTTATAACCATCAAAGTTCTTGTTAGAGGTTGTTCTTCATTTCTGGGTTACCCAAAAATGAAGAACAGTTCAAGGTCCTACTTTTGGATCCTCATATCGTATCCTAGGTCTTGTTTGTGTGATATAAGGGTTCAAACTTGTAATAGAGATGTCAAGGTACAAAAGTAACACACTCTTGTAGCTTAACAACATCACACGCGAGAGATCTAGGCTAGTCAAACCATGTTAGAAACATGTTCTTGAAGGTTTCTGGGTTTTCTAGAAACTTCATCCGGATAGTTGGTTAACCTTACTTTGACCACCCATAACTTTGATCTTGTGCAAGATCTGGGTGTTCTAATGGCATGATTATGTAGTCTACATGTCAGACTACAAATCCCATGTATTAACATAGCCTAACTACTTAACATCGGCAAGATCAAAGGCTTGCAAAATCAATGGGAGATTTTCTGGGAAATCTGGGTTGCCCAGAAATCAGTCTTCATTGTTGGTCAACCATGTTTGACCACTCATATCTTGAGATCTAGACATGGTATGAACTTGATTCAACTCGCAGTCTACTCTCCTCATTGGATAGAACAAGTCTATAACATTAATCTAACATAACATCTAACACGCTGAGATCTATGAGCCCTGACATATGGCTGTCAGACTATATTTTTAGGGTTCTTGGTCAGTCTTTAAAACTCTATTTTCTTGCATCTAGATGTTATGGATCCTTGATGTAACATCTTAGATCACTAAATAACATCCTTTAACACTACTCTAAACACATAATCACATACTTTAACATGAATCACAAAGATTTAAAGGTAGCTATGGTTTATTCCTTTTATGTTCCAATCTTGATTCTAATCTTTGTTTATGTTCTTGGAAAGTTAAGGGCTGATATTGGCTTAACTTTACACTTAGTTTCTCTCCAAAATTTCGGAGGTTTAGAGAGAGAGAGAGGGTCTTAGCCAAATGAGAAGTAAAGTAAGTATTTTCTTACTTTAATCTTTTAACTTTTGAATCCATGGACACAAATGATGCTAGGTGGCCAATGTTGGCTGAGTTATGGTCAGACATCGAGATTGCTTAGGTGAACAACCTCCGTTGAACACTACCTTTGACTTCGACGCAGTCAATAGGTTTATATGTTTTTGATGACAATCGATCAACACATTATGGTTAACTAACCAATCCATTCCTAAGATTACATTAAATTATCCTAACTAAATTTGAATAAAATCTACCAGAAAATTGTGTCCCTTTATATCCACACTATAGTTCCTATATATATAGTCTTAACATGAATCTTTTCATTGTTTGCGATTTCTACATAGAATGGTATGTCTAAGTTTTCACATGGTATATTCAAGCTTCTAGAAAAACTATTAGAGACAAAGGAACAAGTAGCACCAGAGTCGAATAACATATATACATTTAAAGTGTTGATAGGGATGATACCTGTCACCACGTCCTATGAAGCAAAATCATCCCTCACCGACATATTAAATGTTCTTGCAGTTGGTCGACTCTGAGCTCCAACTGCAGCTACTGTTGACCGATTATTGTTATTCTCTGGTACTATGTTTCCCCCTCCTCCCTGGTTCTTGGGTTTGGTACAGTTCCTTGCTAAATTTTTCGACAAACCACAATTGAAACATTTCTTTTTATTAGGGAGAGGACACTGTGGAGGAAAGTGTCCCTCTTAACAACAATTGCAACATTTATTTTTATTTCTAAGACATAATCCTTTATGTTTTCCCCCACATGTAGGACAAGATTTCATCTTATTATCTTTATTATTATTATTAAAATTGTTGTTATTATTACTTACTTTTTTCCCCGAGTTGTTAGAAAAAGTAGTATCCCATTTCCTTTTATTATTTAACCCACTTGAACTGGGTTCTGACTTAGGTTTCCCTCCCTTGTTTTGATTCTTCTTTTCCTTGTGAAATTTAATGAGATTCTCGTTTTCACTCTCAGCTATGAAAGCTTTCTCCAGTATTTCTGAAAAAGTCTTTATTTGGAATATAGATAATTTGCTTCATATTTGAGGTTTCAAACCTTCCTGATACCTCCGAGTCTTCCTAAGTTTAGTATTGACTTGATGTGAAGCAAACCTGGACAGTTCGTTAAACTTGGCTGTATACTCGGATACAGTAAGTTCTCCTTGTTTCAACTCTAAGAATCTTACTTCCATACGATCCTTAAGAGATTGGGAAAAATAATTTTCAAAGAATAATATTTTGAATCTATCCCATGACATAATTTAAGTTTCTACTCGACCCCTAGTAGATTCCCACCAGTAATTTGCCTCTCCTTTTAAGAAAATGGTTGCAAAAGCTGTCTTTTAATTGCTATTGACATTGGTTATAGAAAAAAATTTCTATCTCAGTAATCCAGATTTGTGCATCAATTGGTTCGGATGAACCTTTGAACTCGGGTGGACAAACTAATTTAAAGTCTTTAAATGGAGTGTTTTGGGTTGTCGGTCTAATCATAGCACCTAACAAAAGTTCTACTAACTGTTGGGTAGGATTAACATCGTTATCTATCTCTCGTTGAGGTCTTCTGGTTGGTGGCATGATTCTATATAAAACAATAAACATTCACCATAAGAATTATATAACACAAACATACTTTTTATTCATATATCACAGAATACACACATAAACAACTAGTAGTTTATAAACACTACCAGCTATAATAAAAACTTCAAAAGCTCTTTTATTCGTACTAATACAGAGCACTTGGATTTCTATACTACACTTAGAAATTATTAACTTCATCGAAGGAATCCCGGATCATGTGGCATATCACAGAATAATCTATCAGATATATAGTTTTCTTCCCTTCGACTGGATATTGAACTACTCGTCGCTGCAAATCACTGAAGACATCTTAAGTTTCCAGAGCTTTGAGTAACCTCGACTGTATTTCCTTCCTGCCACTCTGTGCGTGGTGAAGTTGTACTTTTAGTCGATTATTGGTTCCCTTTTCATGCTCTAACATTCACTCGGCTAAATGTGCCCTAAACCTCATCTTATCATTATCCTGTTCAGATTTGTTAACTACTGATGCCATCGCCTGCTCTTGATCTTCAATTCTCATTAATTATCCTGCTACTAGATCCTCTGCATCTAGCAGTTGTTGATCATGAAGCAATTCTTCATCCTCTGCATCACTATCAATAAATGACTCAATTTGTGGTGGATTGTTTACTATCGACATTTCCTCTGCATCAGAGTTGGCCATCCTATAAAACAAAACTTCTTTATTATTTATATACAAAATATTTACACAATTTTTTTAATGTTATTTTTATGTGTAATTTAATATTCTTACGAACTCGAAGACTATATACTAAGATTCCACTTCCTTATATCTATAGCCTTAACTGCTCTATTACCAAACTTGTAACGCCCCCATATCTATACTCCCACGGTATCCGATATGGTGCTTACTATTAATCAATTAATATAACGCATTCAAATCTATACACCCATGGTATCCAATTCTATGCTTATATCAAACTGAATGACTATAAAATTTTATAAGATATAATTCCCATAGATCCAAGGTTCACAGTATCCCATAACAGTAACAATTCCCTAGAGAACTATTGATGTGTTTGGATATTCTCACTTGGACATATAGACTGTATATATGAATAATATCTATCTATCAGAAATTTAGAGTATTAGTAATAACATGAACATTCCATATTACCAATACCCTCAAAAGCAATTCAAGATAGGAATCTTGTTCAAAAATAAACAGGGTGTAGACACTCGAAATTTTCTGCACACCTGTTACTAACATTGCAGGAGGGTAGATTCGTCTTTCGGAGATAACCCTGGAAGACAGCTCACATCCATTCCGGATATTACCGGAAGTTCAGTCTCAACCCCGGAACACACACCGGGAATATCAATTCTAACCTCGAAGATGACCCCGAGTTTCATCCTTGGTGATAACCCCAAGGAATGCTATTGCAGTTCCGGCGATAACTCCGCAATTGCTTGTTTAAATTGCATGCGATCAGTTTCAATCTCAGACCTCCTGCTGAGGCACTCATACCAAAGACCAAGAGAAAACACCGAGAAGACATGCACACTTACAGATGACCTTGCAGAATTGAAACACTTGTAGCAGTCCAATCTCAGATGTAACCCTGAGCAACGTATGCTATCAGCTCAAACCGGAGATAACCCTGGTGAGGAGTCAAATTGTCATATTGCCACCTCAACCGCAGCGCGTCGTCTCAACATTTCATACATACATTTCTACATAACATTGTCCCATAAGAGCCAAGGAGTTCCAATCCCAAGTGACTATTACGCGTGGCAGCACACCGGATAGAATTTGAAGCTTGAAGACCATGGGCATGGTCCCGTCTTCCTGACTTCGTACAACCTTTAATCCCATGTCATTGTTTAACTCTCGACAAAAGCAGTTCGAAGGTCTTGTACACCTCGTTCGAATGCTTGGATTGAAGTTCTGCAAGTTGCAGACATCACAATACATGAGTTCACGTACTTCGAGATGGTAGGACCCGCGGAGCTCGAGGCACCCCGGCCAGCCACAGGTGCATCTGCGGCTGCCGCAGGTACACCTGCGGCTCCCCATCTATAAATAGAGGGCTTGTGGTGGCCATATTGAAAAAAGAAAAGGCAAGGAAGCCCTGTCCAATTTGCTCTGTACACACCCCCATATTGAGTGCTTTCTCATTTTAAACACATGTTAGCTCACATATAGCTATATTTTACCGGCGGGAGCTGAGTGTTTATCCATCTAGAGTCATAGAAGCCTACCTTTTCAGCCCACTGTAAGCCTTCTCACACTCTATAAAGCCTTTCTTTTCATCTTTGCATGCACTATTCTTCACATTGAGAGTCGTGTTGGGTGTGTATGCCCAAACTTGGTTAAATGGTTTTAATTTCACATAGATATATATACTTATATATGTATATATTTATATATGGACTAACATTATTGAGTTATGCCTCGATTAAGTTTAGACTTATGTCTAGAGCGTTTACTTGCTTATATATATATATATATATATATATATATATATATATATATATATATGGACTGTTGTCGAACTCTGTTCAATGAGCCTGGGTTTTATATCCGGTGCATTTATTACTTATATATATATATATATATATATATATTTTACAATTCTGTCAGGCCTGGAGTTTACTTTGTGGCCTTTTACTGCTTTATTTACATTTCGTCCCGCCTGGAGTTTACTTCGTGGCGGTTGATCGTCTTTACTGCTTTATTTACATTTCTTTCTGCCTGGAGTTTACTTCGTGGCGGTTGATCATATTTAATGTTTTATTTACATTCTTGATCCTCCATGGAGGTGCTTCGTGGTGGTTGATCATGTCTTTATATATATATTTACCGCTTTTATATATTTACATTTCCGATCCCCCATGGAGTTGCTTCGTGGTGGTTGATCGTGTCTATATATATATATATATTTACAGCTTTTATAGATATAACTGCATACTGCTTTTCATATAAACTGCGGTATCATGTGAGCCTAGGAATCATGTGATCACAGATTCAGTCTACTGAATCTAGATTCGGTTCCCATGATGGACATTTTCAGCTGTAAGCAACTTGTACATTATTTACGGTGGATGAATTTCCTTGGATGGCTGTCATGCCCATGAGGAGTTTGGCACTGGTGTATATTATTTTCTTGAAGATGCCTCACATCTAAAAAATAAAAGCAAACAAGCCGAACATTTAATAATAAAAATTGAAGTATGAAAAAGGTCTCAATAACTATTGAGCACATGGTTTGAAAAACCAATTTTTACAAAACCTCATTGCTATATCTTGCTAAAATTGAATTTTATGTAAATTCAAACCCTTTGTATATAGGTGCGAACAAGGCCTCGCACTACTTCCAAATAAATTGCACATTGATCCACACACACACACACACATATTCATATAACAGTTTCTTGAAAAATGGTTGTCACCGTGGCAACACGGATGTTGGGGGGTGCCTAACACCTTCCCTTCGCATAATCAAGCCCCCGAACCCAAATGAATCTCGGTTTCACAGACCCGTTTAGCAGTGTTACATCACTGGGTCAATGTGCAAACCTTTTCTTTGTTGCGTTGGTGCAACCAGTTAAAAACACCAACTTGTGACTCTTACAGTCAAATCGTCGACATTACACATGTCAGACCTTTTCATTTATTTTTTCAAACAAATCTCACCTAACATGAGAACACCAAAGAACAAGTAACGAAAAGGGACAAATAAAAATCCTGATGTCGACAGGTGGGGACTCTGTTGGGGACTCCAATAAGAGGGCTTAAGCCGCTACTACAAGCTTTTCAAAACTGTTATATGTTTGTGTGTGAATATTGCATTTACATTTATGATGAATGTGTATGAATGCATTTACTTACTACACTGCAATATATCTATCTGTGATATTAGTGCTTCGCACATGTCATCATTTTCATAAACAGTGAGACACGTTGTATGTGAATGTATGTTGTATGGTTCCTCCACCAGGAGGCTATCCTGTCGGTGTTTGATTACTAGACTCGTAGGGAGACTAATTCTAATGAGGCTCAGGAAAGGCACCACCCAGATTCGCTCCAGTTGAAAGACCGAATTAACTTCCCGTCAAGTAGATTGAGATGATTTGGGGACCTTCATGCCAAAAAGCTGCGAGAGTAAACCTAAGATAGGTCAACCTCTGATAAACCAAATGCGGAGGAAAGTCTCTTCATGTTCTCCATTTTTCAATTACTTGTAAAAGCATTTACTTGTAATTTTATTCCATGTTCGTCTTTATGTAATGGAAAATACGAAGAATATTTGTGCATACATGACATGCTATCAAAGAACGCCCGTTTTTGCAGGATGATATTCCTAAAATGGACACATTATGATAGCATTTACATTATCCCTAAGACTAAACTACATAAGTTTTTGTAAGGAAACAATTTGGCCTGTTACCGCTCAAAATCCAAAAAGGCCACAAGCCTACAGTCAATCATGTCTTCTTCTCACCAGTCTAATGTTGTTTCTCGAGAAGAATTTGACGGATTGAGAATACAAATTACAGATTTGGTTGTTCTTCTAAAAGAATTGCATCAATCTACTCAGGGTACAAAGATGCCTACACATACAGAACCCTCTACACAAAGAGGAACACAAGGTTTGGATAAAACAAATCCAGAACCTCAGTTGCATACGACCAACAAAGACCCTGAAAACACCCATCTCAAGGAGATCCAGACACAGTTGATATTAGGAAAAAGGTCCTTCAAATGGAGGAAACTATTCGTGCTTTCAAAGGGATTGGAACATATGGAAGTGTTTCATATACTGACCTTTGCATATTCCCTAGTGTTCATTATCCATAGAAATTTAAAACCCCTGACTTTGAAAAGTATGATGGATTAGGGGATCCTTACACACATTTAAAGGTGTTCATTGGAGAACTTGGATCTTATGCGGAAAACGAGAAGCTCAAAATGCAGCTATTCTAGAAGAGTCTAACCGGAGAAGCCCGTTCATGGTATACCAGATTAGACAACTCAAAGATCCATAGCTGGGAAGAGCTAGCTCATGCCTTCCTCACTCAATACAGTTTTCAATCTCATATGGCTCCTGACCGGTACCAGATTACCAATGTTAACAAACAGTCTAATGAGTCTTTCAGAGAGTATGCTCAAAGGTGGAGTCAGAAATGGTCATGACTTTCATAGACATATAAGAAGCTCCTTTCTATAAGATAGTATTAGCTGGTATTGGCAAACCATTTTCTGAAATGATCAAGCACGGAGAAATGGCAGAAATGGGATTAAATTCAGGAAAGATTCAAGACTTAGCCGCTCTTAAAGCAGTTGCTGAGCACATCCAGTTCGAATCTTATGGAAACAAACCCAGGAGGGTCCATAAAAAGAAAGAGGAGGATGTTTCCTTGATATTATAAGGTCAAAAAGGCAGTCAGAACATGCCTATACAGAGGAGAAACTACTCCCCTTTTCAAGCACAGTCTTCAAACCCTCCATTCCCTAAAGGTGGAGATGCAAAGTTCCCTCGAACATTCACACCCTTAGGGGATTTGCTTGAGAATATTCTTGCTCTTCTGACTACTCAAAAGAAAACCACACATCTTCTTCCACCAGCCAACCCTAATGGGAGGGGTTTTAATGCTACTCAGAAGTGTTCTTATCATGCCGGAACACTTGGACATGATACTCAAGATTGTTGGGCCTTGAAACACAAGATCCAAGATTTGATAGACAACGGTGAGATAGTGGTTACCAAACTTGATCAACCTCATGTGCAAGACAACCCTCTTCCTCAACAAAAAGAAGAAGAGGTCAACATGATTAGTTGGATCACTAGACAAAGTTCCAGTTTAACGGTGAATCATCCCAGACCATCAAAGATGGTGTTGACAGATGGGATTATGAAAAGTTACAATTTGCTATGGAACGAAAGATGAAAGCTCTTTGCAAGTAAATTGAGCAATTGGCAGAACTGGTAACTCATCAGCATCAAGTCACACACTAGTTAATAAGCCAGGAGCATGCCTATCTCTTTCCTTTCGTTAAGAATGCTCTACCATCTCCTTCAGAAAGCGAAGCTATGGAGGATAAGGATGCAAAGAGAGAAAATTCTAAAGCCCGTCGTGATTTTACTAATCAAAGGGAATTTACATACTTGGGCCAACCTATGGAGGAGATATTTTAGATGCTAGTCAACGAAGGAAGAATTACCTCCCTTCTACCTCCAATCAATCCCCATTCCAGACGGTTCAACTCTGATGGAGTTTGTCAATATCATTCACATTCTCACGATCACAGCACAGAAGAATGCTGGGCACTCCGCCACCTTATTTAGAATCTACTTGATAGCGGTGTCCTTCAACTGGCAAATGATGACACTGTACTACTCGAGAGTGGGAATACCTGTCCTACCAAATGGAAGTGATCAGTAGCAGTTATATCCGCTGAGGATGATAGGACTGTCAAATCATTTCCCATACAAGCAATTCAACTCAAAGGAGCTGACAATCCTTTGAAAGTGGCTGCACCAGAGCCAAATTCTTTACCCTTCAGACCACAATATACTATTGTCAGCTTACACAAAGTCCCATGGAATTATGAAGAAGCTGAAGGATCCATGTCTCATACTACTGCTACAGTGTCGAAGGAAAATTCGCTTTATCTTCCTCAGCGGGTTATGAAGCCCACCTTCAAAGAAAAGGGGAAGATTCCCATGGAGAAGATTGAAAAATTCAGTCGCACTATGGGCCATAATGAAGCCAAGGTGGTTTTAAGCTTAAGAGAAGCTCCACATCAGATCTCAATACTGGACTTGGTTTTCTCTTATGAGGATTATAGGAAGATTTTATTGAAGGTCTTAGATGAGGCCTACCTGCCGAAATCAATGGATGCGGAAAAATCTCAACATATGGTTGATCACATTTTCAACAATAATGTGATATCCTTCACCGATGACGACATACCTCCCGATGGGACCTGTCATTACAAGCCATTGCACATCACAGTTTAATCCTCTGGATATATGTTAACTGAAGTTTTGATAGATGGAGGTTTGTCTCTGAATATCTGTCCTTATGTCAACTTGGTGAGGATGAACATCAATCTCAAATGGATCCGAAGTAGCCAGACGGTTATCAAAGCATTTGATGGATCCCAATGAAATTCTATCAGAGAGATTGAGCTGCCAATGGAGATTGGTCCAAATACATTCAATGTATCCTTCCATATCCTCAAGATAGATTCAGGATACAACCTGCTATTGGGGAGACCATTGATCCACATAGTTGGAGTCGTCCCTTCTACACTACATCAACAACTCAAATACATTGTCAACAATAGCCTAGTCATCGCCAACGCCGAGCTTAATGTTACGAACAAGGAGATCTACCAATCATCAGCTTCAATTCAGAAGTTGAGCCGGCCAGTTTTCATACTTTGGAAGTGAGTAACACACAATACCATCCTATTGGATCGCCACTTCCTGTACCCAAGATTTCTGCCGAGGTTATGTCGGTCACTCAAGAAATGATGTCAATGGGTCATCAGCTTGGACAAGGGCTTGGGAAAAATTAGTAGGGAATTAAGCACTCTATTCAAGTGTCGAGTTAAACGGGGACAGCCGGAATAGGCTATTCTGCCAGTTCCAGTCATAGGAATCCTCATAAGCACAAGCAGTTTCCTCAAGTTTCCGCCGCACGACAATATTCTCCATCCGCACCTCATGAGCTGATAAGTCTCCGGTAAAGGTGCTAGCCCATGTTATGGCTATACTGTTTCCCAAACCAGTACCATTCAAAGCAAAAGAGGTCCTTATTCCTGATCCCGAAGTGGATGAGAGGGAATAGAAATGTAAACATGACATCGCCTTGATGATGTCAGGCATACGGATCATTGTCCATGATGAACATACAAACAGATATACCCCAGACGATGATTTCCCAGATGTTATGGTCATCATTCGGGAGAAGGAGGACGATGACAACCCCTGTATCACTGCAGTCCATCAGGACTTTGCCCTCAATAATTAAAGCAGCACTCCATGCATGGGTCGACGAAGGTAAAAAGGGCAGAAATCCCTCTTCCCTGTAGATAACTTTAATTGCTTACTTTTCTATACAGTATTAGCAGTTATTTTATCAGTAAATGCTAACACTTTTGTATGATTAAACAGTTTCATATATTAAGTGAAAGCATATTTTGTTTTAGGACTCTAAACATAGATGTGCCTGTACTTGCTGATGAGGTTCCTTTTCTCCACAAGGACTGTAACTTTGATGAAAAGTTGGACTCAGACTTGATGGAAATCTAAGAGGACATTGAGACACCTCAGGAGATTAAGGAATGGGTCGCAGACAAACCTAAACCCAACCTTAACCAAATCAGTTCTTTCAATCTTGGAACCTTAGAAAGCCCTAGGCTAATCCAGATTGCTTCAGACCTCACCCCAAACCAACGAAATGACATGGTTGCGCTATTAACCCAATACCGGGATGTGTTTGCATGGTCTCATGAAGACATGGTGGGTTTGTCCACTGATATTGTCCTTCATTGCCTTCCCATTAAGGATGGATTTAAGCTAGTCAGGTAGAAGCTCAGGCGATTAAAACCTGAGTGGAGTTTAAAAGTAAAAGAAGAAATTGTGAAACAATTTCAAGCTGACATTATCATGGTGTCTACATATCCGAAGCGGATATCCAACATTGTTCTCGTACCTTAACTAGGAGGAAAGGTGCGAGTTTACATGGATTACCGGGATCTGAACAAAGCTTGCCATAAAGATAGCTTTTTCATGCTCTTTATCCACATTCTTATTGATAATATTGCTTAATACGACACGTACTCCTTTGCTGATTGCTTTGCGGGGTATCATCAAATTATGGTCGCTGAGGAAGACCGTGAGAAAATTGCTTTCATCACGCCTTGGGGAACATTCTACTATAGACGGTTGTCATTCGGCCTCATCAATGCCGGAGCAACCTACCAGCGAGCCATAATGTCTCTCTTCCATGATTTAATGTACAAAGAGATAGAGATCTACATGGATGACATCATTGTCAAATCTCGAAGGGAAGAAGACCATTTGGACCATCTCAAAAAGCTCTTCAACAGGTTGCGTAAGTACAACTTGAAGTTGAATCCAGCCAAGTGCGCCTTTGGCATTAAATTAGGCAAGTTGCTAGGTTTCCTAGTCAGCCACAAAGGGATTAAGCTGGATCTTACCAAAATTCAGGCCATCAAGGAAATGCCCATTCCTCAGACAGAGAAGGAAATACGAGAATTTTTGGTATGAAGTTGAGCAGATTTATTTCTCAACTCACAGCAACTTGTGAGCCCATCTTCAAATTGTTAAGGAATAACTCTTCCATGAAATGGAACAATGAGTGTCAGAAAGCCTTCCTTACAATAAAAAAGTTGCTGGTTAACACTCCTGTTTTGGTACCACCTAGGGATGATGTTCCCCTATTCATTTACCTATCCATTAATGACAATGTCATGGGCTGTATGCTGGGGCAAAAAGACGATAGAGGCCAAGAACAAGCTATCTATTACCTTATCAGTAGTGAACACAAGTACACTCTGATTGAGAAGACTTGTTGTGCTTTAGCATGGGCTTCCATGAGGTTACATCATTACCTTTATGGTCACACAACCCATCTCATATCCTGCATGGATCCTCTCAAGTATGTGTTTAGTAAGGCCATACTGAATTGTTGGCTGGCCAGATGGCAGTTGATCCTACAACAATTTGACATCATCTAAGTGATGCAAAAATCTATCAAAGGTTGAGGAATTGTGGATCAACTGGCCGTCGCACCTGTAGGGGATTACAAACCCTTAGAAACATATTTTCCTGATGAAGGGGTAATGGCAGTTTAGTAACGCCATCAGTACGATACATGTCATACATGGAAAATGTATTTCGATGGAGTCACATTAACACGAAGGCTCTGAGCCGGAGCAGCTTCTAGTATCCGCACGAGGGAGCGATATCCGTCACCATCAAATTGTAGTTTGTCAGCACCAACAACACAACTGAGTATGAAGGTTGTATCATGGGGCTAAAACTTGTCCGTTCAATGGGCATCATGCGGTTAACTGTCTTTGGGGATTCTGAATTGGTAATCAAACAATCCACAGGAATCTATCAAACAAAGGAGCTACATTTGCTGCCTTACCATCGGCAAGTTTTACAGATGGCTTTGGAGTTCGAAGAAATTTTCTTTTTACATATTCCTCGTAATAGGAATGATTTTGCGGATGCACTAGCAACATTGGCGTCCTTGATTCACATACCTGACAAGGAAAACATGCCAAAAATCATATTTTCCCTGCAAAAGGACCCAGCTTATGGGAACTATGTTGTAGAAGTATCGGATGAGCTACCTCCCATCCAAAACCTTTGGTATCAGCATATCAAGGAGTATCTGCGAGATGGATCTACACCCACTGAGGCGAGCCTGACTGAGAAGAGGTGGATCCATCGACTTACTATGAAATTCTACCTGAGCGGAGATGCACTCTACAAAAGAGATGTAGGATTAGGTCTCCTCATATGTCTGGACAAAGACCAAGCTCAGAGGCTCATGGATAAGATCCATGGTGGAGTATGTGGCCCACACATGAGCGGACCCCTACTTGTTAAAAAGATCCTCAGAATAGGGCATTATTGGCTTACGCTCAAAGCTGACTGTGATGATCACGTTAAGAAGTGCTATCAATGCCAAATCCATGGGAATGCTATCCACGCCCCTCCAAGGGAACTCCACAATATGAGTTCGCCATGGCCCTTCCCAAGGTGGGGAATGGACGTGATCGGTCCCATCGAGCCCAAAGCCAGTTATGGACATCGATTCATATTCATCATGATTGACTACTTCACCAAATGGGTAGAAGCAGCCTCCTTCCCTAAGGTTACCAAAGGAGTCATCATTACTTTCATCAGAAACAATATTGTCTGTTGATATGGACAACAAGTGGTCATTGTGTCAAACAATGCTAAGAACCTCAACAAAAAAATGATGGAGAAGTTATGTAGTAAATTCCACATCAAACACCTTAACTCCGTCATCTACCGTCCAAAGATAAATGGTGTTGTTGAAGCGGCTAATAAAAACATTAAGAAGATCATGCAGAAAATGTTCGCCAATCACAAAGGATGGCCTAACCTCTTGCCTCTGACGTTATTAGCCTACAGAACTTCAATGCGTACTTCCACTGGGGCAACCCCCTACTCATTAGCCTATGGGATGGAAGCAGTACTCCCCATAGAGGTGGAAATGGAATCCCTCAGAGTGTTGATGGATGCTCAGTTGGATGAAGACCAATGGGTACAAGACATATATCACCAATTGTCTCTAATAGACGAAAGGCGAACCGCGACTATCTTCCATGGTCAGTTATATCAGCAAAGGATCGCCAGATCCTACAACAGGAAAGTCCGAATACGGCATTTCAAACAACATAACTTGGTTTTAAATAAGATCATTGACAACCAAGATCAATCTAAAGGAAAATTCACTCCAAACTGGGAAGGCCCATTTTTTGTTAAGGAGGTATTGACAGGAGGCGCTCTCAGACTACAGGAAATGGATGGTGATGAATTTCTAGAACTTATTAACTCGGACACCATGAAACGGTACTATGTCTTAGGTTACCATCAAGCAAACATCCTGGTTTTTGATCATTAAATCACCAGTCATTCCGATTTTCTAACCTTTTATACATACTTTTCTGCCCCTCAAGGAAACATACACTTCAAACCAGCAGCCTAGTTTCACCTCATTTCAACCCTTTCATACAATTTCGGTTATCCTGAAGATGGGATTGAACCTTTCACACCTGTAGTTTATCCTGAAGATGGGATTAAAATTTTCTACACCTGCAGTTTGTCCCAATCATGGGATTAAACTTTCTTTTCCCCACAGTATAGCCTGCACATGGGATTCATACTTCTCTTTGGTTACAATTCGTCCTGAGGGGCAAACTACATCGACCTGATCTCCCTGATACACGGAAGAACGTAGGAAACCATATTCTATATGGCCCGGTCGCAATAAAACAAAAAAAACAACAAAAACATTTCTGCCCTTTCTCTACAAAAAATAAAAACAACAAAAACACTTCTACACCCTTCTTCATCAATAAAGCTTTTACACCCATCTGCCTTTCACATTCAGCGTTGAACCTCTTACACCAAGTTCGAACTACGCAGACCTGATCTCCTCTTCAATAGAAGTACGTAGGCAACCATTTGTGGTTCGGTCTAACCCCCTACTAGAACAAAAATATTTGTCACATGGGACTGGGATCAAATTTCAATCCACCACATTTCATCGACTTCAGACTAAAGGGATGGAATTACCCATCTTCTCCTCACTAATAAGAGATTCGGCGACCATCTAAGCTGCAGGTGTGCCTCAAAGAGCAACACCAATCCATAAGAGATGGAATTAACTAGGCTTCTCACAAATAGAAGTATTGGCGACCATATGTGGTGAGGTCAATCTCAAAGAGGAAAAGCCACACTCCTCTCCACATTTCCATAAAGAAACTAGTCCCAAGACACCAACGATGGTAGGGATATACACACAGATTAATGATCCATTCTGAAAGATCCTGCGACGTCTCAATGTCGACACATCAAAGATGAGATCAAAATGCATCAAGATCACAAAGCCCTGAAGAAACAGGCAAATATCAAACAAGTATCAAGGCACAACTGAAAGAGAAGTAAATCAAAATATATTTCTTTGCCATATATAATACTATTTGATATATACATATGTGTTGTACATGAAAAAATGGCTAAACTAGTCTGTGCAGGAAAGTACAAGTCTATCTACGGATCTATGTGTATGCAGACTATCACATCTAACATAGCATCATGTTTATCTTGTTGCATTTCAAGTGTCTAGGTGCATCTGCGGCTGCCGCAGGTACACCTGCGGCTGCCCCCCTATATAAATAGAGGGCTTGGGGTGGCCATATTGAATAAAGAAAAGGCGAGGAAGCCCTGTCCAATTTCCTTTGTACACACCCCATATTGAGTGCATTCTCATTTTAAACACCTATTAGCTCACGTATATCTATATTTTACCAGTGGGAGCTGAGTGTTTATCCATCTAGAGTCATAGAAGCCTGCCTTGGCAACCCACTGTAAGCCTTCTCATACTATATAATGCCTTTCTCTTCGTCTTTGCACACACTATTCTTCACATTGAGAGTCGTGTTGGGTCCACGAACTTCGGTCCGTGGTTTTAATTTCTGTCTGTAAATATATACATATATATGTATATATTTATATATGGACTAACATTATCGAGTTATGCCTCGATTGAGCATAGACTTATATCTGGAGTGTTTACTTGCTTATATATATATATATATATATATATAAAACTGTTGTCAGACTATATATATATATAAAATGTGACAACCCATGAATTTAGACAATTTTATAAAATCTTAAAAGATTGAATAGAGGTTAAATAATAGACCTTGATAGAAAATAAGTGTATGGATTTGACATTTTTGGGAATGAATTTTGTGAATTTAAAAACTTTTGGTAAAGTTTTACAGTGTTAAGAGTATATGTGTGTATGGTCATATATGTGTACAGTATGTGGTTAAGGGTCAAGGGTTGACCAGATAAATTATATCAGTCACAAACCCTAATAATATATTAAGAGCCTCGACGTTAAGATAGAAAACCCTAACGATTGATAAGAAACACTATTATCGGCTATGGAAACCCTAATTTCAGTTTCGGGAATTCGTAACCCTAATTCTAAATATTAAAACCCTGATTGGGAATCTTGAAGATACGTATAAAGCTTTTATGTTATTAATTATAAGTATAATTAGGGATAACCCTAATTGGTTAATTAGGAATCCCTAATTTCTAATGTTGGAAACCCTAATGTATAATTAGGGAAGACCTAATTGGTAATTCAGTGATTTTAATGTTAATTAGAAAACATTAATCTTATTTAAAAGCCCTAATGTGATTAGGGAACCTTAATATAATTAGGAGATCCTAATTATAAATTAGAAACCTTAATCTTCAATTTTAAAACCTAATTAGTAAATACTAAAAAAGTAAATTTGTATAACCTTAGGGTTAAACCCTAGGGGTCAAACCCTAAGGGCTAAAACCTAAGGGTTGTGAGAAGTTACAAAGTTGTCATTAACTTTATAAGTCAAATGACCAAACTACCCTTTTTAATATTTTAATAAGGTGGAGTGTAGATCTAGCCTTAGTAAGTGGTTGTTGACCGACTCTAGCTAGCCATGTGGTCTAGTTATCATTTTTCATTAGCCAACTTGCTAGGTTAAATACATTGCATCATAAATTAAAGGCATAGAAGTATAGAAAAATTACACACTTTACTTTTCAACATAGCTAAGTCTTCTCTCTCTCCCATCTGAAATTTTTGAGTGATACTGAGTGAGAAATAAAGCTCAGAACACTTCATAGGTTGCCAAGGATCAGAATCAAAAGTCAGATTCAAGGATCAAAGCTAAAAAGGTATAAAAACCCTAAATTTAGAAATCCTTATGATTCATGTTAATCTTTGTGTTTAGAAGTTTAAAGTTGTGTTATAGGATGTCATTTACAGATCTGGGTTGTAATATCACAGATCCATAACCCTTAGATGCTCGAAATTGAAGTTTTTAGAAATCTAGAAAAGTTAGAAATTATGGTTTGACAGTTAAATGTCAGGGCTCATATATCCTTGCATGTTAGTTGTTTGTTGTGTTTTTAGTTATAGATTTGTAGTATGTTGTAAGGGCTTTGATCTGGAACTTGAAACAAGCCCAGATCATGTATAGATTGAAAGTTATTAAAGGTCAAAGTACGTTGACCGATCACATGAAACTGTGTTAGTTCCTAGTAGGTACAATAGATCTAGAAGGGGGGGTTGAATAGATCCTTTTTCTTTAAATACTATTCTGATTTATTTTATATTGCTAATAATTTAGCATATGGCAAGCATAAGAATCTTTTCAAGCACAGCGAAATAAGTAAAAGATCCCCTTCATTGATATATTCATAATCATACATACATTGTGCGAATTACGCATGACCTGGTTCCATTCTTTATTACTCTATTGGAATAACATGTCTATGTTGATTACCACATGCATGGTGAATGATCCTTTGTATTCATTCCTTACTAAATTATGGGATCTGTCTACGTGGATTACCGGATGGCGAGCGAAAATCCATTTGCAGTTTCATGTATTCTATTATACTCAGTTGGTTAAAGTTTTGGCTTCTATACTCCATGAAATTAGTAGAATATCCCGGATATTTGCGTTTCATCCAGTATCTTTTCATGAAAATATTCTTATGAGCATTCTTGAATTTTACTCCACAAAGCAGTATCATGTTGACAATTTGGACGTTATTGAGTTCAGGATAAATTAACTTATAAATCTTTAAAATTTATTCTTGAACTTGTTTTATTGAATTGTCATAATCCTCATGTTTATATTATGTTGAAAATCATCTGTGGCCTATAGTGCATAGATGGACTTGGTATGATTATGACCAGGGATTAATCGGTATAATCACGACCGTAATGTTATAAATGATGTGAAAAAGTCCTCATTGGCCCGTAGTGCATTGATGGACAGTTTTTGGTATGATTATGGCTATGGATTCTCTTCGGCCAAGGGTGCAAAGATGACTTGTTTTATGGCATGATCAGGACTGTTGATGAAAACACGATTATCTTTGGCCCGTAGTGCATGAATAATTCATGGTCGTGATACTGAATATTATACTTGGCCTGTAGTGCAGGGATAATTTGATGATGTGGATTATATATTAAGTTGAGTCTCAGCGATAAAAGTGATGAAAAACCTTTTAGATCATAGAAGATAGTAGATTTTATTCTCTACTTAACTCTTCTAATGGATCGCTTGTTCCGCTGGAGTTAAACTTAATGTTTGTTATATTGTATCAGTTTAACACTGTCGAAGGCTAATGATAATTTATTCTGTATTATCTTAGTCATAATATTTCTTACTAGGCTAGTTGAGCTCACCCTTTTGCTTTCATTGTTCTCTTCAGGAAATGAGAACGTAGCAGGGACTAGTCGGGAAGCGGAGTGACTATCTGATGATAACATTAGTAGTCCTCACTATTCTATGAAATAGTGTGATAATAAATGTATTGAGCACTTATTTTGAGTTTGAATACTATCTAGAAGACAATATTTGTATTAAAACTCACAGCTCATGTTGTATATTTAAGGTTGTATTTGTATTTTGTACCATGTATTTGGCGACTCAGAATAGGTGATGTATACCTATTTTGGGGGCGTCACAGTTGGTATCAAAGCTTAGGGATATGTTCCCTGGCTGAAATGTGAGACAAGAACTAGGAGGGGAGAGACGGGGAATTCCTTCGCTAGTATGACCTACCTAAGTTAATTTGGTATTTAATTGGTCGGTCAGAGTATATGGATAATATATGACATGTTAATTAATCCTTGTTTTGTGGCAGTATTTGAAAATGACATTCGAGAATGTTGAGAATAGCAATGGAGCACAGGAGACCGTTGAGTCTCCACAGATCAATAATCATGATAATATGCATCAGGAAGGCGACAATCCTCATGTAAACAACTACACTGACCAAATGATGAACGATGGAATGTTTAGAGGCTTTATGTAATTCATGCAACATCAGGCAAGAGCGGCTCCTGTCCAAAATGCAGGTGGAAAGACTGGCAACTCTCGAACGGTCATCGCTAAACAATTCAAGGAACTGGGACCACCGGAGTTTATTGGAGAGCCAAAACCACTTAAGGCGGAGACATGGATAAAGCAGATCTGTAAGATATTTGATGTCTTGGGATGCTCCGAGGAGCAAACGGTTCCCTTTGCCACCTTCATGTTATGGAAAGCAGAGGCATTCATCGGTGGGAATCAGAAAGCGTACTCAACTCCGCCGCAGACCGAAGATAACTTGGGAGAAGTTCCAAGAATTGTTCAATGACAAGTACTTTCCCGAAAGTATTTGTCATATGAAAGAGGTAGAGTTCATCAAGCTGGAGCAAAACAACATGACCGTGTCGCAGTACGAAGCCAAGTTTGCGGAGTTGTCCCTGTTTGCGTCCCATTTGGTTGATAATGAGGAGAGAATGACGTGAATGTTTCTAAGAGGTTTGAAACCGGAGATACGTTAATACCTTATCTCTCATAAACTGTGTTTGTATTCAGATGTTGTAAATTGGGCTCAGTTATTGGAGCGCGATAATGAGTCAACCCAACCAAAAGAGAGCAGCCTACAAAATGATAATACCAGTGATAGCAGTCATCGAAGTGGTGACAACAAGCATGGAGGGAATCAACATGCCAAGAATGGTAACCACTTCGGTGGTAATCATGGCCAAGATAATAGAAGTGGAAATTTTAAGAAGAGGAGGTTCAATAATGATGGAAAGACACAAGAACATCAAAGACCGTTTCAAAGGAAGAAGAACGACCACCATCATTATGTGTTTCAAATGCGGACAGGAGGGACACATCCGTCTAAACTGTACGCAGCAATCCAAAGCGTGTTTTAATTGTGGAAGAGAAGGTCACCTAGCTCAATTTTGTGGTGTAGTGAAGTCAAGTCCAGCTGGGATATTGATGCCAAAGGATGTCTCAGACAAGTCAAAGTCGGTAGTTTAAGTGAGAGCGTTTGTCGAGGAACACGAATGAAGTTGTCACGGGTAAGTTAATCATAAATGCTTACGAAGTCTATACCTTATTCGATACCGGTTCTACCCATTCTTTTATCTCTCTTGCTTGCGCGCAACGTTTAAATTTGACTCCTGAGAAATTAGACTTTGACTTATTGGTTGAAACTTCGTTAGTAGAAACCTTCGTTACCTCCAATGTTTATAAGTCTTGTTTAGTTCAAATCGGCACCCTCACGTTACCTATCGATCTTATCTCTTTGAAAATACTTGCCCTTGATGTGATTTTAGGAATTGATTGGTTAACTACTCATCATGACAAAATTGATTATTTTTGAAAGGTTGTTAGCTTTCATATTCCTAACCAACCTGTTATGCAAATTCAAGCAATCAAACCACTAAATTCAATCACTGTTATATCAAGCCATAAGTAAAGAGCCCCGAGCCTTTATCTAGTGACTTCCTTGTGTGGAATGCACCGAAGCCAGACTTTCTGTAGGCGACGTCGTGAATGACGGTGGCAAGTTGATAGATATCAATGTGACGTGTTATCCAAGTCTTGGATGATGGTCACAGTTTTGAATGATATTTCTATTGTTAATGAATTTTCTGTCGTATTCTTGAAGACTTCTTAGCCTACCCCTAGAGCGTGAAATTGAATTTTGTATTGACCCCAGTACAAAACCCATTTTTAAAACCCTTAAATATTTCTTTAACCAAAATGAACGTATCATGTACCAAGGACGTTGGCTCGAGTTGTTGAAGATTACGATCATACCATTCAATATCATTATGGAAGAGAGAACGTGGTAGCTGACGCATTGAGTAGAAGATCGTATGCGTTTATGAGTACAATGTTGTTAACATAAAAACCCATTTCGTATAATTTACAAATGATGAAGATAGAGTTAAAGACTCTAAGGACCCACGTGAAGATAACAAATATATGAGTAGAATCAACTTTAATCGATAATGTTAAAGCCGCTCAAGCTACACACCCAGAGCTGATGAATATGAAGAAGAAGGTTCAAGAAGGCGTTATTCTAGAAGCAAGAGTCGATGAATAGAGGAAATCTCAACCCTCGATTTAATTGGCCCATTTGAAATCCTCGATCGAGTAGGAACTGTGGCTTATAGACTCGTTTTACCGCCAAGTATATTGCGTGTTCATAACTTTTTTTTTACGTATCAATGTTACGTAATTATGTGGACGACCCGAACTACGTTATTGAATTAGAACTAGAAGATATAACAGAAGATTTAACGTATGATGAGATACGTGTTAAAATCTTGGATAAGAAGGATCATATTCAACACTTAAATGTTATACCTCAAGAGTTAGAATCTAAAATGAAGTCAAGGTATCCTCACCTCTTCGGCATACCAGGTATGTACGTAAATTTTAAGGGTGAAATTTCATAAGGAAGGGAGATTGTGAGACCCCAAATTTTATGAATAAAGATTTAAATTTCTCGAAATATTTTTTAAAAAAATTATGGTGTGGATTTGATATAATGTTATAGTTGTGGGTAATATTTATAATTTTTTCAAAGTATGTAAGTTGTTATATAATATTCGATTGGTCGGGGAATATTTTTTTTATCAGGGAAAATTTGTACAACGACACAATCATTGGTGGACCCCACATCATAATTATTGTCGGATTGAGAAAACGACAAAAATATTTTATGAAAATAACGGCGGAAGTTTTACCGTTAACTATTGAAACACCCAAAGTGTTAAAGTAAATGCGATGTCTGGCGTAGTTACAGTAGTAGCACACGGTATTGATTATTGATGCTTACGTGAGAAGTCACTCAGTTTTGTTCAATTATTGCTACAGTAATTGCTGTATAGTATCTCACGTTATTTGATTCAATTATTGTCAATATTTTATATATTATTAAATTAATAATTGAGATGACAAAGTTATTAATATTATTATTTGCAATATTAACGATGTCTAGAAGTTCATCGAGGAGATGTTTGGTCACCTAATTGCGCTAATAATAGGGAGAAATCCTTATTGAAAAGCCCCCTCTTTCCTGGGAACGACCTGGTCGATTAATATTGTGAATTATAATAAAGGTGATAGATGTTGTTAAAATTATTAAGGTGATTTTTATGAAGTTTTACTTATTTTATAGAGCCCCATTTACCCATTTTTCAAAATAATTGGTAGAAATTTCTTAAAAGGTGGGCCCACATATGGGGGGCACATGTGGGGGCCACGAAAGAAAAATGGGGGGGGGGGGTATCTGGGAAGTCATGGAAGTTTATATATATATATATATATATATATATATATATAAATTTTATTATTATTATTATAAATGTAATAAAACAGAATACTATTTATAAAGTTTTGTTTTATTTTATTATAAATAGAATATATTATATTTTATTATGCATAGTATTTGCATAGTAAAATCTTTTATATAAAAATGTAATACTTTTTATAAAATTTTGTTTTATTTGATTACAAATAGAATATATTATATTTTATTATGTATAGTATTTGCATAAAGGCTCGTAGTATTTGCATAATAAAATTTTTTATATAAAACATAATACTTTTATAAAGTTATTTATTTTATTAGATTTTAAATAATATATATATATATATATATATATATATATTACAAATTTTTTTTATTTTATAATTATAAATAGAATATATTATATTTTATTGCATAGTATCCTTTCCATTCTCCTATAAATAGGATGCTTAGTTAGAATTGAAAAACACAACAGAAATTCAGAGAATTCTTTTTCTATAATCTTGAGCGCATTTCTTTAGAGTTTAAGAAAGTTTTGAGCGTAGAAAATAGTGCAAGTTTTCTTCAAGTATATCCCCGCCCTACTTGTCGGAATACTCTTCTTTTTAAGGTAAGGGGTATTATTCTTTCGTATTCATAAAGAGAGTTATTTTCTTTCAATACTCATAAGGGTTGTTATTCCATTATTTATTATTATGTTGGAATAACCTGTTTATGCGAAGTACCTCATACATGGTGAAATTCTTCTGTTATTCCATTCTTTATTATTTTGTTGGAATAACTTTTCTGTGCGGTCTATCGCATGCCTGGTGAATTCTGTTGTTATTCCATTCTTTATTATTCTGTTGGAACATCTTGTATGTGCGGATTACGCATGACCTGGTTCCATTCTTTATTATTCTGTTGGAATATCCTGTCTGTGCGTATTACGCGTGACCTGGTTCCATTCTTTGTTACTCTATTGGAATAACCTGCTTGTTCAGTCTATCGCATGCCTGGTGAATTCTGTTGTTATTCCATTCCTTATTATTCTATTGGAACATCCTGTTTGTGCGGATTACGCATGACCTGGTTCCATTCTTTATTATTCTGTTGGAACATCCTGTCTGTGCGGATTACGCACGACCTGTTTCCATTCTTTATTACTCTGTTGGAATAACTTGTCTATGTGGATTACCACATGCATGGTGAATGATCCTTTGTATTCATTCCTTATTAAATTTTGGAAATGATCTATCTACGTGGATTACCGCATGGCGGGCGAAAATCCATTTGCAGTTTCATATATTCTATTATACTCAGTTGGTTAAAGTTTTGGCTTCTATACTCCATGAAATTAGTAGAATATCCTGGATATTTGCGCTTCATCCTATAACTTTTAATGAAAATATTCTTCTGAGCATTCTTGAATTTTACTCCACAAAGCAGTATCATGTTGACAATTTGGACGTTATTGAGTTCAGGATAAATTAAGTTATAAATCTTTAAAATTTATTCTTGAACTTGTTTTATTGAATTGTCATCATCCTCATGCTTATATTATGTTGAAATTCATCTGTGGCCTGTAGTGCATAGATGTACTTGGTATGATTATGACCAGGGATTATTCGGTATAATCATGATCGTAATGTTATAAATGATATGGAAAAGTCCTCATTGGCCCGTAGTGCATTGATGGACAGTTTTTGGTATGATTATGGCTATGGATTCTCTTCGGCCAAGGGTACAAAGATGAATTATTTTATGGCATGATCAGGACCGTTGATGAAAATACGATTATCTTTGGCCCGTAGTGCATGGATAATTCGTGGTCGTCATACTAAATATTATCCTTGGCCTATAGTGCAGGGATGATTTGATGATGTGGATTATTTATTAAGTTGAGTCTCAACGATAAAAGTGATGAAAAACCTTTTAAATCATAGAAGATAGTAGATTTTATTCTCTACTTGACCCTTCTAATGGATTGCTTGTTCCGCTGCAGTTAAACTTGATGTTTGTTATATTGTATCAATTTAACACTGTTGAAGGCTAACGATAATTTATTCTCATATTATCTTAGTCATAATATTTCTTCTGGGCTAGTTGAGCTCACCCTTTTGCTTTCATTGTTCTCTTCAGGAAATGAGAACGTAGCAGGGACTAGTCGGGGAATGGAGTGATGGTCCAGATGATAGCATTAGTAGTCCTACTATTCTATGAAATAGTGTGATAATAAATGTACTGAGGACTTATTTTGAGTTTGAATACTGTCTAGAAGATAATATTTGTATTAAAACTCACAGCTCATGTTGTATATTTAAGGTTGTATACCTATTTTGGGGGAATCACACTTTAGTTCACAAGGTTTACATCCAGCTGCAGATTGACCAGACAAATGTTTGAGAAGTTCTTCTTTCTTCTTTGGATAAGCATTACTTAGCATGTATGGCCTTTTCATCTTTTCAGGCTGGTGGATGTTTAATTCTTTTCTGTTGATGTCTCGTGAGCTTTCTAGCCTGGTCTTCAGACTACAAGATTGACCGCGAGTAAGGATTGGTCTTGTTAATATGACAATCAAGAACATGGACCAATTTGAGTAGCTTCATGTGTATATGCACATTTACCTGTACACAATATTTCCAACGTGTGAGCTCATCTGCATATAACAAGTGACTTACTACTAAACTAAGTTTAGAACAATGTTTTTGCCTAGGATCAGACTCAAAACGATTAGCTTTTGAATATAGCATGAGAACAAGCTTTGATACCAATTGTTAGTTCCTAGTAGGCACAATAAATCTAGAAGGGGGAGGGGTTGAATAGATCCTTTTTCTTTAAATACTTTTCTGATTTATTTTATATTGCTAATAATTTAGCATATGACAAACATAAGAATCTTTTCAAGCACAGCGGAATAAGTAAAAGATCCCCTTCATTGATATATTCATAATCATACATACATTGTTCGTAGAGTTAATTCAGTGGTAAGCAGTTTAAAACATACATAGCAGTTATAGTAGTTAATGTACATAATGTAAATGATATAAAGTAAAAGACACAAGGGGTTTTAAGTGGTTCAAAGACTCAAGCTCTTAATCCACTCTTCTGCTTTCAACTAGCAGGATTTCCACTAAGGAAGGGCAGCACCGTGAATCACTAAGATTCCTTCAAGGCCAGCAGCCTTGGAACTTCTCTAGTTCCCTAGGAACTCTTCAAGCCCAACAGGCTTGGAAACTTCATTTAGTCCCTTTAGACAAGGACCCCTCAGGCCCTGGCTTCTTGTTGTTATAGTTGTTGATGTTGTTGGTGCTGAGCAGCTAAGATGTCATTAAGCTCTAAACATCTTTTGTACTTAGCAGCTTGATGTGGTTCTCTTTGCATTTTGCTTTGAGTCTGGACCACATCTTCTTTGGTGCAACTGATCTTTATTCTTTTCTGGTCAACTTCATCTGATGTCTGATGTGCACCATCACCATCTGGATTTGCTAAGTCCCTGAACTTTTGGTAGACTTCGTCTGGCACTTAGCAATCCCTAAACCCTTCTTGAATGTTTTGCAGACATAGTTCTGCACTTGTTCAGTTTTAGCTTTAGGTTCATGGTGATTCGTAGAGTGGCTCTCCTGATCTTTTTTGTACTCTGCCACTTTTCTGAATGCTATCTCATTGGCCTTCTTGGCTCTGAGCTTGGCTGCCATCTTCAGTGGCATTTTCATCTTTATTGAGTGAAGCTCTAATCTGTTTAAGTCCTTCTTCAAAGTTGTTTCACTTCCACCTTGGTAGTCTTACTATCACTGAGACTTGTTCTGTTGATCTTTGGTGGAACTCATAGAGTCAACAATAGCATCCCCAACAACTCAACGATTCTGCAACTTAGCAATCATCAGCCACTCTTGATCTTTGAAGCTCTGTTGATTTATACTACTTCCCAATCTTCCCGTTGGAAGGTAGCCGTTGAAAGATATTCAAATTGCTTCACAGATCTTGAGTTATTTGGTGCAGACTGCAGATGTGACATGACATCTTTTTCTGACTTCCTAACACTGTAGTCTACTGTTTAACCTACCTCGTCAGATGTGTTACTTTGATGTCTTGGGCAGGTCGACGACCTTATTTCCTCTTTCTAATTTCTTGATCAAAGGTTGTCCTTGCATCGATCCTCTCAATAAGCTTTTGTCTGAATGCCAACCTTCAGATTGAACCGTTGCCAATGCTTCAATCCTCAGTTGTTCGAACTCAACGATTCTGATGCACTTCTTCTCGGACCTGATCGTAGTGTCTTATTGACTGATGCTTATTGACATGTAGAGTCAGCATTACGATCTTGAAGAGTGTTCACTTGATCTTTAGTGAAGAACAACTCTTCTTTCTTTCGCACAGTGCTTCAACAATTCTATTTGCCTCGACTGCTCTCAGATACTGATAGCTTGATTCCTTGCTCTGGCCCCTTCTGAATAACAAGACACTTCAGATTTGTGGCGTGTCCAGTTCGCTTTCTCCTTGAGATCTCCTGTTCACTTATCATCAATGGACTGACATAATGCTTAATCACTTTAGCCTTGTTCTTCTGAGGCTGACCAGTATCTTTGTGTATATTCCATCAGTTCCTTCTTAATTTGGAAAACACTACAATCCTGGTTACTTCCAAGATCGTTGTCATCTTTTTCACTTGACAGCTACTGCACATGTTGACTTTCCTTAGTCATGCTACAGAAGTCTTCTTATGATCATCTTGTGGAAGACTTCATCTTGAATGGCTTTACAACTCAATCTGGATGCTGATTGGGTTGATGCATAGATCTTCTATTAGCTTGCATACCATTCATTGAGTGCTCTTTAGTTTCCTTATGGTGAGATGTATCTTTGCAGTATCAACCTAAGGCTTCATTCCTTTGGATATTCTGGGAGTGCTTAATTATTGAGAATCGTTTTTGCTCTATGATTCTACCTTGGCTTTGTGAGCACATCTGTTGAGGTCTTAGCTCTTCACTCTATGATTCAACTTCGACTATGCAGACACTACGACTCCGAGATTCGATCTTGACACTACAATTTCAGTCGTTGTGCTTGTTGTCCTCATCTGATCTTGTTCGACTACAATCTCTACCTTTGATACAATCAGTAGACTCTACGACTCTGAGTGTAGTCTACGATCCTTGTCTTGGTTGTTAGTAGACTCTACGACTCTGAGTGTAGTCTACGATTCTTGACTTGGCTTTGGCAGATGCTCGGTTGGCTCGTTGGCAGGCTCTCTCTATGATTCTGAACATGACTTCCTCAGAAGACTACGGCTCTGAGGAAGTGCTACTCGAGACACTACGATCCTTCCTCGTCTCTCCTGGCAATCTACGAACTCTGAGATCTACTATCTTGCGGACTACGATTCTGCCTTGATAGCTCTCAAGTTTTCCTTGATTCTCCTGGCAGACAACGATTTCTGGTGCAGTGCTCGACGATCAGACAAGCCTATCTATTACAACATACGATCAACCTAACATGCTTGATCATTCTATGTTTATAGTCCTTGTACATCATTTCTCTTTTAGGACTTTACAAAGCTGTTTTGCTTATGTAGGATAAACCTAACATATTTGATTAATTCATTCTAAGTCCTTGTACATATGTTTCTATAATCTATCAGAGGACTTTACAGTTTTTCTTAATGCAAGCATACTTGCATATTCATTCATATATATATCATAATCAAATCATATATAAATAGGAATATCATTCACATGTTTATTCCTTACAAACTGTTTCTGGGCAGCCCAGATTTGCCCAGAAAATCTGACAACGTTTTGCAGTCCCTAGATCTTGTTGATATTTGTTAGTTAAGTCATATTGTTGGTTGAATCTTGTAGACTGACATGTAGGCTATACATCTAAGCCTTTAGCTTACCAAAATCATAAACGGAATTGAAGTTATGAGTGGTCAAACCAGCGTTGACCATCATACCGGATGAAAATTCTGGGCAACCTAGAAATCTTCAAAGGAAGTTCTTGGCATGCAGTTTGACCAGCCTAGATCTATTACTTGTGATGTTGTTAGACTGAAATATTAACATGATGTTGTACCCTGACATCAAGACTATAGGATTGAACCTTTATATCATATTAAGAAAGCTTGGAACTTAGAGATTCAAGGGCTCAAAATGAGACCCATAAATTGTTCTTCATTTCTGGGTAACCCAGAAATGAAGAACAACCTCTGACAAGTTTTTAAGTGGATAATATCTCACTGATTTGATATGTACTGGCCATAATTTTAGTATGCCTTTGTAGTATTGCACTTATACTATAACTTTAACACTTCTGCAAGCTTAGAAAACACTTAGAACTTAGATCTAATGGTGGTAAAACCTACCACCTTGAACACTGCGTATGAACATTCTTGGTTTATGAAGAACACCTATAGCGACAGTTCTGTCGCTATAGGGAGCTTTAGTGACAGTTTAATTATTGAAATTAATTATTTTATTTATTAAATAGATAAAAATAGTTTTTAATTATTAAAAATACATAATAAATTCCTAGAAATTATTTTAAAGCTTGAAAATTAGTTTTTAATTATTTTGAGTATATTTCATAAATATTTAATATTTTTGAAATATAAGTGGTATTTAATTTATTTAATTACAATATTAAATAAATTATTTAAAAATGATTTTAATACTTGAAAAATCATGAAATATTATATTATGGTATAAGAAAATATTTTAAGTTATTTTAAATAACTTTTTATATTTTGTGATGAAATTCATTAATAAATTATTATTAATGGTAATTAATTTATTTAATAGATCTATTAAATAAATTATTAAAAAATAGAATTAATGCTTTAAAAATTATATAAAAATAATTTAAGTGTTATAAAAATATTTTAAGTTATAAAATATAACTTTTGATATTTTGTCATGAAAAGTATTAATATTTTAATATTAATGGCGTATAATTAATAATGGTTTTAATTAATTTAAAATCATTTAATGTTAAAAATAAAGTATTAAAAATACTTTGAGATATTATAAATATATTATAATATTATGTTAAGGATTTCACTAATATTTAATATTAAATAAATATTAATGATAATGAAATGAAGTAGTATTTAATGAATATAAATATGATATTAATGATTGAAAAATCATAATAAATGATAATAAATACTTGAAAATTTTATGAGCCTATAAAAATTATTTGATTGATAATATAATTATCTAAGATAATTGTTAAGTGTTTAGGTAGAGCTTAATTGAACTTCAACTCGATTTTTGTCCGATTAGGCAATCGAGATGTCAGAATAATACCGAACTCAACTCAGACTGCAATAGTTTGACTTGATACTAGGTCTTATGTGTTGTATAGACTGATAGGATTATGTGGTAATGTGTTTAGGTTATTTTATACTGTGATGATATTATTCTAATATTTGGAGATCAGTATTATCTATATTAGGTCTTCGGATAAAGCTAAGTTATATTTCGTAATGGTAATCAACGGTACAGGCAAGTTCTCTCTAACTCAACCCTGAGTTATAATTATTCAAATATACTTATGGTTAATCATTATTGATTATACCATGTCTATTAATTGTTGAATCGTACTATGTGTATATTGTATGAGTTCATCAGGTATGAAAGGTTGATCACCTTCATTACCATTCAGTCCATATATAACTGATATGCTTATGTTCAATGTTAGTTCAGCTATGAAAATTTATCCATGCTAGTTCACAATTATATTGTTGAATGTTAGCCAGCTATTATTCAAAATCTTTCCATCATGATATATCCTTAATTTATTAAACTTACACTTGTTGGGCAAACTTATTGCTCACCCTTTCTATATCATGATAAACATTGCAGATTAAGGCGAATACGTCGGATACAAGGAAAAGTTAAAGCCAAGTTCAGCTTGGGACTATGTGTGGAGCTAGATTTGTAATAATATTGTATTATAATAACATTGTATGTTAAATAGGATATTGATTCAGGTATTATGTGAGGGTTCTCGACCTTAGGGATAGTATATAATGTTTAATGTATTAACAATTTATGTTTACATCTTCCGCAATAGTTAAAACTAGTGTACCAGATTCATGGTGATTTAGGACCCAGATTTGGGGGTGCTACATAAACTATTGTCAGACTCGGTCTGATGAGCCTAGATTTTACATCCGGAGCATTTATTGCTTATATATATATATATATTCATTTCTGTTAGGCCTGGAGTTTACTTCGTGGCATTTTTTTTGCTTTATTTACATTTCATCCCACCTGAAGTTTACTTCGTGGCGGTTGATTATCTTTACTGTTTTATTTACATTCAGTCCCGCCTAGAGTTCACTTCGTGGCGGTTGATCGTATTTACTATTTTATTTACATTCCTGATCCCCCATGGAGGTGCTTCGTGGTGGTTGATCATGTCTTTATATATATATTTACCGCTTTTATATATTTACATTTCTGATCTCCCATGGAGTTGCTTCGTGGTGGTTGATCATGTCTGTATATATATATATATATATATATATATATATATATATATATATATATATTTATAGCTTTTATATATATAATTGCTTACTACTTTTCATATAAACTGTTGTATCATGTGAGCCTAGGAATCTTGTCATCACAGATTCAGTCTACTAAATCTAGATTCTTCTTAGTGATGGACATTTTTAGTATGGCGACTTGTACATTATTTACTGATGTATGCGAATTTCCTTGGATGGTCATTGTCGTGCCCATGAGGAGTTCGACATCTTTGATATTATTTTCTCGAAGATGCCTCGCATCTCGAAAATAAAAGAAAACAAGCCGAATATTTAATAATAAAAATAGAAGTATGAAAAGGTCTCAATTACTATTAAGCACAGGGTTTGAAAAACCTCTTTTTACAAAACCTCATTGCTATATCTTGCTAAAATTGAATTTTACATAAATTCAAACCCTTTGTATATAGGTACGAACGAGGCCTCGCACTACTTTCAAATAAATTGCACATTGAACCACACACACACACACATTCATATAATAGTTTCTTGAAAAGTGGCGGTCACCGTGGCAACACGGATGTCGGGGGGTGCCTAATACCTTCCCTCCGCATAATTAAGCCCCCGAACCCAAATGAATCTCTATTTCATAGACTCGTTTAGCAGTGTTATATCATTGGGTCAATGTGCAAACCTTTTCTCGGATGCGTTGGTGCAACCAGTTAAAAACACCAACTGGCGACTCTTATAGTCAAATCATCGACATTACACATGTCAGACCTTTTGCACTTATTTTTTCAAACAAATCTCACCTAACATGAGAACACCAAAGAACAAATAACGAAAAGGGACAAATAAAAATCCCGACGTCGACACATGGTTTAGTAACTTGTGTAACAAAATTGACTATGTTAGAAGACTTGCGTAAGTAATTAGGTTAAGGAACTTGTCTGAGCAAAGATCGATCAAGTAACACTACTTGATTCGTTTATTAACACCTAAGATGTTCATTCATATAAATCTAACACATTAGTATTGATAACAATACTCAAATACATAAATTATTTATGTCCGGGTTAAGTTCTATATGGTTTCGGTGTCCAAAGACTTTACCGGGTAATTAATAAGTTAATAACACGATTAAACTTTATTTATAAGCTTTATTATATTTTTATATAATTTTTATATCTTTTATAATAATTTTCGAAAGCTTATAAAATTTTTTTAGTATTTATTTATCAATTAAATAATTTTTAAATAATTTATTTCTATTTTAAATAATTAATATTTACTTAGAATATTATAAAAATCTAATTTATTATTTTTAAATAAATTATAATCATTTATTATGATTTTAAATCATTAATATTATTTGTAAATAATTATTTATTATTTATAAATAATTATTCTAATTACTATATTATTAACTTAATTATTAATAATATCCAAATAAATAAAATATTTATTGAATTTATGTAAAAATATTAAAAGTTAATTATTATAACTTAAAATAATTTTTTAAACTATTTTTATAATTATTTATTAATTATTTCTAATTTTTATTAATTTATTTATTAAAAATTATTTTCTGTTTGTCGCTAAAGCTCTATAGTGATAGAAAGTGTCGCTATAGGTGTTCTTGAGTTTTTGGGAATCAGTTGGTAATAGCCTACAGGTCACTTTGACCATAGCTTAATTTTCTACTGTTAATGATTCTGAGTTTGGAAGTGTATGGGTGTTATAGTACTCATGTAATAGTACAACAACATACTAATTTCATGTTTTAACCTAAATATAACAAGAAGTTATAGAGGCTCAAAGTCACTGTCAGAGTTGTTCTTGAGTTTCTGGGTAATCCAGAACAGTGGTCATGGTTGGTCAATGATTTTGTGGCTTCTAGATCTTTCAATCCGTGTGATAGATTTGTGTTTTGATTGTTGTAATAGGTAGTCTATATAACAAGGTACAAATATGTTACACTAATTTGGACAGAGTATGATTCTAAGGTCTAGATTTATGTTGGTCAAAGTACAACCAAAGGCTATTCTTCATGTTCCTCACTTTTCTAGGTAACCCAGAAAACACAATCATGCTCGGTCAACGACTTTTGACTATTAAATCTGGTAATCCTATGGATTATTTAAGTGTTTTAATGTCATAGATATATAATATGTATGTCAAGTTATTAATTCATTATACTTAGACATTATAACAACAAATAGAAAGTGATTAAAAGGTTGGTCAAAGTAGCCGCTCAACCTGTTCTTAAGATTTCTGGGTAACCCAGAAATAAAAACTTCATGATCGGCATACCACTTTTGACCACCTATATCTTTCAATATATGATTCTAATGAACCTGATTTCTTTTCCAGATTAAAAACATCATGTAATACTACAACTAGAATACAATTAACAGACCAAACTATTAACATACATGGATCTACAGGCTCTGACATTCAACTGTCAGACCTATTTTTCCAAAATTTCTATTTTACTTAAAACACCATTTTGATGCATCTAGATGTTATAAAAACATGTTATATCAACTTAGCATACTTACTAACATGTTATTTATATATCTAAACATCTAAACTACAAATTAAACATAACATCAAAGATCTAGGTTAAAATTAGGGTTTACAGCTTTTCTTGCTTGATTTTGATTTCTGGATACTGATTATGTTGTTGTTATCACCAAGGCTTATTTAGGTATATTATAAGAGTGTATAGGCTTGGAAACTTCGTGAGTTTGCACTGAACTAAGGCTGCCTTTTATAAAATTTCTAAACTTGGGTTTTTGGTCATTTTTCACCAACTTGACTCTCTACATATCTGATGTTCTATTACTTCTGATGGTTGGGAGTTACAAGCATGTCATGTGGTGTGTTGGAACTTGGTTTGATGACTAACAACCTACTTGTGAGCTAGTTCGCGCAAATTAGTAGCTTAATTATGCCCTAATCTTATTTAATCTTGATTAAGGTTTTGGTTTTTATGATTAGGGTTGCTTAATGATTTTTATTAGCACCTAATTGAAGTTTAATAATCATGATTAGGTGTTAGAATAACCTAATTAGGGTTTAGTCTAACCAGAATTAAGGTTAGGATTTACAAATTAGGGTTTGGGTTTATAAATCTAGGGTTAGGGTTTACTGATTTTGATATTAAGGTTCATAACTTAGATTTTTCACAAATCATAACAAGCACGATAAAGCATTTTGTCAATGTAAGCACGACAAAGCAGCTTGTCAAAATACATAAATCGAAAAGTCCATTTTTGGAAGAAAAGTTTTAGGCACGATGTGTCAAGCACGTCAATTTTTGGATGAAAATTTATTTAGCGTAATTTGTTTAACAGCGTATATAATAACACAAAACGCTTTTAGAACAGAGAGATTTTATTAATATAACTGAATTTATATAATCGAATCTTATTAAGGTTTTGGGGTTTCACAGTGGAACTACCTTCGGCTGTCCGAGTGGGCCTGACCCTGTGGTTCCCATTATCTCGAAGTATGTGTACTCGGACCAACGCCCCGTCTGCTCAAACCTTCATAACTTTTATTTTGGGAATTCGACGAAGGCGTGATATACCTTTCCGGAAAGCTCTTTTTGAGAGCTACGCTATGATATAGGTCTTAACCTTTTCTAAATCTGGGAAAAAGGGTCCATGACCGAAATGGCATCATTAGGTCTTCGCAGGTAGTCCGTTGAGCTGTTTTACGTAGTTTGCACTCGAAAGTGCTGCAATGTCTCTTTGTGATCTTATTTGCAGCTGTATTAGATTTTTTGAAGTTGAATTATCAAAATGACCATTTTTTTCCTTCTGTGGGTTATCTCCAAGGTTGACGGAGCTTTTGGCTGTCCTTAAGGGTTGTCTCTAGGGTTTGATTGCTACCAACTATTTTTTTCTTTAGGGTTGATCTCCAAGGTTGTTTTGATGTTCCACGGGGATGTCTCCGTGGTTATATTTTATGTTGTGGTCCTCCAGGGTTATCTCTGGAGTGTGAAACAGATGTTTTGGCCCTCTTTCATAGTTAGTAACAGGAAATCAAAATTTTGAGAGTCTACAGAGGCTCCTCTTTATCATGTTTATGCAATGCAATGGAATGAACATGATAAAGATTACTAGATACTTGAAATATGACAAGGTATATTTAATGATGCAAATCGCAATGCAATGAATGTTAAAATGCTTTCGCAAATCACACTTTACAAATCGCACATAACATTTTGCACTTCGCATATGGCCAATCGCACCTCGCAACTCACACATCACATTTCACAAATCGCAAATCACACTTCGCACATCATATATTGCTTTACCATTACTGGTTATTGTTGATGCCTGTGCTAGTGTTAACTTCAATGGTCTGATGTTTGTTGGTGTTGACGATGCTTGTTTGATGAAGATAAATTAAGATGTTTTCTATATCTCTGTTGGGGAGGATATTCTGAAATCACCGGACCTTCCAAATGTATATGATGGTAGTTTATAATAGTGTCTACCTTGCTTGTAGTTAACAACGGTGCATATCATGTTGGTAGTTAACAACGGTGCCTATGTTGCTGGTAGTTGACAACAGTGCATAACCTGCTAGTAGTGGACAACGGTTGATCACTGAACGTTCTGGATGCCTACTCGAACGGTAGTTTTTAATAGCGAAATTTTTTCTCAAGTCTGGGCAGTTAATTTGTATCCATATTTGACTATATTTGGGATTCATGCTTAACTTTTTAATGGAGATGTGTGCTGATATAGCGCGGTTGCACATGTGCAGACCATGCATGATGTGATAATCTTAGGAGTCTATTGTCCTAGGTTGATGCACATACTTGACTAGATGTAGAAACATACCTCACCCTTTCTGAGGTGATTTGGAGTTTCTTTTTAGCTATTGGGGGCTTGTACCCCATTTCCTTGTGCTTTTTATTCGCGACCCAGCTAGACTGATGATATGGGTGCCACTGACGTCCCGGAAGGGTGTGACCTGTTCTTCCACAACCCAAATTTAAACTTCGATGTAGAGGCCTCAAGTTGTGAGGACTTGGCGTAGGTTAACATGTTTGATGGTGTAGATTTCATTCGCTAGACCTTTTGTCGTTGGTCTTATGCTTTTGAGATAAAGACTCTCTTGAGAATTTTCCCCTTCTTTTGTAGAAGAAAGCTTATGTCGCCATGATTTCTTTTAGGAGTTCTACCCTTTCCTTTGATGAGAGTCTTGATCCCTTCTTATACTTGTTGAGTAAAAATCTAATTACGCTCACACGCAAGTGCACGTGGTCAACAAGTAATATAATGATAAGTTGAGTATCTTTCCCACAGAGACTAAATATAAAATTAACCCTCATAATTACCAGCTTCCTATTAATCCAAATTCTATTAAACTATCAAATTTAAGAATTTTAACTAAAAATATTAAAAATACTAAGAATACCAAACAATCAACAAAATTAAAAACTATTATTTCAAACAAATATTGGAGATTTAGGCTTACAACTTCACTTTAAGTATCACTACGATTATTACACCTTTATTCCAGTTTAATGCACTATCCCAGTTTATTAATCAAGAACACTTAAATAGAACTAGCCATCTCTCGATGCACTAATACCATATTAATTTAAATCTGCAAATTGGATAGAATTAAGCTAAACACCTTAATTAACTAATTCACTATATCTCTATGTGAATTACAATCAAAGAAGGTTTAAGTTCAAGTTCTCTATCCGATTACATGTGATGCTAGGCATATCTCTACCCTAACATTCATCAAGATTCCATACAATCTTCGAATTCAAGAACACATGTTATAATGACTAGGTCTAGACTCATATTTCCTCTCTCGAATCCATACAAGTCCACATAGAATTGGTGATCAAACAATTCATAGATTCATGCACAAATCAATACAGATAAACTGAAAGATAGATTATTAAACTGAAAATCATAAGCTACATAATCGTCGTTCAACCCAAAGATGTAGCGCCCCCATATCCGGCTCCTAAATCACCACGGATCTGGTACACTAGTTCTAACTATTGCGAAAGATATAAACACAAATTATTTATACATTAAACATTATATACTAATCCCAAGGTCGAGTAACCATAACTTATACACAATTCATTATCCTATCTGACATACAAAGATTTTATCATACATTATTGTTACCAATCTATCTGCACATGTAAACTACAGCTGGAACTGTCTTTAACCTTTCCTTGTATCCGACGCATTCGCCTTAATCTGCAATGATTTATCATGATATAGCAAGGGTGAGCATGAAGGTTACCCAACAAGTTTAAATTTTATTTAAGGATATATCATGGTTCAAAGATTCTGAATAATAAGCTGGCTACAATTCAACAATGTAGTTGTGAATTAACACGAACAAACTTTTGACTAAACAAGTATTAAAAATGAACAAATATATCTGAATCGAATGGTAATGAAGGTGATCAGCCTTTCATACCTGACTTATACACGCAATATGTACAGAGTACAATTCTACAATTCTTAGACATGGAAATCAGCAATGATTAACCACCAGTGCATTTGAATACAACAACTCAAAGTAGAGTTAAGAAAAACTTGTCTGTTCGGTTGATTACGGTTACGCAATTTATTAAGCTTTGACTAAAGACCTAATATATAAATAATATTGATATACAAATTAGAATCACAGTATAAAATAACCTAAACATATTATGACATAATCCTATCAGTTTATTCAGCACACAAGACCTAGTATCAAGTCGAACTATTGTAGTCTGAGTTGAGTTTGGTACTATTAGGACTTCCCGATGGCCTAGTCGGATAATTATCGAGTTTAAGTTCAAATAAACTCTGCCCAAATACTTCACACTTATCTTAGATAATTTATTAATCAGTCAAAATAATTTTCTTAGGCTCATAAAATTTGTTAAGTAATAATTATCAGTTATCATAATTTTTCAATCATTAATATCATATTTATATGATTTAAATACCACTTAATTCCATTATCATTAATATTTATTTAGTATTAAATATTAATAGAATCCTTAACATAATATTATAATATATTTATAATATCTCAAAGTGTTTTAATACTTTATTATTACCATTAAATGATTTTAAAGTAATTAAAACCATTATTAATCATCTGCCATTAATATTAAAATATTAATATTTTTATGACAAAATATCAAAATTATATTTTATAACTTAAAATATTTTTATAACAGATTAAATTATTTTTATATAATTTTTAAAGCATTAATTTTATCTTTCCATAATTTATTTAATACATTTATTAAATAAATTAATTACCATTAATAATAATTTATTAATGAAATTCATCACAAAATATTAAAAGTCATTAAAATAACTTAAAATATTTTCTTATACCATAATATAATTTTAAATGATTTTTCATGTATTAAAATTATTTTTAAGTAATTTATTTAATATTATAATTAAATAAATTAAATACCATTAATATTCCAAAAATACTAAATATTTATGAAATATATTCAAAATAATTAAAAACTAATTTTTAGGCTTTAAAATAATTTTTAGGAATTTATTATGTATTTTTAATAATTTAAAACTATTTTTCTATAATTATTTATTAAAATAATTAATTTTCAGAAAATAAGTTGTCAACGTCGGGATTTTTGAGTGTCCCTTTTCGTTACTTGTTCTTTGGTGTTCTCATGTTAATGTGAGATTTATTTAAAAAAACAAGTGAAAAAGGTCTAACATGTATAATGTCGACGATTTGACTTTTTGAGTCGCCAGTTGGTGTATTTAACTGGTTGCACCAACGCAACCGAAAAAGCTTGCACATTGACCCAGTGTTTTGACACTGCTAGACGGGTCTGTGAAACCGTGATTCATTTTGGGTCCGGGGGCTTGATTATGCAGAGGGAAGGTGTTAAAAACCCCCCGACATTCGTGTTACCACGGTGACCGCCACTTTTCAAAGAAATTGTTATATGAATGTGTGTGTGTGTGTGTGTGTGTGTGTGTGGATCATCAATGTGCAATTATTTGAAAGTAGTGTGAGGCCTCGTTAAGCACCTATATACACAAGGTTTGAATTTTATAGAAAAATTCGGTTTTAACGAAGATGTAGCAATGACGTTTTGTAAAGAGGTTTTTAAACCACATGCTCAATAGAATTTATACCTTTTCATACTTCCATTTTATTATTAAATGTTCTAAACTGTTTGCTTTTATTTTTGAGATGCGAAGCATGCTCGAGAAAATAATATCTGAGTGCCGAACTCCTCATGGGCATAATGATCCATCCAAGGAAATTCGAACAATTGTGAAATAATGTACAGGTTGCTTACAGCTGAAAAATATCCATCATGGGAATCGAATCTAGATTCAGTAAACTGAACATGTGATCACATGATTCCTAGGCTCACATGATACTGCAATTTGTATGCAAAGCAGTAAGTAGTTATATATATATATAAAAGTTGTAAATATATATATACAGACATGATCAACCACCACGATGCAACTCCATGGGGGATCGGAAATGTAAATATATAAAAGCGGTAAATATATATATATATATATATATATATGGACATGATCAACCACCACGAAGTAAACTCCAGGTGGGACGAAATGTAAATAAAGCTGTAAAAGCAATCAACTGCCACGAAGTAAACTCTAGGCCGGACAGGAATGTAAATATATATATATATATATAAGCAATTAAACGCACCAGATATAAAATTCAGGCTCATCAGACAGAGTCTGACCACAGTTTATATATATAAGTATATATAAATATATATATATAAGCAATTAAACGCTCCAGACCGAAGTCTAGTCTCAATCGAGGCATAACTCGATAATGTTAGTCCATATATGAAATATATACATATATATATAAGTATATATATATAGTCAGAAATGAAAACCACGGACCGAAGTCCGGGCAAACACACTCACACGACTCTCAACGTGTACAACAGTGTGTGCTAATATGAGAAGAAGGATTTATAGAATATAAGAAGGCTTACAGTGGGCTGCCAAAGTAGACTTCTATTACTTTAAATGGATAAACACTCACCTCCTGTCGGATAAAAGATAGCTATATGTGAGCTAACTAGTGTTTAGAAGTGAGGAAACACTCAAAAGATGTGTATGCAGAGTAAAATGGACAGGGCTTCCTCACCTTTTTCCCTCCCTCTCCTTCTAAAATGGCTGACCCCAAGGCTTGTATATATATTTGATGGTCGCAGTACACTGGCGGCGTATGCATTTATACCTATGACTAGTTGTGATGCATCCGAGCCTTACGGGTCTTGTCGTCTCGTAGTACGTGCACTCATGCACTGTAATGTCCGCTCGAACTTGCAGAACTTCAATCCGAGCATCCGAATGAGGTATACCTGACCTTCTTCAGACCGCTTGTGTTGAGAGTTACGCAATAACATGGATTAGAGGTTGTACGAAGTCAGGAAGAGAGATCTATGCCCATGGTCTTCAAGCTTCAAATTCTATCCAAAGTACTGCCACGCATAATAGTCACTCTGGATTGTCAATCCTCGGCTCTTGTGGGACATTGTTGGATGTATGTATGTATGAAGTGTTGAGACGACGCGCAGGTGTTGAAAGAACAAGATGACATTTGATTCCTCATTGGGGTTATCGCCGGTTTAAGCGAAAAGTAGACGTTGCTCAGGGTTACAGCTGAGATTGGACTACTTGTTGGTATGCCGTGATATCATCTTGTTGAGATGGTAAGATGACGTTGTGACTCCTCACCGGGGTTATAACCGATTTAAGCGAAAAGCAGACGTTGCTCAGGGTTACATCTGAGATTGGACTGCTACTTGTTTATATGTATCACTGTCATCTGTGGATGTTCCTGTCTTCCCGTTGTCAACTCCAGGTCTGAGGTGTGTTTGCCTCGACAGGATGTCTGAGGTTGAAGCTGATTGCATATGTTTGAAACAAGCATTTCTGGGGTTATCGCTGGAACTGTAATGGCATCTCTTGGAGCTATCACAAAGGATGAGGTTGGTACTCCCAGTGTTGTCTCTGGGACTAGAACTGAGCATCGTAGTGTTATCACCGTGACAGAACTGTCCTCTCTAGTGTTGTTGCCGGTCTTTTGATCTGCATATCAGGGGGTTATCTCCGAGATTGTAAATGACATTCCCGGTGTGTGTCCCGGGTTTGAGATGATGTTCCCGGTTTGTGTTCTGGGTTGGAACTGAACTTCCGGTAGTATCCGGAATGGATGTAATCTGTCTTTCAGGGTTATCTCCAAAAGACGAATCTACCCTCCTGCAATGTTAGTAATAGGAGTGCAAAATATTTTGAGTGTCTACATAAGTGTCACTAAAGGGCCCTATAGCGACAGAACCGTCGCTATAGGTGTTCTTCATAAACCCAGAATGTTCATACGCAGTGTTCAAGGTGGTAGGTTTGACCACCATTATGTCTAAGTTCTAAGTGTTTTCTAGGTTGTCTAAAGTGTTAATGTTGTAGTACTAATGTAGTAATACAACCCTAAATAAGTTCCATGGCGAAAACATAACAAATCATCAAGATCTAAGCTACGAAAATACATGTCAGAGGTTGTTCTTCATTTCTGCGTTTCCAAAAATGAAGAACAGTTCATGGGTCTCATTTTGAGCCCTTAAATCTATAAGTTCTAGGCTTACTTAATGTGTTCTAATGGTCAAATCGTGTAGCATACATGTCAGGGTACAATGATATAACATTATATCATTATAACATCATCACACGAGCAAGATCTAGCAAGGTCAAACCATGTCAGAAATAAGGCTCTTGAAGGTTCTGGGTTTTCTAGAAACCTTCATAATGTTAAATGGTCAACGTACTTTGACCATGGTTAAATTCGATCCTGGTCATGATCTGGACAATATAAAGGTATAAATGTGGAGTTTTTATGTCATATTACAACCTCAAAATAATAGCATGGACTTATTATTAAAGGTCAGCAAGATCAAAGTCTTTAAAAGTGTCTGTCAGAAATTCTGGAAATCTGGGAATTTTTTGGGTTTTCCAGAAATCAACTTTGTGCTCGAACAGTCTACTTTGACCATGCACTATAGTCAATCTATTTGTGATTTAAGGAATCTAAAGGCATGTATCTATATTCCATATAACAGACTACAATTTGGTTATAACAACATCATCAAACTACTTAAAATCTTACAGATTCTTGCCTTGAAAAACATTGTCAGACACTGATAAAGAGCTTTCTGGGTTACCTAGAAACTCTTGGTCATGCTCGGTCAACTAAGTTTGACTGCTTATAACATGAAATCTAGACATGATCTGGGCTTGATTCATGTTCCAGATCAAAGCCCTTACAACATAGAATAGATCTATAAAATAAAACACAACAAACAACTAATACATATGAATCTATGAGCCTTGACATTAGGCTGTCAGAGCACAAATTAGGGTTCATGATTAATTTCTAAAAATTCAATTTCGAGCATCTATATGTTATAGATCTGGGATCTAACAACCCAGATCACTAAATGACACCCTCTAGTACCAATCTAAACAACAACTAACATAAAATCATACGATTTACAAAATTTAGGGTCTATACCTCATTCATGCTTTGATCTTGAATCTGATCTTTGTGATCTGTTCCTGGCTTGCTAATGACCACACTAGTGACTGATTCACTTAATATTTTCGTGGCTAAGGAGAGAGAAAAGTTTGGTTAAGTGTAAGGATGCAAATGAGCTTAGTTTGGTGACTTTCCCTCTCTTTAATCTATATATAAAATGATGAAATGCCTATGGCTGATCATGTGATCAGTTGTTGGCTGATTAAAGTTGATTTCTAGACCACATGGCTAGCTTAGGGTTTGTCACCAACCACAAGTAGGGTTAGATCAACACTCCATCTCATTAAAATATTCAAAAGGGTAGTTTGGTCATTTAACTTATAAAGTGAATGGCAACTTGGTAACTTCTCACAACCATTAGGTTTTAATCCTTAGGGTTACACAAATTTATATTCTAGGCTTTTCTAATTAAGTTTTAAAAATAAAAAAATTAAGATTTCTAAATTATAATTAGGATTTTCTAATTACATTAAAATTTCCTAATCACATTCAAGCTTGCTAATTAAGGTTAGTATTTCCTTAATTAAAATTGCTAATCCCATAATTGTACATTAGGGTTTCCAGTTGAACAATTATGGTTTTCTAATAATCAATTAGGGTTATCCCTAATTAAATAAATAACGTAAAAACCTTATACTTATCTTCAAGCTTCCAAATTAGGATTTTAATATTGCGAATTAGGGTTACGAATTCCCGGAACTGAAGTTAGGGTTTCCATAGCCGGTAATAGGGTTTCTTATAAATCGTTATGGTTTTCTAACTGAACGTCGAGGTTCTTAATATATTATTAGGGTTTGTGACTGATATAATTTATTCGGTCAACCCTTGACCCTTAACCACATACTGTACACACATATGACCATATACACAAATACTCTTAACACCGTAAACCTTCACCAAAAGTTTTTAAATTCACAAAATTCATTCCCAAAAATGTCAAATACATACACTTATTTTCTGTCTAGGTCTATTATTTAACATCTATTCAATCTTTTAAGATTTTATAAAATTGTCTAAATTCTCGGGTTATCACATTCACCCCTTCTTCTAAGAATTTCGTCCCTGAAATTCAACTTACACCTTACACCATACTGCTTACACCATTCACACACATCATTACATTCTACCCAATATACCACTCACAAGAGTAAAAAATTTCAAATTGTGCTGAGGAGTTATATAGACTATTTGTTTGTCCTTTCCGCAAAGGTTGTCGACGTCGGGATTTTTTAGTGTCCCTTTTCGTTACTTGTTCTTTGGTGTTCTCATGTTAATGTGAGATTTGTTTGAAAAAATAAGTGAAAAAGGTCCGACATGTGTAATGTCGACGATTTGACTTTAAGAGTCGCCAGTTGGTGTTTTTAACTGGTTTCACCAACGCAACCGATAAGGTTTGCATATTGACCCAGTGATGTGACACTGGTAAACGGGTTTGTGAAACCGAGATTCATTAGGGTTCGGGGGCTTGATTATGCGGAGGGAAGGTGTTAAGCATCCCCCCGACATCCGTGTTGCCATGGTGACCACCACTTCTCAAAGAAACTGTTATATGAATGTGTGTGTGTGTGTTGATCAATGTGCAATTATTTGAAAGTAGTGCGAGGCCTCGTTCGCACCTATATACACAAGGTTTAAATTTATAGAAAAAATCAATTTTAACCAAGATATAGCAATGAAATTTTATCAAAAGAGAGGTTTTTAAAACCTTGTGCTCAATAGGAATTGAGACCTTTTCATACTTCCATTTTATTATTAAAATGTTCAGCTTGTTTGCTTTTATTTTTGAGATGCGAGTCATCTGCATGAAAAAATAATATCTGTGATCTTAGAACTCCTTATGGGCATGATGACCATCTAAGGAAATCAGCCTTTGTCAAAAATAATGTACAAGCTACTTACAGCTGGAAAAAGTCCATCACGGAACCGAATCTAGATTCATTGGTTTGAATCTGTGATCACATGATTCCTAGGCTCACATGATACTGCAATTTGTATGGAAAGCAGTAAGTAGTTATATATATATATATAAGAGCGATATATATATATATATGTGTATATATATATATGTGTGTGTGTGTGTATATATGATTAGCTGCGACGAAGAAACTCCATGGGGGATCAGAAATGTAAATAAAGCAGTAAATGCTATCAACCGCAACGAAGTAAACTCTAGGTGGGACTTGAATTTAAATAAAGCTGTAAAAGCTATCAACTGCCACGAATTAAACTCGAGGCAGACGAAATGTAAAGAAAGCTGTAAAAGGCCACGAAATAAACTCTAGGGCTGACAGAAATGTAAATTTATATATATACATATAAAAGCAATAAATGCACCGGATATAAAATCCAGGCTCATCGGATATGTCCGACAATAATTATATATATAAGTATATATATAAAAGAAATTAAACGCACCGGATATAAAATCCAGGCTCATCAGACAGAGTCTGACAACAGTTTATATATATAAGTGTATATATATATATAAGCAAATAAACGCTCCAAACATAAGTCTAGGCCCAATTGAGGCATAACTCGATAATGTTAGTCCATATAAAAATATATACATATATATAAGTATATATATATATATACAGACAGAAATGAAAACCACAGACCGAAGTCCGAGCATACGCACACAACACAACTCTCAATGTGTAGAATAATGTGTGCAAATATGAAGAGAAACGTTTTATATAGTGTAAGAAGGCTTTCAGTGGGTTGCCAATGCAAACTTCTATGATTCTATATGGACAAATACTCAGCTCCCGCCGGTAAATTTATAACTGTATGTGGGCTAACAGGTGTTTAAAAAGAGCAATCACTCAATATAGGGTGTGTATAAAGCAAATTGGACATGGCTTCCTCGCCTTTTTTTTAAAATGGCTAGTCAAAGCTCTATATTTATAGAGCTGCTAGCCACAGGTGTACCTGCGGCTGCCCGGGCTGCCCGGGGTTCCGCGGGTCCCATCGTCTCAAAGTACGTGCACTCGTGCACTGTAATGTCCGCTCAAACTTACAGAACTTCAATCCGAGCATCCGAACGTGGTGTATACGACCTTCTTCAGACTGCTTGTGTCGAGAGTTACGCAAATGACAGGAATAGAGGTTGTACGAAGTCAGGAAGAGGGGACCATGCCCATGGTCTTCAAGCTTCAAATTCTATCCGGTGTGCTGCCACGTGTAATAGTCACTCGGGATTGGAACTCCTGGTTCTTTAAGGACATTGTTGTATGTATGTATGTATGAAGCATTGAGACAACACACAAGTGTTGAGGTAGAAAGATGATGTATGACTCCTCATCGGGGTTATCACCGATTTGAGTTCAAAGTAGACGTTGCTCAAGGCTACATCTGAGATTGGACTGCTGCAAATGTTGAATGTCGTAATGTCATCTTGTGGATGCCTGTCTGCCCGGTGTTAGCTCTGGGTCTGAGGTATGAGTGCCTCGGCAGGAGGTCTAATTGAAGCTGATCGTATGTACTTGAAACAAGCATTTCTGGGGTTATCGTCGGTACTGCAACAACATTCCTTGGGGTTATCGCCATGGATGAAACTCAGGGTTATCTTCGAGGTTGGAAATGATGTTCCCGTTGTGTGTTCCGGGGTTGGAAATGATACTCTCAATGTGTGTTATGGGGGTGAGATTGAACCTCCGGTAGTATCCGAAATGGATGTGAACTGTCTTCTAGGGTTATCTTCGAAAGATAATTCTGCCCTCCTATAATGTTAGTAACAGTTGTGCAAAAAATTTCGAGTGTCTACAGATGCCCCTCTTTATCATATTCATACAATGCGAGGCATGGATAGGATAAAGAATCATAGACACTTGAAATGCAACAAGATAAAACATGATGCTATGTGGAGCAACATGATGCAAATGTATGATGCATGATTGTCAGTTAATCCTGTTGGGATGACAATCACTGATGCCTTGGACATGCGATCCAAGTCTTCAAGGATGTTGACATTAGGGCTATCACCAAAGTCGTGAATCCTAGACACAGACTTCATTCTCCATAGAGATTCCTCTTATGTATAAGAGAGCCGCAGTTGTACCTGAGGCTGGTCGTGATGCATCCGAGCCTCGCAGGTCCCGTTGTCTCGTAGTACATGCACTCATACACTGTAATGTCCGCTCAAACTTGCAGAACTTCAATCCGAGCATCCGAACGAGGTATATCTGACCTTCTTCGGACCGCTTGTGTCGAGAGTTACGCAATAACATGGATTAGAGGTTGTACGAAGTCAGGAAGAGGGGTCTATGCCCATGGTCTTCAAGCTTCAAATTCTATCCAAAGTACTGCCATGCGTAATAGTCACTCGGGATTGTCAATCCTCGGCTCTTGTGGGACATTGTTGGATGTATGTATGTATGAAGTGTTGAGACGACGCGCAGGTGTTAAAAGAACAAGATGACGTTTGATTCCTCACCGGGGTTATCGCTGGTTTAAGCAGAAAGTAGACGTTGCTCAGGGTTACAGCTAAGATTGGACTACTTGTTTGTATGCTGTGATATCATCTTGTTGAGATGGTAAGATGACGTTGTGACTCCTCACCGGGGTTATCGCCGGTTTAAGCGAAAAGAAGACATTGCTCAAGGTTACATCTGAGATTATACTGTTGCTTGTTTGTATGTATCACTGTCATCTGTGGATGTTCATGTCTGCCCATTGTCAACTAAGGGTCTGAGGTGTGTTTGCCTCGACATGATGTCTGAGGTTGAAGCTAATTGCATATGTTTGAAACAAGCATTTTCGGTGTTATCGCCGGAACTGCAATGACATCTCTTGGGGCTATCACCAAGGACAGGGTTGCTACTCCTAGTGTTATCTCTGGGACTGGAACTGAGTGTCACGGTGTTATCGCCGAGACAGAACTGTCCTCTCTGGTGTTGTTGCCAGACTTTTGATCTGCATATTTGAGGGTTATCTCCAAGATTTGAAATGACATTCCCGGTGTGTGTTCCGGGTTTGAGATGATGTTCTTGTTTGTGTTCGGGTTGAACCAACTTCCTAGAGTATCCTAATGGATGTAATCTGTCTTTCAGGGTTATCTCCAAAAGATGAATCTACCCTCCTGCAATGTTAGTAATAGGAGTGCTGAAAATTTTGAGTGTCTACAGATGCCCCTCTTTATCATATTCATGCAATGCAAGGCATGGATAGGATAAAGAATACTAGACACTTGAAATGCAAGCAAGAAAAACATGATGCTATATGCAGCAACATGATGCAAATGCATGTAGAATGCATGAATGATTGTCAGGTAATCCTGTTAGGATGACAATCAGTGATGGCTTGGACATGCGATCCAAGTTTCCAAGGATGTTAACGTTAGGGCTATCACCAAAGTCTTGAATCCTAGACACTGGCTTATATTCCATAGAGGTACCTCTTGTGTGTAAGAGATCTGTGGGGATAAAGCTTTGTCCATTTGAGGATGTGTATAACATATTCCCTCATTCAGCGAAAGTTATCGCCAACAGCTTGTTTGTTATCGTGGTTGCACGATCTTCGCTAATGTGTGTATCACCGGATAAATCCCTGCTGGATGCATTGTCAAGGCTGTTTGACCTTCATTGATGTATGTGTCAATGGTAGCATTGGGTTGTAGCCCCCATCGGGGAAGGTTGCTTTGATGGGTTTACTTGCCATCGACTGACATGACATCAAGGCTGTTTGACCTTCATTGATGTGTGTATCAATGGTTGCATTGCATTGTAACCCCCGTCGGGGATACGTAGATGCTTGAAGGATCCGCGCTGTGACCCCCGCCGGGGATACGTAGATGTTTGATAACTTTAGCGTAGTAACCCTCGCCAGGGAGGTTTGATATTTCATGGTTTTGCGTTGTAACCCCTGTCAGGGATGTTTGATATTTTGTGGTTTTGCGTTGTAACCCCCGCCGAGGATGTTTAGGGTTGTAACCCTGTAAATGACGGCATCGGACCTTTGTGGGGTATTGCAGAGCATGATCTATGAAAGCTGAGCACATTGGTATAGTATACCCTGCATTCAGGCGAATACTTTTGAGACGACGGGAGTTTAACTCTGATCGACGAGAAACCAGGATTTCAGGCTATTCTGCTCAATCGCGGTAGCACTTTTATTACTGATTTGGCCTTTTTAGCTTGTGAGACCTCCTTTGCAACTCTAACTGGAGCGAGCCAGAGGTGTGGGACCCATGTAGGAGTGCCGCAAGTGAACCTACAGGAGCCGCAGGTTAGCCTGCGGCCAACCGTGCCTATATATAGGCGACTGGTTGTTTTCATAAGTTATTTTCAAGTTGCGCTGCGAAGGAAATCCGAGAGCTTTTCTTCAGATCTGCTGAGTTCGGGCAACTTTCTGCATATATTCTCCCACCGTATGGCGTTCTTCATCATCCCGGTAACACATGCATGTATTTTTTCCAATTTACATCATTGAAAAATGACTTATCACATGAAATGGATTTAGACACATAGTAGTGAATATGCATGTTGATATGACTTGATAAAAAATATTCAACATAGCAAATGTTAGTATTAAACCATCTTTGAACATATTGATGTGAAAAATTTGACTTTTGAAATAAATACAATTGACACCCTTTTTATGCTACCTTCTTATCCTATATGAGGACAAATGAGTAAAGGTAGACAAGAAAAATAATCCAGGTAATTAGACTACACTTACGAATTTTTTACTGCAATGTATTGATGCATAAAGGATGTATATGACTGTGCATAGGTGTGCTACTGAATGGCCACCTAGTCATGCCTATGTGCATGAGGCTAGTCCCATTTATAAAGGGGCTATGGCAAAATTTTCCCAAAATGTAGGTATTGGTTAGTCATGCATTTTTAACTCTACTGTAGATGTATGTAAAAGCAATGCATGCATGCATGTAATCATAGAATGAATTTTGAAAAGACTCCAGGTAAGAAATTACAACACCCTTTCTGAGCTAATTTGGAGACTTGTTGTCCAGATATCATGGATCCGGATCAGCCGAGTAGTTCCCGCAGGACCACTTCTGGTGTACGGGGGAGGGCTTTTGAAAAGCCTCAACGCCGTTCTGTTAGACAGCCTCGTCGCTTGGCGGAGGCGGTGATACGTCCTATTCGGGTTGAAGTGTCGAATGTCGAGGACGAAGACGAGGATGAACCAATCGAGGTTCCTGCTCCTGCTGTACGTGTTCCCCGTAGGGAATAGCCATGTATTCAAGTGGCGAACCCAGATCTTCTGGGTGACTTGAGTAGGCATCCTTCAGTATACCTACATGAAAATGAGGTATGAAGTTAGATCTTTAATCTTCCTTATTTCCTATTGATGAGTAGTCAAGGAGTCTGATGTTGATCTGCATTTGATGTAGGTTCCCGGCATCACACAGCCTCGAGGGAACTGGTTTAGCATCCACTCTATGTATCAGGCTTTGTATGATGACTACAGAGTGATCGTCTATGGCTGGGGATTCGGGAGGTTTTTCTCTATTCTACCCCGTCGTTGTCCCTGGGGTAACCTCAGGGCATTGTCTGAGCGGTGGTTTCACCAGACTCCGTCACTCTTTTTGCTGGACTACGAGGTGATGATGACGCCGATGGATTGGCGGTTTATCACAGGTATGGAGTTTGGAGGGGAGCCAGTGCCTTACACGACGGATATCACCCCTACTGCCATTAAATACTTGTTGGGAGTTCCGGCGGAGGAGCTCAAGGGCAGGACTGTTCGTACAGGTCCTTTGAGCGTAGATGTAATGAGCGGGCTATTGAGTGAGCCCATACCTGATGATGTGAGAGTTAGGGATCACATTCTCCGGTGATTGTTCCTGATGATCATTAGGGGCGCTTCATAGCAGATAATTACTCTATGGTGTCCTTCACTTTGATCAGCGCCACTCGACACATGGACCGTATAGGAGAGTATAATTGGGGTTCCTACACCTATGCCTACTTCCTCAGGGGAATGCGCATGCGATCGCAGGGCTTGACTGAGGCGTGGTTAGGATTCTACCCATTTCTGCTAGTGAGTGTTTCTCTTGTCTTTTCCCTTGTATAGGTTAAGAGCGTTGGCTGACAGTAGATGTTTGCCTTTGTGTTGGCAGTTTTGGGCCTATGAGAGGCTTCCTTGTTTGCGTCCTGTGAGCGTGTTAGGATTAGATACCTATCTATGAGGATGGAGATGGCATCATTCCATACAGGCGGAGGTCCCAGTTGCTGAGGGTTTCACTCATTGTCGCCTACAGTTGGAGTTATTGATAGCCGATGTCATCACATGGATTCCCTACTCTGGAGAGCATTTGGGAGTTGGTTTTGAGAATGGGTACCCGACTGGAGTTGAGTACGTCATTTCCACCCGCAGGATTCCTCTCTTTACAGATAGAGGATGGAGCTCTATTTAGGAGAGCGTGCTATCAGGAGCACTACAGGAGAGATTCATATGCCGATCTTGTCTCCTGTCAGGCGTTATTAGCCTGTTTCGCAGTCACCCATCATTGACATCCCATTGATGGGGATTAACGATTTTACATTATCAGAGGGCCCCTGTTCTCAGGAGATGTTCCAGCATTGGTGGACCCCTCGTACGATTGGAGCTCAGACCCGCGCCACACAGTTTATGGGGGATATGGTTCCAGGATCCGTGATGATTACAGATTAGCTAGCCTGTGTCAGAGATCCGACTCATGTGACACAGATTGACTCAGCAGCTGGACCGGTCACATCTTTTCATTCGGCATTTGGGCAGAGATCTTGCAGAGGTAGATACTTTTGATCCTTCCAGCTCTTGCGCTGGTCCCTCAAATAACCTATATGTTTTTGCCGGTGCAGTTCCTCCCTTGTACCGGCCTGACATCCCTGTAGATAGAGATCCAGTGACTCAGGAGGAGTTACATCAGGTGGATAGGATCGATGATGTAGACATCGACAATCTTGACTTTTTCTGATGTATTTCTCATTATCTCTTTTAATAGGCCTCTGTTGTATGTTGGGTAGCTTCGCCCCATTTCCCTATATTTTAGTTGTACAGAGATGTATTAGATGATGATATACTTAGGAATGTATGTACACTCTTCCATTCCCTATATCAAATTGACATGTATTGTATCATGCATGTTATTATGTTATGCATATGTATGTATGTCCAGAGATATTCAACATTGACCACTGGATGGTCTTATGACACGGCCCATACAGATGTCTTCTTCGACAATTAGTCGTATTGATCATACCCCACCATTTGTGGTGGTAATCGTATATCGCTTCATGGTATGATAGTATATATATCACCATCGAACTTGTGATCGTAGATGATTTGTTGCAGTATACTATGACCCTGTTGATGTTTCAGGTTCCCACAGGATTTGTAGAGGGTATACTAGAGCACTGGGTATCGGAGAGACATATTTTCCGATTTGGAGGAGTATGCACGGTTGACGATGCTGCCACTGGACAGACCTTGCGTGCATATAGCTGTTAGAGACATGAGCAGACAGTTCATGACCCTCACCGGATTGAGACGTAGAGTGGTCCAGGATGAGATTACATCCGACCACGTGATATCCCAGCGTTTCCTGTTTGACAGGTTTACCTCTGAGGATAGCTATGCACGGCATTCTGGGGATTTCACCACACCAAAAGATCATTGGCATTCAGCTAGAGTAGATGTACTGCTTCTATGCGTATTGTCATACGTCTTCATGCCGCGTTACATGGATGAGCTGGATATCAGCATAATTATGGCAATGAGAACTCTCGTGAAGGGGTCATACCATTGTCATCGAGATGATCATTCGCGGAGACTCGAGGTCGACTACATATTGCTGCACTTATCCGGCAGAGTGTTCTGGTAGCTTCGGTCATCTTTGTATGGTGGTTATGTCACACTTGAGACCGATTGGCACATTTAGATGGCAGGGGTTTTGTTTCACCCATAAGATATCCATGTCGTACTCCTTTCAGCTTGCGGAGTGTACAGATGCTACATCGTGGTCAGCTTTTCTGCCAGGGATTAGGGATTCGTTTGCTATATTGCCGTGTTCGGGGCTTAGTTCACCCTACAACTTCATTACTCATGCTCCGGGCATGGATTATCTCCCTCTGGATGGATTGAGGGGCATGATTACTTACCACCCATTTGTCGTGATGTGTCAGTTTGACCAGTTCCAGGATTTTCATAAGTATGAGGGGGTAGTGAGTCAGCGCTTCGTGTCGCACCGTTTGTCAGTGGAGGACAGATCCAGGTTGTATGCCTGTTGGGATCAGCGAGAGCTGGCTGAGTTTTCTGTCAGTTATCCAGGTTATTCTGCAAAGTATTCCGTATGGATGGAGACAGAGACTACATCGGCTGCGGCAGTATCCACAGTGCAGGGGATTGATTTTGACGATAAAGAGCCTATAGAGGAGGCTGTTATTCCCACCGATGATTTGACTGCTGGGCTGCCAGCATTTATGATGGATTCTCCCACCCCGAGTGCCACTATTACTCAGTATTCGGCACAGCATTTGGAGCAGAGCTTACATCTGATGAGCTATGATAGAGATCAGGCTAGGGCCGCGATGTTGACAACTCTTGATGAGAGAGATACCGCTCTATTAGAGAGGGATAAGGCTAGATCAGCTAGGGATGCATTGATTGGGGAGCGGGATGCCGCCTTATCTGATAGGGATGTGGCCATCGCAGATAGTACTTCACTTAGATCCCAGACGACTGTCAGTCTTACCGACATGAGTGCTTACATTAATGAGCATTATGCCACCATGCAGTTAGCCTCTGATCTGTTAGCTCGTGTATGTACCCTTGGGCAGGAGCTTACAGTGCTTCCTCCGTCTTCAGAGAGGGATGCTATGTTAGATCTGATAGTCTGTATACACACAGATCTGTAGATAGCTTTGTATTTTCCTGCATAGACTAAACTTAGCCATTTTGTCATGTACAAAGACAAATGTATATATCAAATAAAGATATATATATGGCGGGAAATATATTTTTATTTACTTCCCTTTTAGTTATGCCTCGATACTTGCTTGATGTTTGCCTGTTTCTCCAGGGCCTTGTGATCTTGATGCATTCTGAACTTATCCTTGATAGATGGACATTGAGACGTCGCAAGATCTCTCAAAATGGATCATTGATTTCTGTAAATCCCTACCATCTTTGGTGTCTTGGGACTGGTATCTGTATGGAAAAGTGGAAAGGAGGATGGTTTCTTCCTCTCTAAGATTGACCTCACCACAGATGGTCGCCAGTACTTCTATTTGTGAGAAGCCTAGTTAATTCCATCTCTTATAGGTTGGTATTGCTCTTTGAGGCACGATCGCAGCTTAGATGGTCATCGAATCTTCTATTTATGAGAAGAGGTTGGGTAATTCCATCCCTTTGATCTAAAACCAATGAAATGGGGTGAATTGAAGATTGATCCCAGTACCGTGTGACAAGTATGTTGTTCTGGTAGGGGTTAGACTGCACCATGAATGGTCGCCACGTCTCTCTATTGAAGAGGAGATCAAGTCGGTAGTAGTTCAAACCTAGTGTAGGAGGTTCAATGCTGAATGCGGAAGGCAGATGGGTGTAGAAGTATTTTTGTTGTTTTTGTTATTTTATAGACAAAGGGTAGAAATTTTTTTGTTGTTTTTTCTTTATTGCGACTGGGCCATAGAGAATATGGTTTCCTACATACCCCCGGGTATCAGGGAGATCAGGTCGACATAGTTCGCCCCTCAGGACGAATTAAAGGCGAAGAGAAACGTAAATCCCATGTGCAGGATATACTGCAGGGAGAGGAAAGTTTGATCCCATAATGGGGACAAACTGCAAGTGTGTAAAAAGTTTGATCCGGTCCTCAGGACAAACTGCAGGCGTAGTAAAGTTTAATCCCGTCTTCGTGGATAAACTGCGGCGAGAAAAGTTTAATCCGCCTTCGGGATAAACCGCAAGCGTGAAAAGTTTAATCCGCCTTGGGATAAACTGCAAGTGTGAAAGGTTCAATCCCGTCTTCAGGATAACTAAAATTATGAAAGGTTAAATACCATCTTCAGGATAATCGAGGTTGTGAAAGGTTTGAATTGAGGTAAAACCAGGTTGCTGGCTTGAAGTGTATGTTTCCCTGAGGGGCAGAAGAGTATTTAAAAGAAAGGGTTCAAAACCGGAATGACTGGTGATTTGATGATCAAAACCAAGATGTTTGTTTGATGGTAACTTCAGACATAGTACCGTTTTACGGTGTTCGAGTTTATAAGCTGTGAAAATTCATCGCCATACATTTCCTGTAATCTGAGAGCACCTCCTATCAATACTTCCTTGACAACAAATGGGCCTTCCCAGTTAGGAGCGAATTTTCCCTTGGATTGATCTTGGTTGTCAATGATCTTCTTCAAAACCAAGTCATATTGTTTGAATTTCCGTAGTCGGACTTTTCTGTTGTAGGATCGTGCAATCCTTTGCTGATATAACTGACCATGGAAGATAGTCGCGGTTCACCTTTTGTATATTAAAGACAATTGGTGATACCTGTCTTGTACCCACTGGTCTTCATCCAACTGAGCATCCATCAATACTCTGAGGGATTCCATTTCCACTTCTATGGGGAGCACTGCTTCCATCCCATAGACTAGTGAGTAGCGGGTTGCCCCAATGGAAGTTCGCATGGAAGTTCTGTAGGCTAATAAAGTCGAGGCGGGGAGGTCGAGCCATCCTTTATGATTGGCGGACATTTTTTGCATGATCTTTTTGATGTTTTTATTAGCCGCTTCTACAACACCATTCATCTTTGGACGGTAGATGACGGAGTTGAGATGTTTGATGTGGAATTTTCTGCATAACTCCTCCATCATTTTGTTGTTGAGGTTCTTAGTATTGTCTGACACAATGACCTCTTGTTGTCCATATCGACAAACAACATTATTTTTTATGAAAGCAATGATGACTTCTTTAGTAACCCTGGGGAAGGATGTTGCTTCTACCTATTTAGTGAAGTAGTCAATCATGGTGAATATGAATCAATGTCCATTACTGGCTTTGGGCTCGATGGGCCCGATCACGTCCATTTCCCACATTGAGAAGGGCCATGGCGAACTCATATTTTGGAGTTCCCTTGGAGGGGCGTGGATAGCATTCCCATGAATCTGGCATTGATAGCACCCCTTAGATTGATCTCAGTTAGGCTCGCCTTAGCGGGTGTAGATCTATCTCATAGATACTCCTTGATGCATTGATACCAAGGGTTGTGGATGGGAGGTAGATCATCCGATACTTCTCCAATGTAATTCCCATAAACTAGGGCTTTTTGCAAAGTAAACGTGATGTTTGGCATGTTTTCCTTGTCAGGTATGTAAACCAAGGAGGCCAACATTGCTAATGCATCTGCAAAATCATTCCTATTACGAGGAATGTGTAGAAACGAGATTTCTTCAAACTCCAAAGCCATCTATAGAACTTGCCGATGGTAAGGCAGCAAATGTAATTCTTTGGTTTGATAGATTCCTGTGGATTTCTTGATTACCAATTGAATCTCCAAAGACAAGATTAACACTTCGATGCCCATTGAATGGGCAAGTTTTAGCTCCATGATCACGACCTTCATACTCACCGTGTTGTTGGTCTTGACAAACCGCAATTTGACTGGCGATGGAATATTTCTCCCCGTCATGGGATATTAAAAGCTGCTCCGACTCGAGCCTTACGAATTATGTACTCCATCAAAATACATTCTCCACGTACGACATGTATTGTACTGATGTTGTAGTTGAATTGCCATTACCCCTTCATTGGGAAAGTATGTTTCTAAGGGTTTGTAATCCCCTGCAGGTGCGGCGGCCAGTTGATCCGCAATTCCTTGACCTTTGACAGACTTTTACGTCACATAGACGATGTCAAATTGATGTAGGGTCAATTGCCATCTGGACAGTCGATAATTCAGTATGGGCTTACTGAACACATACTTGAGAGGATCCATTCGGGATATGAGATGGGTTGTGTGACCATGGAGGTAACGCTGTAACCTCATGGAAGCCCATGCTAAAGCACAACAAGTCTTCTCAATCAGAGTGTACTTGTGTTCACTGATGATGAATCTTTTTCTGAGGTAATAGATAGCTCGTTCTTGGCCTTTATTGTCTTTCTGCCCCAACATGCAGCCCATGGCATTGTCATTTATGGATAGGTACATGAACAGGGGAACATCATCCCTGGGAGGTACCAAAATAGGAGCGTTAATCAGTTTCTCTTTAATGGTAAGGAAGGCTTTCTGACACTCATCGTTCCATTTCATGGAGGCGTTCTTCCTTAATAGCTTGAAGATAGGCTCACAGGTTCCTGTGAGTTGAGAAATGAATCTGCTAATGAAATTGATTCTTCCCTAAAATCCCCGTATTTCCTTCTTTGTCTGAGGAATGGGCATTTCCTTGATGGCCTGGATTTTGGTAGGATCCAGTTCAATCCCTTTGTGGCTGACAAGGACACCTAGCAACTTTCCTGACTTAACACCAAAGGCGCACTTGGCGGGATTCAACTTCAAGTTGTACTTACGCAACTTGTTAAAAAGTTTTGTGAGATGGTCTAAGTGGTCATCCTCCTTTCGGGATTTGACGATGATGTTATCCACGTAGATCTCTATCTCTTTGTGCATTAAATCATGGAAAAGAGCCATCATAGCTCTCTGATAGGTTGCCCCGACGTTGATGAGGCCGAATGACAACCGTCTGTAGCAAAAGGTTCCCCAAGGCGTGATGAAAGCAGTTTTCTCACGATCTTCCTCAACGACCATAATTTGATGGTACCCCGCAAAGAAATCAGCAAAGGAGTACATGCCGTATTGAGCAGTATTGTCAATAAGAATGTGGATAAAGGGCATGGGAAAGCTATCTTTAAGGAAAGCTTTGTTCAAATCCCAGTAATCCACGCAAACTTGCACCTTTCCCCCTGGTTTAGGCACGGGAACAATGTTGGATATCCACTCTGGATATGTAGACACCATGATAATGCCAGCTTGAAATTATTTCACAATTTCCTCTCTGACTTTTAAACTCCATTCAGGTTTTAATCGCCTGAGCTTTTGCCTAACTGGCTTGAATCCTTCTTTGATGGGAAGGCGATGAAGAACAATGTCAGTGGACAAACCCACCATGTCTTCATGAGACCATGCAAACACATCCTGGAATTGGGTTAATAGTGTAACCATGTCATTCCGTTGATTTGTGGTAAGGTCTGAACCAATCTGGATTAGCTTAGGGTTGTCTAAGGTTCCGAGATTGAAAGAAGTGGTTTGATCAAGATTGGGTTTGGGTTTGTCTGTGACCCATTCCTTAATCTCCTGAGGTGTCTCAATGTCCTCTTGGATGTCCATCAAGTCTGAGTCCAACTTTGCATCAAAGTTACAGCCCTTGTGGAGAGAAGGCATGTCATCAGCAATGACATGCACATCTAAATTCAGAGTCCTAAAACAAAAGATGCTTTCACATAATATATGCAACTGTTCGATTATACAAAAGTGTTAGCATATACTTGATAAAATAACTGCTAGTGTTGTAAAGGAAAGCAAGCAATTAAAGCTATCTACAAGGCAGAGGGATTTTTCTACCCATTTTACCCTCGTCGACCAATGCATGGAGTGTTGCTCCAATTGTCGAGGGCAAAGTTCTGATGGACTGCAGTGATGGAAGGATCGTCACTGTCCTTCTTCTCCCGAATGATAACTATGACATCTGGGCAATCATCGTCTGGGGTGTATCTATTTGTATGTTCATCATGAACAATGATGCGAATGCCTGCCATTATCAAGGCAAGGTCATGTTTACATTTCCGTTCCTTTCCTTCCGCTTCGGGATTAGGAATCAGCACCTCTTTAGCTTTGATTGGCACTGGTTTTGGAAACAGCATAGCCACAACATGGGCTGGAACCTTTACTGGAGATTGCATCAACTCATGGGGTAAAGGTATAGAAAATCGCCGTGCAGCGGAAGCTTGAGGAACTTGCTTGTGCTTATGAGGATTCCCATGATCGAATGGCGAAATAAGCTTAGTCCCATTGTTCCAATTTGACTGGGCATTTGAATAGGGTGCTTAATACCCTGCTTATCTTTACCAAACCCTTGTCCGGGTTGATGACGCAATAACATCATTTCTTGAGTGGCCGATATAACCTCGGTAGAAATCTTGGGTACAGGAAGTGGCGCTCCAATATAATGGTATTACGTGTTACTCACTTCAAAAGTATGGAAACAGGTCGGTTCAACTTCTGAATTGAAGTTGATGATTGGTAGAGTTCCTTGTTCAAGACAATCCGGCTCAGCGTTGACAGTAACTAGACTGATGTTGATAATGTATTTAAGCTGTTGATGTAGTGTGGAGGGAACGGCTCCAGCCATGTGTATCCATGGTCTCCCCAATAGCAGGTTGTATCCTGACTCTATCTTGAGGACGTGGAAGGATACATTAAATGTATTTGTACCAATCTCAATTGGCAATTTAATCATTCCGACGGCATTTCGTCGGGATCCATCAAAAGCTCTTATGACCGTATGGCTGCTTTGGATCTGCTTGAGATTGATATTCATCTTTACCAAGGTTGCATAAGGACAAATATCAATACTCTTGCTAGCATGTACCCGGAAGACAAAACTACAATATGCAAAGGCTTGCAATGATCGGTCCCTTAGGCAGGTATGTTGTCATCAGTGAAGGATATCACATTGTTGTTGAAAATGAAATCAACCAAATGTTGAAATTTTTCCACATCCACTGATTTTGGCAAATAGGCTTCTTCTAAAACCTTCAGCAAGATCTTCCGATGATCCTCGGAAGAGAAAACCAAGTCGATGATTGAAATCGGTGTGGAGCTTCTCGAAGCTTAAAACCACTTTGGCTTCATTGTGGCCCGTAGTGCGGAGGAATTTTTCAATCTTCTCCACGGCATTTCCCTTTAACCCGCAAGTAGGTTTAATAACCCGTTGAGGAAGGTATATTGGATTTTCCTTCGACACTGTAGCAGTAGTATGAGATGTGGATTCTTCAGCTTCTCCATAATTCCATGGAACGTTATGTAAGCTAACAACAGGATATTGTGTTCTGCAAGATAAAGAAATTGGCTCTGGTGCGGCCACTTTCAAAGGATTGTCAGATCCTTTGAGTTGAATTGGTTGTATGGGAAATACTTTAACAGTCTCATCATCCACTTCGGATATAACTACTACTGATCCCTTCCATTTGGTAGGACATGCATTCCCACCCTTGAGTTGTACAGTGTAATCATCTGCTATTTGCAGGACACCGCTATCAATAAGATTCTGAATAAGATGGCAGAGTGCCCAGCATTCTTCTGTGATGTGATCCCGAGAATGTGAATGATATTGATACATTTCATCAGGATTGAACCGACCTGAGTGGGGATTAATGGAAGGGAGAAGGAATGTAATTCTTCCTTCGTTGATCAACATCTGTAGTATCTCCTCTATAGATTGGCCCAAATAGGTGAATTCCCTCTGATTGGCAAAATCCCGACGGGCTTTAGCATTTGCTCGCTTCACAACCTTATCCTCCATAGCTTCGCTTTCTGAAGGTGGTGAAGAGGCATTCATAACAAAAGGAATAAGAAAGGCATGCTCCTGCATGATTAATTGGCGTGTGACTTGATGCTAGTGGGTCACCAGTTCTTCCAATTGTTCAATTTGTTTGGAAAGAGCTTTCATCTTTAGTTTAATGGTAAACTGGAACTTTGCATAATCCCATTTGTCAACACCATCTTTGATGGGTTGGGATAACTCGCCGTTAGAATTGTAACCTTGTACAGTGCTCCAACTGATCATGTTGACCTTTTCTTCTTTGTGTTGAGGAAGAGGGTTGTCTTGCACATGAGGTTGATCTGGTTTAGTGACCACGATCTCAAATTTGTCTATTAGATCTTGAATCTTATGTTTCAAGGCCCAACAATCTTGAGTATCATGTCCAGGTGCCCCGGCATGATAAGCATACTTCCGAGAAGCATTAAAACCCCTCCCATTAGGGTTGGCTGGTGGAAGAAGATGTGTAATTTTCTTCTGAGCAGTCAGAAGAACAAGAATATTCTTGAGCGAGTCCCCTAAGGGTGTGAACGTTCGAGGTCGCTTTACTTCTCCACTTTTAGGCAATGGAGGGTTTGAAGATTGTTCTGGAAAAGGGGAGTAGTTTCTCCTCTGCATAGGCATGCTTGTATTGCCTTTTTGTCCTTGTAGTATCAAGGAAACATCCTCCTTTTTCTTTTTATGGACCCTCTAGGGGTTGTTTCCATAAGATCCGGACTGAATGTGCTTAGTAACAACTTTAAGAGCGGCTAGGTCTTGAATTTTACCGGACTTCAATCCCATCTCAACCATCTCGCCATGTTTGATCATTTCAGAAAATGGTTTGCCAATACCAGCTAGAACTCTTTCATAGAAAGGAGCTTCTTGTACATCTATGAAAGTCATGACCATTTTTGATTCTGTCATGGAAGGAATAACTTGAGTAGCAAGGCGCCTCCACCTTTGAGCATACTCTCTAAATGACTCATTAGACTGTTTCTTGACCTTGGTAATTTGGTACCGGTCAAGAGCCATCTGAGATTGAAAATCAGATTGAGTAAGGAAGGCGCGAGCCACTCTTCCCACTATGGATCTTAGAGTTGTCTAATCTGGTATACCATGAATCAGACTTCTCATGAAATTTTTTGAAACAATTGCATTACGAGGTTTTCATTTTCTGCGTAAGACCCAAGTTCTCCTATGAACACCTTTAAATGTGTATAAGGATCCCTAATCCGTCATATTTCTTAAAATCAGGGGTCTTGAATTTCTCTAGATACTGAACACCGGGAAATATGGAAAGTTCTGTATATGAAACACTGCCATGTGTTCCTATCCCTTTGAGAACATGAATAGTTTCCTCCATTTGGAGGACCTTCTTGCTGATATCACCGGTGTCTGGATCTCCTTTGAGATGGGTGTTTTCAGGGTCTTTGTTGGTTGTATCCAACTGATGGTCTATAACTATTTTTTCCAGACCTTGAACTCCTCCTTGTGTAGAGGATTCTGTATGTGTAGGTATCTTCGTACCCTGAGTAGACTGGTGTAATTCTTTTAGTAGGACAGCCAAGTCTGTGATTTGTTTACTCAATCCGTCAAATTCTTCTCGGGAAACAGCATTAGACTGATCAGAAGAAGACATGATTGGCTGTATGCATGTGGCCTTTTTGGACTTTGAACGGGTAACAGGCCCAATTGCTTCCCTACAAAAGACTTATGTAGTTTAGTCTTAGGGTAATATAAATGTTATCATAACATGTCCGTTTAGGAATTTTGTCCTGCAAAACCGGTTGTTAATTGATAACATGTCATGCATGCATAGATATTCTTTATATTTTCCATTACATATGAATGAACATGGAATATAATTACAAGTAAATGTTTTTACAGGTAATTTAAAATGGAAAGTATGAAGAGACTTCTCTTCAGCGTTTTATTTATCGGTGACCTATCTTAGGGTTACTCTCGCGACTTTTCGGCATGAAGGTTCCCAGATCATCGCAATCTACTTGACGGGAAGTTAATCCGGTCATTCAACTGGAGCGAATCTGAGTGGTGCCTTTCCTGAGCCCCGGGGAATCATTCTTCCCACAAGTCCAGTAATCAAACACCGATAGTATAACCTCCTGGTGGAAGGACCACACAACATACATTCACATACAACGTGTCTCACCGTTTATGCAAAATGATGACATGTGCGAAGCACTAATATCACAGATAGATATTTAGCACAGCAGTAATTAAGATGCATTCGTACACATTCATCAGAAATGTAAATGCAACATTCACACACAAGCATATAACAATTTTTGAAAAGCTTGTAATGGCGGCTTAAGCCCTCTTACTGGAGTCCCCAGCAGAGTCGCCTCCTGTCGACATCGGGATTTTTGAGTGTCCCTTTTCGTTACTTGTTCTTTGGTGTTCTCATATTAATGTGAGATTTTTTTGAAAAAACAAGTGAAAAAGGTCCGACATGTATAATGTCGACGATTTGACTTTAAGAGTCGCCAGGATTGGTGTATTTAATCGGTTGCACTAACGCAACCAAAAAAGGTTTGCACATTGACCCAAAGGTGTTTTGACAACGCTAGACGGCCTATGAAACCGAGATTCATTTTGGGTCTAAGGGCTTGATTATGCGGAGGGAAGGTGTTAGGCACCCCGACATCGATGTTACCACCATGACCGCCACTTTTCAAAGAAATTGTTATATGAATGTGAGTGTGTGTGTGTGTGTGTGTGGATCAATGTGCAATTATTTGAAAGTAGTCACGAGGCCTCGTTCGCACCTATATACACAAGGTTTGAATTTAATAGAAAATTCGGTTTTAACGAAGATGTAGCAATGACGTTTTGTAAAGAGGTTTTCAAACCACATGCTCAATAGGAATTGAGACCTTTTCATAATTCCATTTATTATTAAATGTTCTATTGTTTGCTTTTATTTTCGAGATGCGAAGCATTCTAGAGAAAATAATATCTGTGATCTTAGAACTCCACATGGGCAAACATGACCCATCCAATGAAATTCGAGACAATTGTGAAATAATGTACGAAGCTACTTACAACCTAAAAATGTCTATCATGGGAACAGAATCTAGATTCATGAAATGAACTCATGATCACATGATTCCTGAAGCTTACATGATCTTCGCATTTGTATGGAAAGTAGTAAGTAGTTATATATATATAAAAGCTGTAAATATATATATATATACAGACATGATCAACCACCACGAAGCAACTCCATGGGAGATCAGAAATGTAAATATATAAAAGCGGTAAATATATATATATATGGACATGATCAACCACCACGAAGTAAACTCCAGGTGGGACGAAATGTAAATAAAGCTGTAAAAGCAATCAACTGCCACGAAGTAAACTATAGGCAGGACATAATAGCATGGACTAATTATTAAAGGTCAGCAAGATCAAAGGCTTTAAAAGTGTCTGTTAGAAATTCTGGAAATCTGGGAATTTTCTGGGTTTTCCAGAAATCAACTTTGTGCTCGAATAGTCAACTTTGACCATCCATTATAGTCAATCTATTTGTGATTTAAGGAATCTAAAGGCATGTATCTATAGTCCATATAACATACTACAATTTGGTTTTAACAACATCATCAAACTACTTAAAATCTGACAGATTCTTGCCTTGAAAAACATTGTCAGACACTGATAAAGAGCTTTCTGGGTTACCCAGAAACTCTTGGTCATGCTCGGTCAACTAAGTTTGACTGCTTATAACATGAAATCTAGACATGATCTAGGCTTGATTCAAGTTCCAGATCAAAGCCCTTACAACATAGAATACATCTATAACATAAAACACAACAAACAACTAACACATATGAATCTATAAGCCTTGACATTAGGCTGTCAGAGCATAAATTAGGGTTCATGATCAATTTCTAAAAACTAAATTTCTAGCATCTAAATGTTATAGATCTGGGATTTAACAACCCAGATCACCAAATGACACCCTCTAGTACCAATCTAAACAACAACTAACATAAAATCACATGATTTACAAAATTTAGGGTTTATACCTCATTCATACTTTGATCTTGAATCTGATCATTGTGATCTGTTCCTGGCTAGCTAATGACCACACTAGTAACTGATTCACTTAATATTTTCATGGCTAAGGAGAGAGAAAAGTTTTGTTGAGTGTAAGGATGCAAATGAGCTTAGTTTGGTGATTTTCCCTCTCTTTGATCTATATATAAAATGATGAAATGCCTATGGCTGATCATGTAATCAGTTGTTGGCTGATTAAAGTTGATTTCTAGATCACATGGCTAGCTTAGGGTTGGTCACCAACCACAAGTAGGGTTAGATCTACACTCCACCTCATTAAAATATTCAAAAGGGTAGTTTGGTCATTTGACTTATAAAGTGAATGGCAACTTGGTAACTTCTCACAACCATTAGGTTTTAATCCTTAGGGTTTGACCCGTAGGGTTACACAAATTTATATTCTAGGCTTTTCTAATTAAGTTTTAAAAATAGAAAATTAAGATTTCTAAATTATAATTAGGATTTTCTAATTACATTAAAATTTCCTAATCACATTCAAGCTTGTTAATTAAGGTTAGTATTTCCTTAATTAAAATTGCTAAATTAGCATTTAGGTCCCATAATTGTACATTAGGGTTTCCAGTTGAACAATTAGGGTTTTCTAATAATCAATTAGGGTTATCCCTAATTAAATAAATAACGTAAAAACCTTATACTTATCTTCAAGCTTCCAAATTAGGATTTTAATATTCCGAATTAGGGTTATGAATTCCCAGAACTGAAGTTAGGGTTTCCATAGCCGGTAATAGGGTTTCTTATAAATCGTTAGGGTTTTCTAACTAAACGTCAAGGTTCTTAATATATTATTAGGGTTTGTGACTGATATAATTTATTCGGTCAACCCTTGATCCTTAACCACATACTATACACACATATGACCATATACACAAATACTCTTAACACTGTAAACCTTCACCAAAAGTTTTTATATTCACAAAATTCATTCCCAAAAATGTCAAATAAATACACTTATTTTCTGTCTAGGTTTATTATTTAACCTTTTTTTCAATCTTTTAAGATTTTATAAAATTGTCTAAATTCTTGGGTTGTCACATTCACCCCTTCTTCTAAGAATTTCGTCCCCAAAATTCAACTTACACCTTACACCATACTGCTTACACCATTCACACACATCATTACATTCTACCCAATACACCACTCACAAGAGTAAAAATTTTCAAATTGTGCTAAGGAGTTATATAGACTATTTGTTTGTCATTTTCGCAAAGGTTGTCGATGTCAGGATTTTTTAGTGTCTCTTTTCGTTACTTGTTCTTTGGTGTTCTCATGTTAATGTGAGATTTGTTTGAAAATATAAGTGAAAAAGGTCTGACATGTGTAATGTCGATGATTTGACTTTAAGAGTCGCCAGTTGGTGTTTTTAACTGGTTGGACCAACGCAACCGAAAAGGTTTGCATATTGACCCAGTGTTTTGACACTGCTAGACGGGTCTATGAAACCGAGATTCATTTTGGGTCCGGGGGCTTGATTATGCAAAGGGAAGGTCTTAGGCACCCCCCGACATCCGTGTTACCACGGTGACCGCCACTTTTCAAAGAAATTGTTATATGAATGTGAGTGTGTGTGTGGATCAATGTGCAATTATTTGAAAGTAGTGCGAGGCCTCGTTCGCACCTATATACAAAAGGTTTGAATTTATAGAAAAAATTAGTTTTAACCAAGACATAGCAATGAAATTTTATCAAAAGAGAGGTTTTTCAAACCTTGTGCTCAATAGGAATTGAGACCTTTTCATACTTCCATTTTATTATTAAAATGTTCAGGTTGTTTGCTTTTATTTTCGAGATGCGAGGCATCTTCGAGAAAATAATATACAAAAGTGCCGAACTCCTTATGGGCATGACAACTATCTAAGGAAATCCGTACACTGTAAATAATGTACAAGCTACTTACAGCTGAAAAAGTCCATCACGGGAACCGAATCTAGATTCAGTGGATTGAATCTGTGATCACATGATTCCTAGGCTCACATGATACTGCAATTTGTATGGAAAGCAGTAAGCAGTAAATGCACCGGATATAAAATCCAGGCTCATCGGATATGTCCGACAACAATTATATATAAATATATAAAAGCAATTAAACGCACCGGATATAAAATCCAGGCTAATCAGACAGAGTCTGGCAATAGTTTATATATATATATATATATATATATATATATATAAGCAAATAAACGCTCCAGACATAAAGTCTAGGCCCAATCGAGGCATAACTCGATAATGTTAGTCCATATAAAAATATATACATATATATAAGTATATATATATATATACAGACAGAAATGAAAACCACAGACCGAAGTCCGAGCATACGCACACAACACAACTCTCAATGTGTAGAATAATGTGTGCAAATATGAAGAGAAACTTTTATATAGTGTGTAAGAAGGCTTTTCGGTGGGTTGCCAATGCAAACTTCTATGATTCTATATGGACAAATACTCGACTCCATTTAAGTAAATTTATAACTGTATGTGGGCTAACAGGTGTTTAAAAAGAGCAAGCACTCAATATAGGGTGTGTATAAAGAAAATTGGATAGGGCTTTCTTGCCTTTTTTTTAAATGGCTAGACCAAGCTCTATATAGAGCTTCTAGCCGCAGGTGTACTATATAGCCCACTGATTTGCCGCCAGGAGATTTCTGGGAATCCCTATCATCTCAAAATCGTGCACTCGTGCACTATAATGTCCGCTCAAACTTGCAGAACTTTAATCCAAGCATCCGAACGAGGTATATACGACCTTCTTCGGACTGCTTGTGTCGAGAGTTACGCAAATGACATGGAATAGAGGTTGTTCGAAGTTAGGAAGAGGGGACCATGCCCATGGTCTTCAAGCTTCAAATTCTATCCGGTGTTCTCCCACGCGTAATAGTCACTCGGGATTGGAACTCCTGGTTCTTGAAGGACATTGTTGTATGTATGTATGTATAAAGCGTTGAGACAATGCGCAGGTGTTGAGGTAGTAAGATGATGTATGACTCCTCATCGGGGTTATCGCCGATTTGAGTTAAAAGCAGACGTTGCTCAGGGCTACATCTGAGATTGGACTGCTGCAAATGTTGAATGCCGTAATATCATCTTGTGGATGCACATGCGCGCCTTGTGTTAGCTCAAGTGTACGAGGTATGAGTGCCTCAGCAGGAGGTCTAATTGAAGCTGATCACATGTACTTGAAACAAGCATTTCTGGGGTTATCGCCAGAACTACAACAGCATTCCTTGGGGTTATCGCCAAGGACGAAACTCAGGGTTATCTCCGAGGTTAGAAATGATGTTTTCGTTGTGTGTTCCGGGGTCAGAAATGATAATCCCGGTGTGTGTTCCGGGGTTGAGATTGAACTTTCGGTAGTATCCGAAGTGGATATGAACTGTCTTCCAGGGTTATCTCCGAAAGACGATTCTGCCCTCCTGCAATATTAGTAACAATTGTGCAGAAAATTTTGAGTGTCTACAGATGCCCCTCTTTATCATATTCATGCAATGCGAGGCATGGATAGGATAAAGAATCATAGACACTTAAAATGAAACAAGAAAAAATATGATGCTATGTGCAGCAACATGATGCAAATGTATGATGCATGATTGTCAGTTAATCCTGTTGGGATGACAATCATTGATGCCTTGGACATGCGATCCAAGTCTTCAAGGATGTTGACATTAGGGCTATCACCAAAATCGTGAATCCTAGACACAGACTTCATTCTCCATAGAGGTGCCTCTTATATATAAGAGATCTATGGGGATAAAGTTTTGTCAGTTTGAGGATGTGTATAACATATCCCACCATCCTGTCGGAGTTATTGCGAACAGTATGAACTTGTCAGTGTTGCCTGACCTTCACTGATGCGTGTATCACCGGATAGATCCTTATTGGGTGCATTGTCAAGGCTGCTTGACGTTCATTGATGTGTGTATCAATGATTGCATTGAGTTGTAATCCTTGCTGGGACGTATGTCATAGTTGTTTGACCTTCATTGATGTATGTATCAATGGTTGCATTGCGTTGTAACCCCCGTCGGGACGTATGTTAAGGTTGGTTAACCTTCATTGATGTATGTATCAATGGTTGCATTGTGTTGTAACCCCCATCGGGGATACGTGGATGTTTGAAAATGTTGCCTTGTGGCCCCCACCGGGGATATGTCATCGGTTTGTGACTTTGGCATTGTAACCCCCGCCGGGGATACATCTTTAATTTGTAACTTCGACGTTGTAACCCCCGCCGAGGATATGTCAGAGGCTGCCTGACGTTCATTGACGGCATCGAACCTTTGTGACGTATTGTCGAGCATGATTTATGAAAGCTGAGGCTACTAGTATCGTATACCTTGTATGCAAGTGAATACCAATGTGGAGCCATAATTTAGCTCACAAAAACTAGGATTCTAGGCTATTTCGCTCAATCGCGTAGCATTTTTATTCCTGACTTGGCCTTTTCAGCTTACGGGACCTCCTTTGCAACTCTAACTGGAGCGAGCCAAAGGTGTGAGACCTACAGAAGAGTGCCACGGTACACTATAAAGTGATGACGAGTGGACTGTGGCCAACAATCAGCTATACAAAGCCCATGGGTTGTTTTCATAAGTCATTTTTAAGTTGTGCGACGAAGGATATCTGAGAGCTCTTCTTCAATCCCATTGAGTTCGAGCAACTTTCTGCATATTCTATCACCGTATGAAGCATTCTTCATCATCACGGTAACATATGCATGTATTCTTTTCCAGTTTCTATCCGTTGGAAAATGACTTATCACATGAAATGCATTTAGACACATAGTAGTGAATATGCATGCTGATATAATTTGATAAAAAATATTCAACACGGTAAATGTTAGTATTAAACCATGTTGAACATAATGATGTGAAAAAATTTAACTTTTGAAACAGTCAAATTGGTATCTTTTACTATCATTTCTTATCCTATTTGAGGACAAATGAGTAAAGGTAGAAAAGTAAAACAACCCTGGTAATTAGATCACAATTATAGATTTTTTACTGTGATGTATTAAATGCATGTAGGATGTATATGACTGTAAATAGGTGTGCTACTGAATGGCCACCTAGTCATGCATATGTGCATGTGGATAGTCCCATTTACAAAGGTGGCTATGGCAAAAAATTTCGAAAACATAGGCATTGGGTAGTCATGCATTTTTAACTTTACTGTAAATGTATCTTAAAACAATGCATGCATGCATGTAATCATAAAATGCATTTTGAAAAGCTCCAGGTAAGAATTTACCACACACTTTCTGAGGTGATTTGGAGACTTGTTGTCCAGATATTATGGATCCAGATCAGCCGAGTAGTTCTGCGGGGACCACTTACGGTGTACAGAGAGGGCTTCAAAGTACCTCGACCCCGATTACATTAGACAACCTTCGTTTGTTTGGTGGAGGCGGTGATTCATCTATCCGGGTTGAAGTGTTGGGATGTCGAGGACGAGGAGGAGGATGTACTATTGAGGTTCTGCTCTTCTGCACGTGTTCCCCGTAGGGAGTTACCAGGAATTCAAGTGGCTAACCCAGATCTTCTGGGTGACTTGAGTTGGCATCCTTCAGTATACCTACACGTAAACGAGGTATGAAGTTAGATCTTAATCTTCCTTGTTTCCTATTGATGAGGAGTAAAGGGTTCTGATGTTGATCTAAATTTGATGTAGGTTCCCGGCTTTACACAGCCTCAAGGGAACTGGTTCAGCATCCACTCTATGTATCAGGCCCTGCATGATGACTATAGAGAGATTATCCATGGCTGGGGGTTCAGGACGTTCTTTTCCATTCTTCCCCGTCGTTGTCCTTAAGGTTACCTCAGGGCATTGTCTGAGCGGTGGTTTCACCAGACTCAGTCACTCTATTTATTGGACTGTGAGGTGATGATGACGTCGATGGATAGGCGATTTATCACAGGTATGGAGTTTAGTGGGGATCCAGTGCCTTGCACTGTGGATATTACCCCTACTGCCGTCAGATCTTTGTTAGGAGTTCGTGGGCGCTTCGAGGCGGGGCTATACGTCTGGGTCCTTTGGCGTAGATGCTATGAGCGGATGTTGAGTGAGTCTATACCGATGATGTGAGAGTCGGGGATCGCATTCTTGGCGATTGTTCCTGATGATCATTAGGGGCTGCTTCATAGCAGATAACTCTTCTACGGTGTCCTTCCCTTTGATCAGCGCCACTCGACACATGGACCGTATAGGAGATTATAATTGGGGTTCCTACACCTTTGCCTACTTCCTCAGGGGAATGCGCATGCGATCGCAGGGCTTGACCGAGGCGTGGTTAGGATTCTACCCGTTTCTGCTGGTGAGTATTTCTCTTATCTTTTCCCATGTACAGGTTAAGAGCGTTGACTGACAGCAGATGTTTGCCTTTGTGTTGGCAGTTTTGGGCCTATGAGAGGCTTCAATGTTTGAATCCTATGAGCGTGCTAGGTTTAGACACCTATCCACGAGGATGGAGATGGCATCATTCCATACTGGCAGAGGTCCCTATTGTTGACGATTTCACCCATTGCCGCCTACAGCTGGAGTTGGTGATAGTGGATGTCATCACATGGGTTCCCTATTCTGGGGAGCATTTGAGTGTTAGGTTTGAGGACGAATACCCGACTAGAGTTGAGTACGTTATGTCCACTCGCAGGATTCCTCTCTTCACGGATGGAGGATAGGAGCTCTATTTAGGAGAGCATGCTATAAGGAGCACTACAGGAGAGATTCGCATGCCAATCTTGCCTCCTACCAGGCGTTATTGGCATGTTTCACAATCACCCGTCATTGATATTCCATTGTTGGTGGTTGACGGTTTCACATTGTCAAAGGGTCCCTGCACGCAGGAGATGTTCCAGCATTGGTGATTCCCTCGTACCATTGGAGCTTAGACCTGCGCCACACAGTTTATGGGGGATATGGTTCCAGGATCCGTGATGATGACAGATTGGCTAGCCTGTGTCCGAGATCCGACTCATATGACACAGATTGATAGCTTGACCCGGTAGTTAGACCGAGCACATTTCTTCATCCGGCATTTGGGTAGAGATCCTTCAAAGGTAGATACTTTTGATCCTTCCAGCTCTGGCACTGGCCCCTCAGGTGACCCATATGGCTTTGCCAGTGCAGATCCTCCCTTGTATAGGCCTGACATCCCTGTAGATAAAGATCCAGTGACTCAGGAGGAGTTACATCAGGTGGACAGGATCGACGATGTGGACATCGACACCATTAACTTCTTTTGATGTATATTTCTCGTTATCTCTTTTGGTAGGCCTCTGTTGAGATGTTGGGTAGCTTCACCCCATTTTCCCTGTATTTTAGCTGTATAGAGATGTATTAGATGAGGATATACTTAGGAATATATGTACAGTTTTCCATTCCCTATATCATATTGCCATCTATTGTGTCATCCATGTTATTATGTTATGCATATGTATATATATCTAGAGATATTCAGCATTGACCCCTGGATAGTCTTATGACACGTCCCGTACACATGTCTTCTTTGACAGTTAGCCGTATTGATCATACCCAACCATTTTTGGTGGCATCTGGTATGCGTTCATGGTATAATAGTATGTCACCACGAATGACGGGGGTGATCAGTAGATCATTTCTTTGCGCAAAGACACTATGACCTTGTTGATGTTTCATGTTCCCAAAGGATTCATAGATGGTATGTTAGAGCACTGGGTACCAGACAGATAGGTTTTCCAGCTTAGTACCCGAGAGTTGACTCCTACTCTAGAGGAGTATGCACGGTTGACAATGCTGCCGCTGGACAGACCTTGCGTGCATATGGCGACTGGAGACATGAGTAGGTAGTTCGTGACCCTCACCATCTTAAGGCGTAGGGTGATATAGGATGAGATTACATCTGGCCACGTGATATCCTAGCATTTTCTGTTTGACAGATTTGGATCTAAGGATAGTTATACACGGCATTCTAGGGATTTTACCACACCGGAGGATCAGCGGTGTTTGGCTAGAGTGGATGTACTACTGTTGTGCGTATTATCATACGTCTACATACCACTGTACATGGATGAGTTGGACATCGGCGTTATTATGGCAGTGAGAGCTCTCCGGGAGGGTCACACCATCCTACCGATGATTTTGGCAGAGACTCTGAGGTCGGCCACACATTGCTGGACTTATCCGGTAGGAGTGTTCATAGGCAGCTCAGTCATGCTGTATATGTGGTTTATGTCACACTTGGGACCGATCAGCACATTCAGACGGCATGGATATTGTTTCACCCATGATATAGCGATGTCGTACTCATTTCAGCCTACGGAGTGTACGGATGCTACATCTTGGTCAGCTTTTCTGGTAAGGATTGGAGATCCATTCACTATATTGCCGTGTAAAGGGATTAGCTCACCCTACAGCTTCATTACTCATTCTCCGGGCATGGATTATCTACCTCTAGCAGGTTTGAGAGGGATGATCACCTACCACGTACTGGTCGTGATGTGTCAGTTTGACCAGTTTTAGGATTTCCAGCTATATGAGGGGGCAGTGATTCAGCGTTTCGCTTCTCGCCATTTATCATCAGCAGACAGATCCAGGTTGTATGCCTGTTGGGATCAGTGAAAGCTAGCTGAGTTTTCTGTCAATCATCCTGGTTATTCTGCAGAGTATTCAGCATGGATGGAGACAAAGACTACATCGACTATGGTAGTATCCACAGTGCAAGAGTTTGATTCCGATGATGAGGAGCCTATGAAGGAGGCTAACATTCCCATCGATGGGGATTTGACTGCTGGACTGCCAGCATTTATGATTGACTCTCCCACCCTGAGTGCCACTGTTACTCAGTATCCGGCACAGTATTTGGAGCAGAGCTTACATCTGATGACCTATGAGAGAGATCAGGCTAGGGCCACGATGTTGACAGCTCTTGATGGGAGAGACTCCGCTCTATTAGAGAGGGATGAGGCTAGATCAGACAGGGATGCATTGATCGTGGAGCGGGATGTCGCCCTATCTGCTAGGGATAATGCCATTGTAGATAGTACTTCAGTAAGATCCAAGACAACTGGCATTTTTGCTGATATGAGTGCATACATTGATGAGCATCAGGCAATCATGCAGTTAGCCTCAGATCTGCTAGCTCGTGTAGATACCATTGGGTAGGAGCTTGCAGCTTTACCTCCGTCTTCAGAGAGGGATGCTATGTTAGATCTGATAGTCTCAGCGTACACACGGATCCGTAGATAGCTTTGTATTTTCCTCGCATGCACTAGCTTAGCCATTTTGTCATGTATGACATGAGATGTGTATATATCAAACAGTAGTATATATGGCAGAGAAATATATTTTGATTTACTTCCCTTTTAGTTATTCCTTGATACTTGCTTGATATTTGCCTGTCTCGTCAGGGCCTTGTGATCTAGATGCATTCTGAACTTATCCTTGACATGTGGACATTGAGCCATCGCAAGATCTCTCATAACGGATCATTGATCTGTATGTATCCTTATCATCTTTGGTGTATTGGGACTGGTTTCTGTATGGAAATGTGGATAGGAATGTGACTTTACCTCTCTGAGATTGACCGCACCACAGATGGTCGCCAATACTTCTATTTGTGAGAAGCCTAGTTAATTCCATCTCTTATGGATTGGTATTGCTCTTTGAGGCATAATCACAGCTTAGATGGTCACCGAATCTTCTATTTGTGAGAAGAGGTTGGGTAATTCCATCTCTTTGGTCTGAAGCCAATGAAATGTGGTGGATTGAAGGTTGATCCCAGTACCATGTGACAAGTATTTTTGTTCTGGTAGGGGTTAGATTGAACCATAAATGGCTGCCTATGTACTCTTATTGAAGAGGAGATTAAGTCTGCGTAGTTCGAACCTGGTGTAAGAAGTTCAACGCTGAATGTGAAAAGGCAGAGTGGTGTAGAAATGTTTTTGTTGTTTTTATTTTTGTAGAGAAAGGGCAGAAATGTTTTTGTTTTTTTTTATTACGACCGGGTCATATATAAGATATGGTTGCCTACGTACTCCCGGGTATCAGGGAGATCAGGTCGACGTAGTATACCCCTCAGGACGAATTGCATCAAAAGAGAAGTGTGAATCCCATGTTCAGGCTATACTGCGGGGAGAAGAATGTTTGATCCCATAATGGGGACAAACTGCAGATGTAGAAAAAAGTTTGATCCCATCTTCAGGACAAACTGTAAGCGTAGAAAAGTTTAATCCCGTCCTCAGGATAAACTGCAGGTATGAAAAGTTTAATCCCGTCTTCAGGATAAACTGCAGGTATGAAAAGTTTAATCTCGTCTTCAGGATAAACTACAGGTATGAAAGGTTTGATATGAAGTGAAACCAAGCTGCTGGTTTGAATTGTAGGTTTCCCTGAGGGGCAGAAGAGTTTGTAAAAAGATAGGGTTCAAAACCGAAATGACTGGTGATTGGATGGTCAATACCAGGATGTTTGCTTGATGGTAACTTCAGACATAGTACAGTTTCACGGTGTTCGAATTGATAAGATGTGGAAATTCATTGCCATCCATTTTCTGTAGTCTGAGAGCACCTCTTGTCAATACCTCCTTGACAACAAATGGACCTTCCCAGCTAGGAGCGAATTTTCCCTTAGATTAATCTTGGTTGTCAATGATCTTCTTCAAAACCAAGTCATGTTGTTTGAATTGTCGTAGCCGGACTTTTTTGTTGTAGGATCTGGTGATCCTTTGTTGATATAATTGACCATGGAAGATTGTCGCGGTTCGTCTTTCGTCTATCAAAGATAATTGGTGATACTTATCTTGTACCCATTGGTCTTCGTCCAACTAAGCATCTATCAATACTCTGAGGGATTCCATTTCCACTTCTATGGGGAGCACTGTTTCCATCTCATACTCTAACAAGTAGGGGGTTGCCCTAATGAAAGTACGCATAGAAGTTTTGTAGGCTAATAAAGTCAGAGGCAAGAGGTCAAGCCACCCTTTGTGAATGGCGGACATTTTCTGCATGATCTTCTTGATATTTTCATTAGCCGCTTCAACAGCACCATTCATCTCTGGACGGTAGATGACGGAGTTAAGGTGTTTGATGTGGAATTTACTGTATAACTCCTCAATCATCTTGTTGTTGAAGTTCTTAGCATTGTCTGACACAATGACCTCTAGTTGTCCATATCGACAAACGACATTGTTTCTGATGAAAGCAATTCAGTGTGGGTTGTGTGACCATGGAGGTAATGATGTAACCTCATGGAAGCCCATGCTAAAGCAAAAAAAGTCTTCTCAATCAGAGTGTACTTGTGTTCACTGATGCTGAATCTTTTACTGAGGTAATAGATAGCTCGTTCTTGGACTCTATCATTTTTTTGCCCCAGTGCAGCCCATGGCATTGTCATTAACGGACAGATACATAAATAGGGGAACATCATCCCTGGGAGGTACCAAAATAGGAGCATTAACCAACTTCTCTTTAATAGCAAGGAAGGCTTTCTGGCACTCATCATTCCATTTCATGGAGGAGTTCTTGCTTAACAACTTGAAGATGGGCTCACAGGTTGCTGTGAGTTGAGAGATAAACCTGCTAATGAAGTTGATTCTTCCCAAAAATCCCCGTATTTCCTTCTCTGTCTGAGGAATGGGCATTTCCTTGATGGCCTGGATTTTTATAGGATCCAGTTCAATCCCTTTGTGGCTGACTAGGAAACCTAGCAACTTGCCTGATTTGACACCAAAGGTGCACTTGGTTGGATTCAACTTGAAGTTGTACTTACGCAACCTATTGAATAGCTTTCTGAGATGGTCAAAGTGGTCTTCCTCCTTTTGGGATTTGACAATGATGTCATCCACGTATATCTCTATCTCTTTATGCATTAAATCGTGGAAACGAGCCATCATAGCTCGCTGGTAGGTTACCCCGGAATTGATGAGGCCGAATGACAACCATCTGTAGCAAAAGGTTCCCTAAGGCGTGATGAAAGTAGTTTTCTCATGGTCTTCCTCAGTGACCATAATCTCATGATACCCCACAAAGTAATCCGTAAAGGAGTACATGTCATATTGCGCAGTATTGTCAATGAGGATGTGGATAAAGGGCACGTGAAAGCTATCTTTAAGGCAAGCTTTGTTCAAATCCCGGTAATCCACGCAAACTCGCACCTTTCCTGCAGGTTTAGGCACGGGAACAATGTTGGATATCCACTCCAGATATATAGACACCATGATAATTCCAGCTTGAATTTTTTTCACAATTTCTTCTTTGACTTTTAAACTCCACTCAGGTTTCAATCGCCTGAGTTTCTTCCTAACTGGCTTGAATCCCTCTTTAATGGGAAGGTGATGAAGAACAATGTCAGTGAACAAACCCACCATGTCTTTATGAGACCATGCAAACACATCCTGGAATTGGGTTAATAGTGCAACCATGTCATTCCGTTGGTTTGGAGTGAGGTCTGAACCAATCTGGATTAGCTTAGGGTTTTCTAAGGTTCCAAGATTGAAAGAAGTGGTTTGGTCAAGGTTGGGTTTAAGCTTATCTACGACCCATTCCTTAATCTCCTGAGGTGTCCCAATGTCCTCTTGGGTGTCCATTAAGTCTGAGTCCAACTTTACATCAAAGTTACAGCCCTTGTTGAGAGAAGGCATATCACCAGCAAGTACAGGCACATCTATATTCAGAGTCTTTAAATCAAAAGATGCTTTCACTAAATATATGAAACTGTTTAATCATACAAAGTATTAGCATGTACTGATAAAATAACTGCTAATACTATATAGAAAAGTAAGCAATTAAAGTTATCTACAGGGCAGAGGGATTTTCTGCCCATTTTACCCTCGTCGACCAATGCATGGAGTGCTGCTCCAATTGTCAAGGGCAAAGTCCTGATGGACTGCACTGATAGAGGGGTCATCATTGCCCTCCTTCTCCCGAATGATAACCATGATATCTGGGCAATCATCGTCTGGGGTATATCGATTTGTATGTTCATCATGAACAATGACGCGTATGTCGGACATCATCAAAGCGATGTCATGTTTGTGTTTCCATTCACTTTCTTCCACTTCGGGATCAGGAAAAAGCACCTCTTTTGCTTTGAATGGTACTGGTTTGGGAAACAGCATAGTCATAACATGTGCTGGCACCTTAACTGGAGACTATATCAGCTCATGAGGTGCAGATGGAAAACATCGCCGTGTGGCGAAAGTTTGAGGAACCGGCCTGTATTTATGTGGATTCCTATGATTGGAACTGGCAGAACAGCCTAGTCCGGTTGTCCCAGTTTGACTGGACCCTTGAATAGGGTGCTTATTACCCTGCTAATTTTTTCCAAGCCCTTGTCCAGGCTGATTACCCAATGACATTATTTCTTGAGTGGCCGACATAACCTCGGCATAAATCTTGGGTACGGGAAGTGGTGCTCCAAGAGGTCGATATTGAATGTTACTAACTTCCAAGGTATGAAAATTGGCTAGCTCAACTTCATAGTTGAAACTGATGATTGGCAGATCTCCTTATTTAGGATACTCGGAGCTCAGCATTGACAGTGACTAGACTGTTGTTGAAAATGTATTTGAGTTGTTGATGTAATGTGGAGGGAACAGCTCCAGCCATGTGTATCCATGGTCTCCCCAATAGCAGGCTGTATCCTGAATCTATTTTGAGGACGTGGAAAGATACATTGAATGTATTTGGACCAATCTCAATTGGCAGCTCAATCTTTCCAATTAAATTTTGCCAGGATCCATCGAAAGCTTTGATCACCGTATGGCTGCTTTAGATCCGCTTGAGATTGACATTCATCTTCACTAAGGTGGCATAAGGACATATATTCAGAGATGAACCTCCATCTATCAACACTCCAGCAAACATATACCCGGAGGATAACACTGCGATGTGCAGTGGCTTGCAATGACCGGTCCCTTCGGGAGCTATGTCATCATCAGTGAAGGATATCACATTGTTGTTGAAAATGTGATCAACCATATGTTCAAATTTTTCCACATCCACTGATTTCGGTAAGTAGGCTTCTTCCAAAACCTTTAATAAAATCTTTCGGTGATCTTCGGAAGAGAAAACCAAGTCCAGGATTGCTATCTGATGTGGAGCTTCTCTTAAGCTTAGAACCACCTTGGCTTCATTATGGCCCATAGTGCGGAGAAATTTTTCAATTTTCTCCATGAGAATCTTCCCTTTTGATTTGAGGGTAGGCTTGATAACCCTTTAAGGAAGATACAGTGGACTATCCTTTGACACTGTAGCAGTAGTATGAGATGTGGATCCTTCAGCTTCTCCATAATTCCATGGAACTTTGTGTAAGCTGACAACAGGATATTATGCTCTGAAAAGTAAAGAAATTAGCTCGGGTGCGGCCACTTTCAAAGGATTGTCAGCTCCTTTGAGTTGAATTTCTTGAATGGGAAATGCTTTGACAATCTTCTCATCCTCGTCGGATATAACTGCTACTGATCCCTTCCACTTAGTAGGACATGTACTTCCACCTTCAAGTTGTACAGTGTTATCATCTGCCATTTGCAGGACATCGTTATCAATAAGATTTTGAATGAGGTGGCGGAGTGCCTAACATTCGTCTATGTTATAACCGCGAGAATAGGAATGATATTGACACACTCCATCGGAGTTAAACCATCCTGCACGGGGATTGATTGGAGGTAGAAGGGATGTAATTCTTCCTTCATTGATCAGCATTTGAAATATTTCCTCTATAAGTTGGCCCAATTAGGTGAACTCCCTCTGATTGGAAAAATCCCGATGGGCTTTAGCATTTGCTCGCTTTGCGAACTTATCCTCCATAGCTTCGCTTTCTAAAGGTGAGGGTGGAGCATTCATAACAAATGAAAGGAGATAGGCATGGTCCTGCCTGATTAATTGGCGTGTGACTTGATGCTGATGGGTCACCAGTTCTGCCAATTGCTCAATTTGTTTGCAAAGAGCTTTCATCTTTCGTTCCATAGTAAACTGGAACTTTGCATAATCCCATCTATCAACACCGTCTTTGATGGTCTGAGATGGCTCGCCATTAAAACTGGAACTTTGCCCAGTGTTCCAACTGATCATGTTGACCTCTTCTTGTTTGTGTTGAGGAAGATGGTTGTCTTGCACATGAGGTTGATCTGGTTTGGTGACTACAATCTCACCATTGTCTATCAAGTCTTGGATCTTATGTTTCAAGGCCCAACAATCTTGAGTATCATGTCCAGGTGCTCCGGTATGAAAAGCACACTTTCGAGTAGCATTAAAACCCCTCCCATTAGGGTTGGCTGGTGGAAGAAGCCGTGTGATTTTCTTCTGATTAGTCAGAAGAGCAAGAATATTCTCGAGCGAGTCCCCTAAGGGTGTGAACGTTCGAGGTCGCTTTACTTCTCCACTTTTAAGCAATGGGGGGTTTGAAGACTGTGCTTGGAAAGGAGAGTAGTTTCTCCTCTGTATAGGCATGTTCTAACTGCCCTTCTGTTCTTGTAGTATCAAGGAAACATCCTCATCTTTCTTTTTATGGACCCTCTGGGGGTTGTTTCTATAAGATCCGGATTAGATGTGCTTAGCAATTTCTTTAAGAGCATCTAGGTCTTGAATCTTACCAGATTTCAATCCCATCTCAGCCATTTCTCCGTGTTTGATCATTTCAGAGAATGGTTTGCCGATACCGACTAAAACTATCTCATAGAAAGGAGCTTCCTGTACATCTATGAAAGTCATGACCATTTCTGATTCTGTCATGGAAGGAATAACTTGAGCAGCAAGGCGCCTCCACCTTTGAGCATACTCTCTAAATGACTCATTAGGGATTTGTTTCTTGACCTTGGTAATTTAGTGCCGGTCGAGAGCCATCTGAGATTGAAAACTGTATTGAGTGAGGAAGGCGTGAGCTAGTTCTTCCCAGCTATGGATCTTGGAGTTGTCTAATCTGGTATACCATGAATGGGATTCTCCAGTCAGACTCTTCTAGAACAGCTACATTCTGAGCTTTTCATTTTCCGCATAAGACCCAAGTTCTCCATTGAACACTTTCAAATGTTTATAAGGATCCCTTAATCCGTCATATTTTTCAAAATCAGGGGTTTTGAATTTCTCTGGATAATGAACACCAATGAATATGCAAAGGTCAATATATGAGACAGTTCCATGTGTTCCAATCCCATTGAGAACATGGATAGTTTCCTCCATTTGGAGGACCTTCTTCTTGATATCACCGGTGTATGGATCTCCTTTGAGATGGGTGTTGTCAAGGGCTTTGTTGGTCGTATCCAACTGAGGTTCTGGAATTGTTTTTTCCAAACATTGAACTCCTCCGTATGTAGAGGATTATGTATGTGTAGGTATCTTTGTACCCTAAGTAGACTGATGTAGTTCTTTAAGCAGAACAGCCAGATCTACGATTTGTGTACTCAATCCGTCAAATTCTTCTCGGGAAACAGTATTAGGCTAGTCAGAAGAAGACATGATTGGCTGTAGGCTCATGGCCTTTTTGGATTTTGAGTAGGTAACAGGCCCAATTGATTCCATACAAAAGACTTATATAGTTTAGTCTTAGGGATAATGTAAATGTTATCATGATTTGCCCGTTTTAGGAATATGGTCCTGCAAAAATGGTTGTTAATTGATAACATGCTATGTATGCACATATATTCTTCATATTTTCCATTACATATATATGATCATGGAATAAAATTACAAGTAAATGCTTTTACAAGTAATTGAAAATGGAAAGCATGAAGAGACTTTCCTCCGCGTTTGGTTTATCAGAGGTTGACCTATCTTAGGTTACTCTCGTGGCTTTTTGGCATGAAGGTTCCCAGATCATCATAATCTACTTGACGGGAAGTTAATCTGGTTTTTCAACTGAAGCGAATCTAGGTGGTGCCTTTCCTGAGCCTCGTTGGAATTAGTCTTCCTACGAGTCCAGTAATCAAACACCAACAGGATAGCCTCCTGGTGGAAGAACCACACAACATACATTCACAAACAATGTGTCTTACCGTTTATGCAAAATGATGACATGTACAAAGCAATAATATCATAGATAGATATTTAGCAATACAATAAGTAAAATGCATTCGTACGCATTCATCATAAATGTAAATGCAACATTCACACACAAACATATCACAATTTTGAAAAGCTTGTAATAGCGGCTTAAGCCCTCTTACTGAAGTCCCCAGCAGAGTCGCCACCTATCGACGTCGGGATTTTTTAGTGTCCTTTTTCGTTACTTGTTCTTTGGTGTTCTCATGTTAATGTGAGATTTGTTTGAAAAAACAAGTGAAAAAGGTCCGACATGTGTACTATCGATGATTTGACTTTAAGAGTCGTCAGTTGGTGTTTTTAACTGGTTGCACCAACACAACCAAAAAGATTTACGCATTGACCCAGTGATGTGACACTGCTAAACGGGTCTGTGAAATCGAGATTCATTAGGGTTCGGGGGCTTGATTATGCGGAAGGAAGGTGTTAGGCACCCCCCGACATCCGTGTTGCCACGGTGACCGCCACTTCTCAAAGAAACTGTTACATGAATGTGTGTGTGTGTGTGTGTGTGTTTTTGTGGATCAATGTGCAATTATTTGAAAGTAGTGCAAGGCCTCGTTCACACCTATATACACAAGGTTTGAATTTATAGAAAAAATAAGTTTTAACCAAGATATAGCAATGATATTTTATCAAAAGAGAGGTTTTTCAAACCTTGTGCTCAATAGGAATTGAGACCTTTTTATAATTCCATTTTATTATTAAAATTTTCGCTTTGTTTGCTTTTATTTTTGAGATGCGAGGCATCTTCGAGAAAATAATATACAACGATCTTAGAACTCTTTATGGGCATAATGACCATCTAAGGAAATTTGTTCATTGTAAATAATGTACAAGTCGCCATACAATTTGAAAAAAGTCCATCATGAGGAATCAAATCTAGATTCGATGGATGAATCTGTGATCACATGATTCTTAGGCTCACATGATCTCTGCAATTTGTATGGAAAGTAGTAGCGATTATATATATATATATATAAAAGCGATATATATATATATATATATATATATATGTGTGCATGATCAGCCGCCACGAAGCAACTCCATGGGGGATGAAAAATGTAAATAAAGCAGTAAATGTTATCAACCACCAGGCGGGACTTGAATGTAAATAAAGTATAAAAAGCTATCAATGCCACAAAGTAAACTCGAGGCGAGAATGAAATATAATGAAAGTCATAAAAGGCCACGAAGTAAACTTCGATACTCGAGGCACGACAAAAATGTAAATATATATATATATATATATATATATATATATATACACACACATATATACATATAAAAGCAGTAAATGCACCGGATATAAAATCCAAGCTCATCGGATATGTCCGAATGACAATTATATATATAAGTATATATAAAAAAGCAATTAAACGTCTGGGATATAAAATCCGGGCTCATCGAATGAAGTCGACAACAGTTTATATGTATAAGTATATATATATGTGTGTATATATATATAAGCAAATAAACGCTCCAGACATAAGTCTAGGCTCAATCGAGGCATAACTCAATAATGTTAGTCCATATAAAAATATATACATATATATAAGTATATATATACAGACAGAAATGAAAACCACGGACCGAAGTCCGGGCATACGCACACAACACGACTCTCAATGTGTAGAATAGAGTGTGCAAATATGAAGAGAAAGGCTTTATAGAGTGTAAGAAGACTTACAGTAGGCTGTCAATGCAGACTTTTATGACTCTATATGGACAAAAACTCAGCTCCCGCCGGTTAATTTATAACTGCATGTGGGCTAAAAGGTGTTTAAAAAGAGCAAGCACTCAATATAGGGTGTGTATAAAGCAAATTAGACAGGGCTTCCTCGCCTCTTTTTAAAAAAAATGGCTAGCCCAAGCTCTATATTTATAGATTTGCTAGCCATGCAGTGTACTACTGCGGTAGACGCATACTACTTGCATTTGCCCATTGGCCGCCTGGTTCTGCGGGCACTCGTGCACTATATTGTCCGCTCGAACTTGCAGAACTTCAATTCGAGCATCCAAAATGAGGTATATACGACCTTCTTCGCACTGCTTATGTCGAGAGTCACTCAAATGACATGGAATAGAGGTTGTACAAAGTCAGGAAGAGAGGACCATGCCCATGGTCTTCAAGCTTCAAATTCTATTCGGTGTGCTACCACGTGTAATAGTCACTCGGGATTGGAACTCCTGGTTCTTGAAGGACATTGTTGTATGTATGTATGTATGAAGCGTTGAGACGACGCGCAGGTGTTGAGGTAGCAAGATGATGTGTGACTCCTCATCGGGGTTATCGCCGATTTGAGTTGAAAGCAGACGTTGCTCAGGGCTACATCTGAGATTGGACTGCAGCAAATGTTGAATGCTGCAATGTCATCTTATGGATGCCTGTCTGCCCGGTGTTAGCTCCGGGTCTGAGGTATGAGTGCCTTGGCAGGAGGTCTGATTGAAGCTGATCGCATGTACTTGAAACAAGCATTTCTGGGGTTATCGCCGGAACTGCAATAGCATTCCTTAGGGTTATCGCCAAGGACGAAACTCGGGGTTATCTCCGAGGTTGGAAATGATGTTCCCGGTGTATGTTTCGGGGTTGGAAATGATACTCCCGGTGTGTGTTCCGGGGTTGAGATTGAACTTCCGATAGTATCCAGAATAGATGTGAACTGTCTTCCAGGGTTATCTCTGAAAGATGATTCTGCCCTCTTGCAATGTTAGTAACAGTTGTACAGAAAATTTTGAGTGTCTACAAAGGTTTTATGGAAATTCATCCACAGAACGTCATAACTTATGGACATATAGGGTAATTAGTCTGATATGTCCAGTACTGGCCAAGTACTGCTGGTTGGAACAAGTTTTCCCCTTTCCTTCTATCCCATCCGCCTTAGGCGCACAAAATTTCTTACCTCAGTCTTTATCTGATTCCGCACCAAAATAATTTGGTTCGGGAAAATTTTCATAGAACGCTTAAAGTTTATAAACATTGGTCTAGCTGAATCAAATAGCTTATACTCTTATCAATAATTCAATTCCATCGAATTATTTAGGTGTAGCCAATCCCCATTGGCAAATTAAATTCTTGAAAATATTTTTTGAGAATGACGTCATGATGGCGTACTGTATTAACAGCCCGTTTGAGGATGCCATTATTGTATGACTTCATCATAACACATCATACAATAGTGGAACAATGATTTTTAGATCGAATTCACACTATGTATTCCTATATTTATAACTCTATCAACTTTTTATCATCTCTGCACCAGGTTACATGGTACATGAGTGATAAATAAAATATATTTTGATATTTCAAATCATTTGCGTCTAGCCGTAATAAGTAGCATAGACTATGCTTTAAACCGTTTCAAAAATGATTATGAGTCAACGTTTTTTAAAAAAAGCAAATAGTGGGTATTTAGCTTGATGTCAAAATTTTGAAGTCTAGCATAGCTATGAGTTTTGGCAAACTTATATCTCCACTAATAATCATTTTCTTAAACAGTCTATTTATTCCTATTATCCTCAATACTCTATTCACACTTAGTTCTACCCAGTTCGTTAAACTTACCACACTTATGAGTTCAGAAACTTTCCACAATCATATGAGTTTAAGAACTTGTCCTAGTCAGACCTTTAAGGTCCATTCGCTGAGGGGTTCATAAACATTTCATATAACCATGAGTCATGAACGTAACATAAGTATAAGTTTTAAGAACTCGTACTTAACCTTGTATCCTCTACCTATAACCTATCTATCTGTTATACACATGAAAAAGGAATCATCCCCTCAACACGCATATAGCAAATAGCGCGACACAAACATTTCATAATCCCTACTTAATCCTAATCCCTTCTCAATACGAATTTCATTCAACTCGTATTCATAATCCTTTCCTGAATCTGTACTAATTCATAGTACAACTATCACACAACAATCTTGTTGTAAACCTTTCAATCATTAGATTGATTCTTATCCCATACTATAACCTTATCAGATCACAGGGTGATCTCATCGTATATATTACGATTTATTTTCATGCTATGATCGTTTCGCTTTATGATCTCCTATCCCAGTACTTTTAGTCTTTTAGACTCTATCTATTCATTACTAATGTTCACCTTTATTATCGGAGTTAGGGAACTCTGTATCTTTATAACTTGCCGATATTCGTCTTTGAATCTTACCGACACATTAATTCTATGTGAATTAGATCTTATCCTAATCACTGCGGTTATTAGTCTAAGGTAACTCTACCCTAGGTTTATAACCAATAGCTTTGATATCAAATGTAGCACCCCCAAATCTGGGTCCTAAATCACCACGGATCTGGTACACTAGTTCTAACTATTGCAGAAGATATAAACATAAATTGTTTATATATTAAACATTATATACTAATTCCAAGGTCGAGTAACCATAACTTATACACAATTCATTATCCTATCTGATATACAAAGATTTTATCATACATTATTGTTACCAATCTATCTGCACATGTAAACTAAAGTTGGATGTGACGCCCCCAAAATAGGTATACATCACCCATTTTGAGTCACCAAATACATGGTACAGAAAACAACTACAACTTTATTACAATTGTCGTGCAAAATACGACAACACATACTGTGAGTTTAAATACAAATATTATCTTCTAGACAATATCCACACCCAAATAAAGTCCTTATTACAATTATTGATGCACTATTTTACAAAAATAGTGAGGACTACTAAAACAACTATCTAGGACCATTACTCTATACCTCGACTAGTTCCTGCTATGTTCTCGCTTCCTGAGAAGAAAAATGGAACAAAAAGGAAAAGGGTGAGCTCAACTAGCCCAGTAAATAATATTATGACAAAGATAATATACAACAAATTATCCATAGTCTTCAACAGGGAAAAATCTGATAGAATATAATTGACAATAAGTTTTAGATCAACAACTGCAACGGAAACAACAATTCATTAGAAGAGTTAAGTAGAGAATGAAATCTACTATCATCTATGAACTTACAAGTTCATCATCAATATTTTATCCCTGTAACATCAATCAATATACATCTTGAATCAAATATTCATCTTTGCACTACGGGCCAAAGATATTCATTTGTATCACCAGTTAGTCATATTCATCTCAACACCTGTTCATCTTTGCACTACGGGCCAAAGATATTCATCAAGTAATCATTAATCTTTGCACTACAGGCCAAAGATATTCATCAAGTATCACCATTAAGGAATGAGGATGATGAAAAACATTTTAGAGAACGAAACTAGTAAGACAGAAGGACAAATATTAGGGATTCGTATTTCGATTTATCCAAATTCAATAATACTCCATAATAACCAAGTGTGAAGTAGAATTCAAAATTAAAGATCAGAACATGGATACAATCAAAGATAGTAACCATAAAAGACATCTGGGACGAAAAAGAGAAAATTTCATTTTTCGGTGAAATAGTGTCGTATTTGTGAATAGTGTCTTATCGTGAATAGTAACCCCAACACAAAAAGGTAGAAATTCCACAATAAAATTCATAACAATATCTCAGCATAATGATATTGAAGAAAATAATATCATTTAAGAAGAAAATAACATCCCTTACCTTAAAGCAACAAAGATTTGAATGAAAGGTCGGATGTGATGCTGAATGAAACTTGTACTGAATAGTAACTCTCAAAGTAACTAAATACTCACAAAATACGCTCGATAATATAGAGAGAGAAAGCTTATGTTACTGGTGTGATTTTCAATTCTAACATAAGCACCTATTTATAGGAAAATGCTAGCACGCCGAAGCAAACTTGACCTTCTACCTGATGCCTTTACCTGTAACTATTGCCACCCACCATATTTGAAATAAAATTTGAGCACATTTCTAACCAACCAAAAGTGGGGCCACTCAATTCTAGAATTTTCCACCAAAAATTATTTATAACATAATTTCCGAATCAGTCACCTCTTAAAATTCATAACAAATCATACCTTCATTTTTAACGGTTCAAAATTTGTGGACATATACTCAATTTATATATGTATAACATATCTAAAAATCACAACGATCCAACGGTCGGATTAAAAATTATAACTCACGTAATATATGTCAAGAACACTGATTTGATTTTTAATACCTCCATTCCGACAAAAATACTGATAAAACACCTCAACATTAATAGCCACATAAAATAAATATTTCCTTACCATATAAATCAATAAATAATTATTCACAAATAATATTACAGAATCACAATAATGACAACCAGGTCGTTCCCAGGTGACAACCAGGGCTTTCCAATAAGGATTTCTCTTTACTAGCGCGCAATTAGGTGACCAAACCTCTCTTTAGACAGAACTTTCTAGACATTGCCAATAATGCTATCTAATAATATTATTCAAATAATATGAATTATTGATCTGATAATGGGAAATATTATCCGGTGACAATTATTGAAACAACAATAATATAAAATATCAACGCAGCAATTATTGAATCAATAAAATAAAATATTGAACAGTAATTACTATGACAATTATTGAGTAGTGACTTCTTACGTAAGAAACAATAATTCAAAAATCATGCAATACTGGTAATGCTATTATGCAACCACACCACGCGTATTATCGTATTTTAACCATCGGGTATTCCAATAAGTGTTAATTCAGTAACAACTACGTCGTTATTTATAAAAACTCAAACTTGTCATTTTCTTCATCCGATGCTTATTACATTTGTAGAGGCCCACGAATGGTCATACTGTGTAAATACGAATATTCCCGACAACAAGAAGAATATTCCACGACCAAAAGCGAATATTTCCTACAAAATGAATATTTTATAACCACTTGCTTATTTTGTAAAATTTGCACATTTCACCCATAACCAAAGTATTATATCAAATTAACTCCTTATTATTTCAAGATAATAAATAGAGAAAATTTAATTTTATTTATAATAAGTTGGGGTCTTACAACCTCCCCTTCTTATAAAATTTTGTCCTCAAAATTTACGTACGTACTTGGTGTTTCGAAAAGGTAAGGGTACCGCGCTTTCATTTTCGATTCCAACTTCCCGGGTCATTTCTGAAAGTAGTATGCACACAAGCCAATCATGTTTGATGATAAAGCATATACTTTGTAACAATCTTATTCATTTATTAATAAAAAGTATTAATTTATTAAAGGCTTTTAAATTATCTACATGATGCTGTTTTATAATATGTGATAAACCCATAGTTTTAAGCAATGCTTTTAGAATAATGATGATGATCATTCTAATGAGATCTAAATTCTTAGAAAGCTTAAAACTAAAATAGTTCCTAATCATTGGATTACTAAATTGGGGATTAGTGAATCCGGATAGATTGGTACATACGTTGCTTGCTCATTGGATGAGGATGATTGATCTCATGATCATTTGTGTGGAGACACTAAAGCAAGTATGTAGGTGCTTATTAGAGAATAAGTTCACTTTGAGCGTTGGCTCGCTAAGGAATACCTAATGGAGTTTTATTTGCTGTCGATAGGAATTCTGTAGTGATGATAGTAGTCTGAAGTAATCCTTGGACTTGAGATCATCATAGTATCTTGTGTATGATGAGTTATACTTTGACTTATTCCTTAAGACCCTTAGGGTATATCAAAGGGTATGCTTGGGTATAATAAGTTGTACATGGAGATAATGTATGATCAATAAAGAATCTACCACTTCTAATAAAAGAAGAGAAATGTCCTATGTGATTCGATAAATGACAACCCGGTAGTCCTTGGCGGCGAAATGAAATTAGAAAGGAGTTTCTAATTTACATTATTTGAGTTGTGCATTTAAGGATCGAAATACATATAATTAAATAAAATAAGACTTGATGAAATTCCATGTCTTATATTTAATTGGGACATTGTATGGTGGAAGGATTGAATTATACTGGTAACTATTTACTCAAAGGTTCTTTTATGATTAATGTTGAAATCTATATTATCTGAAAAGTCGTTGATCGCTAGGGAGGCTTATCCTATTGTAGAATAAATATTATTTATTTAAATAAATTAATTGTTTAATTTATTTATTTAAATAAGATTAGATTTGTTCTAATTGATTTATTCACAACCAGGTTAATATGGAGAACCTAAAGGGTCACACCATAAAAGGAAGAATAATTATTTAAGAAGTTAATGGCATAATCGTAATAATATAAAGTTATGTATATTTAATTTAATCTATGGTGATAGAATAAATTAAATAGCTTAATATTATTATTTAATATTTTAAAATATTAAATATAAATTAATAAGAGGAGTCTTATTAATATTATTACAATTATTATTATTTTAATTTCTAAAAGAGTTTAGGAATTAATTTAATATAAGTACTCTCATTTATTCCTAATAAGATTAGGAGGTTAAATTAATTAAAAGAGTTTAATTAATTATCCCTAATAAGATTAGGGAGCTTAATTAATTAAAAGAATTAATTAATTAAAACCCAATTCCTTAATTGTTAAGGTGGGTTGCCCACATCTATAAATAAGAGGAGTCTTATTATGGGTGGTATGGGTTGTTGACTTTTTCAACATACGACATAATTCCAATTGTTGGGAGAGTACACCCTTTCTATAGAGATAGAAAACTAGGGTTTTGAGCCAAATACCCATCTTCTTGAATTTTCTTCTTCCTTGGTGGATCACCTCTAGAGGCCAAACATTTGGGTGGCTAACGTTGATCAAAGGAAGGAACCAAACCCGGTGGATTCAAGATTGAACGCGAAAGGATTTGGAGGTGAACTTGTACCTGAGGAAGCTCGATCTTCAAGGGTATGATTTATTCTTTATCTTTTCGTTTAATTAATAATTGTGCATAAAGGATGATCCGGGTATATGGTTTGTAAAATTTTTTAAACTCTGATTTTACACGCTTCGGCATTTTTTATGCAATTTGATTGCGTTATGAATATTACAAACCTAACAGTGGCATCAGAGCCAAACCTTTATGCAAATTATTAATTGTTTTGATTTGATATGTATGTTGATATGTGTTTAGAACAATTTAATTGGGCATATTTTTTTTTTATTGTATAAAATTTATTTATAAAAAAAAAAAAAAACACGGATTACTGATTCTGAAAGCAACCAATTTATTCCCACGAGGCGGGATCTGTTTTTTTTCTTTGAAAAGGATGATGTCGCAGTTTTAAAACAACATGGCACGCTTTTACGTTTCCTGCCGCTAATGACTCGTGAATCAAACAAAAAAAAGGAAGTCAGCCAGTATATTTTTTGAATCAATGCACGAAACCATAAAAAACCTAAAATCATGTACCACCTAAGCTGCAGGTACTACACGGTTTTCAAAGGCCATAAAAGCAGCATCAACAATTTTTTTTTTTTTAAGACAAGGGCGCGGTTACGCTTTTATATAATATATATATATATATTGATTATTATATTATATATATATATATAATAGTTATATATATATACTATATATATATATATATATATTATTCTTAATTATTTTATAATTAAAATAAAATGTTAATTTTAATTTTAAAATAAAAGGTTTATTTTAATATTAAAATATAAAGTTTATTTTAATTTTAAAATTAGAATTTCATGCTAACTAATTAGAGTTGGAATTGGATTCCATGATAACTAATTGGAGTTGAAATTGTATTCCATCTTTCCTTAAATAAAGGAGTTTATTTAGATATGAAATAGGATTTCATATTATTCAAAATAAAAGAGTTTATTTGTGAATAGGAAAGAGAATCCGTGTTTCCTTAAATAAAGGAGTTTATTTAGATATGAAATAGGATTTCATATTATTCAAAATAAAAGAGTTTATTTGTGAATAGGAAATATAATCCGTGTTTCCTTTAATATTTTTTTTTTACATGGAATTGGATTCCATAATTAATTAAAATAAAAGAGTTTATTTTAATTAAAGATTTTTATTACATGGAATTGGATTCCATAATTAATTAAAATAAAGGAGTTTATTTTGATTAAAGATTTTGATTAAAATAAAATATTTTATTTTATTCAAAATAGGATAAATTAAAATAAAATAGTTTTATTTTGATTTAAATTTGGATTTAAATAAAGGAGTTTATTTTTATTCAAAAATTAGATTTTATACTAACTAAATTTGCCCATTAAATGATATCAATATATATATTAAATGTTTATTATTCATGAGATGAATGTTATTTATTGATGCGTATGGTGTGATGTGTACGATAATAAATGGGATTGATTATGGACTATTGACCAATGCGATTGGATTTATTTTAGTTGGATGCATGAATGTATGGGTTTTATTAAATGGGGTCTGCATACCTCGTCTTTCTAATTTTTTACGAATGTAAATTCTATCTCCTCCTATGTACTTCCCTCGATCAGCGATCAAGGTTTCTATTAATTTTAAAATAGTTTTGTAATAGGAATAGTTAGAATTAAATTTTGAAAAATTGGAGATCAAGGAGCAAGGAGCGCTTGAAGACCCGTTTGTAATGGAGCCCGGGTTTAAATGTAATAGTTATATTTAAATATTATTTCTTGCACCCCTAGGGTTTGACCTTTTGGTTCACTTGGTGGCTCTAGTGAACCAAACTAGAATAAAAGTCCATAATCAATCCGAGTAGAATATAGTATTCTATATGTGCATGTTTATACTATATATATTATATATTATGCAAACATGCTTCGCATGTTCATTAATATGACGCGTATTTTATATATATATATATGTGCATGCGCGCTAAACAAGATGAGACAAACTAATAACAAACCCCTCAATTTTTATATATTAAGTCCTAAGCGTTCAAAGATATTTGGAATATCGAACGTCGCCTTCTAGCATGATAAAATTAATAGAGTATTAAATATTTAATATGAGTTTGTTGTGTCACCACAAGGCAAGTATTAAGTATTTAAGATGTTAATTTATCACATTTGATGCTTATAAAGAAAATTGAACAATATTGTTTTGTTGTGTCACCACAAGGATGATATTTTTCTTTTTTGAATATATAGAGTGCTAGGTTGGACTTAACTTGGATAATTTTGATTCGGATGTGCCACCACTTGATCAAAATAATCTAAGAGGCAAAATACAAGGAGTTGCATAGTTGATGTAATTGACAAAAGTTGTCTACCTATTTATTTATATATAGTTTGTTGTGTCACCACAAGGCTATATACATTTGAAATGGGATCCTTATTCTCACTAGCAAATCTTTAATTAGATTTTGCTTAACTATATAAGTGAGGTAATATAGTTTGAAGAAAATAGTGGGAGATACCAATTTAAAACAAGACCTAATTTATTTTGGTAATTAATAATAGAATGTATGTTAAAATGTTGTTAATTACAAATTCATTTACAGAATTTTGCAATGTCTAAATTACTATCATTGCGAAACATATTATATGCTAAATTAACCGAATCAAATTAAATGATTGGTTAAGGAATTTGAGAATAGTTCTCATAGTCGAAAAGCTATCTTATGTCCTTAATACGCCTATCCTCGCAATGGTTGCGATCGATGCCTCTGAGGAAGACATTGCTACTTTTAGAAAGTGGCAAGATGATGCACATTAGCTCGATGCATCATGCTCGCATCCATGAGTAACGAAGAGCTTGACGTCGGATGAAACTATGGATGCTCCTACTATATTCCCGCACATCAAGTAGTTGATGGTGAGGAAAGTAGGGGACCGATAGATATCGAGATATCTAGGAGCTCTTCCGATCTAGAATGACCGATGTACACTCTGATGATATAAAAGTCCTTAACATTATCAATTTGATTGATCAATTAGGACAACTGGTTTTGTCATGGATGGAGAATTGAGCCAAGATTTGATCTTGCACTCACTCCCGGACTCCTTTCACAATTTTTGTGAATTTTTCATATGAACAAGCTAGATATCAGTTTTGCTGATTTGCTTAACATGTTGAAAAATGTTGAGAGTCACTTTACAACCAAGAAAGATCAAGTCTTACTGGTAGGGGCCAAAGGATCTTCTGAAAAGAAGAACGATTCAAAGAAGGTAAATAGAAAGGCAAAAACAAAGGATAATAAGAACAAAACTGATACGGATAGCAAAGGAGTTTTCTTCCACTGCAATAAGCCTGGACACAGGAAAGAAATCTGAGAAGCATCTTGCAGAGGCTAACCAAAGAAGCTTAGTGAAGTTTTGATTTAAATACGCTTTTGTTCATGATTGAAATAAATTTTTCTTTAAGTCAAGGTTCTACTTGGGTATTGGATCCGACTTTGGTTATCATAAATATAGATTTATGAAGGACCAAGCGAAGTAGAAAGCTAAACAAATATAAGTAATCCTAAGTGCGGGAAATGTAACAAAGGTTGCTACATTAGCCATAGAAACTTATAGTTTAGCAATGCCTACGGGAAAATCTATTAAGTCAATAAGTTGTTATTGTATTCCAGTTCTCGTTGAAAACATTATTTCCATTTTATTGTTGGACAATGAAATCTTTGGTATTATAATTAAGAACAATTGTTGTTCTATTTATAATAATAATGTCTTGTATAGAACTGGAATATTACTTAATAAATTTTGTATACTTGACTTACGTGAAAAATATATTTTGCAAATTGGACAAACTAGTATAAGAAAAGGAGATGATCATTCAAAGAGTTGAATGTATGTATTTGTTGAAATACAAGTGTGAATTATATGAAAGGTTCAAAGAATTCAGAAGTGAAACAAATTGGCAAAGTATTAAGATTCTTTGATTAGATCAAGGAATAAATACTTGTGCAATAAGTTTCTAGATCATCTCAAATGGTTTTTCTCATAATGGACACCTCATGATACGTAATAATTGATTGATGTATCTGAAAGGAAAAATCGTACCTTGTTGGACATGGTGCGGTCCATAATGATTTTACCGACATTCCAATATCCTTCTAGGATAATGTCCTAAAAAAAAATTTGCATATCTACTGAAAAGGTAATCTCAAAATCCATTTCAAGACTCCATAAAAGTTATGGATGGGGAGGATTCTAATCTTAAGTATGTTAAGATAAGGGTTGTCCAACTTATGTGAAAAGGTTTCAAAGGATAAGCTTGGGACAAGATTTGACATGTATGATTTGTGGGACATCCTAAAGTAAGTTTAGGGTATATGTTCTATAATTCTACTTAGCAAAAGGTGTTTGTTACTGAAACACGCCGACTTCTAAGATAAAGGTGTTTATCATTGAAGGGGGCTAGTGGGAGGATAATAGATCTTGAAGAGTTCAAGAACTACAAAATACTATAAGTCAAATAAGAGGGACACGTAGATGAGACCTATTGTACCACAAACCGAATCGTAAAATGCGGAATAGTACCAAGATACCTAGGAGGTATGGATTCATCATGGATGATGATGATGAGGTACACATCATAGAAGATGATGATCCAGAGTTACATACGATGAGGTAAGAGTTCTAGTGTGTACAAAAGGGACGATGGGGCGCCGTGACATTCCTAATATTATATGTTGATATACTACGGATAAGGAATGACATACTAATGCTACAATCAAGAAAGATAAAGTTGTCTAAACATTCCTCCATGAATGGTTTGGGAAGAGTATCTTAATTGGGGATAAAATCTATATAGATAGATTCAACGGGATGCTCGACTTAACCCAAGGAACGTATATTCATTTGATGCTAAAGTCGTTTAGCATGGCAAACTCAAGAGATGTCTCATGTCGATGAGCCGTGGAGTGTATCTCTTTAATAGTCCCCATAGACTCCAAAGAAGAGAGATTGCATGAGTGACAATCATGTATGCAATGAAATGTACGAGACCTGATGTTGATCAGTCATATTCTGGAGAAGATCACTGTAAGACAGTGAAAAACATCTTAAAGTGCTTAACCGACACTAAGGATGTGAACATATTCATGGTGGGTCTAAATTAAAACTAGAGGGCTTAACAGACTCAAGTTTTTCAGACAAACCAAGACGACAGAAAAATCCACTTTAAGGTAAAGGGTTACCTTGAGCAATTGGTGCGATGAATTGGAAAGGTTCCAAACAAAGAAAGAGTTCTTTGGTTTAGTGATAAAGACAAAGTATATAGCTATAAATGAAGGCTGCAAGTTGATTGTTTGGATTAAAAGTTCATTACGAACTAGGAATAGTTCCCAAGTCTCATCTTGGATCTAAACATGTGTTGTGGCACTTTCATTTGATTATTAGAATCATTGAAAGATGGGAAATCACTATAGAGATAGTGGACTCTCATGAATAACATTACATATCCATTAACTAAAGCTTATCCAACAATGAGGATAATCGTCACTTAGAGAAGAAGAGTATGAGATACCATGACGATTGGCTTTAAGTGCAAGTGGGAGATTGAAAGTAGTATGCACACAAGCCAATCATGTTTGATGATAAAGCATATACTTTGTAACAATCTTATTCATTTATTAATAAAAAGTATTAATTTATTAAAGGCTTTTAAATTATCTACATGATCTTTGTTTTATAATATGTGATAAACCCATAGTTTTAAGCAATGCTTTTAGAATAATGATGATGATCATTCTAATGAGATCTAAATTCTTAGAAAGCTTAAAACTAAAATAGTTCCCAATCATTGGATTACTAAATTGGGGATTAGTTAATCCGGATAGATTGGTACATACGTTGCTTGCTCATTGGATGAGGATGATTGATCTCATGATCATTTGTGTGGAGACACTAAAGCAAGTATGTAGGTGCTTATTAGAGAATAAGTTCATTTGAGCGTTGGCTCGCTAAGGAATACCTAATGGAGTTTTATTTGCTGTCGATAGGAATTCTCAGAGTGAAAGTAGTACAAGTAATCCTTGGACTTGAGATCATCATAGTATCTTGTGTATGATGAGTTATACTTTGACTTATTCCTTAAGACCCTTAGGGTATATCAAAGGGTATGCTTGGGTATAATAAGTTGTACATGGAGATAATGTATGATCAATAAAGAATCTACCACTTCTAATAAAGAAGAGAAATGTCCTATGTGATTCGATAAATGACAACCCAGTAGTCCTTGGCCAAGGCAGAATGAAATTAGAAAGGAGTTTCTAATTTGCATTATTTGGAGTTGTGCATTTAAGGATCGAAATACATATAATTAAATAAAATAAGACTTGTGATAATTCCATGTCTTATATTTAATTGGGACATTGTATGGTGGAAGGATTGAATTATGCGGTAACTATTTACTCAAAGGTTCTTTTATGATTAATGTTGAAATCTATATTATCTAGAAAGTCGTTGATTGCTAGGGGAGGCTTATCCTATTGTAGAATAAATATTATTTATTTAAATAAATTAATTGTTTAATTTATTTATTTAAATAAGATTAGAATTGTTCTAATTGATTTATTCACAACCTAGGTTTAATATGGAGAACCTAAAGGGTCACACCATAAAAGGAAGAATAATTATTTAAGAAGTTAATGGCATAATCGTAATAATATGTTATGTATATTTAATTTAATCTATGGTGATAGAATAAATTAAATAGCTTAATATTTATTATTTAATATTTTAGAAATATTAAATATAAATTAATAAGAGAGTCTTATTAATATTATTACAATTATTATTATTTTAATTTCTAAAAGAGTTTAGGAATTAATTTAATATAAGTACTCTCATTTATTCCTAATAAGATTAGGAGGTTAAATTAATTAAAAGAGTTTAATTAATTATCCCTAATAAGATTAGGGAGCTTAATTAATTAAAAGAATTAATTAATTAAAACCCAATTCCTTAATTGTTAAGGTGGGTTGCCCACATCTATAAATAAGAGGAGTCTTATTATGGGTGGTATGGGTTGTTGACTTTTTCAACATCTGACACATAATTCCAATTGTTGGGAGAGTACACCCTTTCTATAGAGATAGAAAACTAGGGTTTTGAGCCAAATACCCATCTTCTTGAATTTTCTTCTTCCTTGGTGGATCACCTCTAGAGGCCAAACATTTGGGTGGCTAACGTTGATCAAAGGAAGGAACCAAACCCGGTGGATTCAAGATTGAACGCGAAAGGATTTGGAGGTCGATCTTCAAGGGTATGATTTATTCTTTATCTTTTTGTTTAATTAATAATTGTGCATAAAGGATGATCCGGGTATATGGTTTGTAAAATTTTTTAAACTCTGATTTTACACGCTTCCGCATTTTTTATGCAATTTGATTGCGTTATGAATATTACAAACCTAACAATTTCTTCAATAGCATGGTTCCTCCACAAAACCTTAACTTGTGGTATAATCTTGGTGCGTAGGACATGCTCTTTTCTATCCAAGATTTTAACAAGTACCTCCTCGTAAGTTAAATCTTTTGCTATCTCGTCTAGTTCTAAATCAATAATGTGGTTTGGATCTTCCACGTATTTATGAAGCATAGATATGTGAAAAACATTATGAACACGAGACATGCTTTGAGGTAACGCGAGTCTATAGGCCACATTTCCTACTCGGTCAAGAATCTGAAATGCACCAATAAATCGTGGATTGAGCTTTCCTCTCTTCCCAAATCTTGTAACTCCCTTCCATGGAGCAATATGTAACAGTACATGATCCCTAATACCAAATTCCACGTCCTTTCGATGAAGATCCGCATAACTCTTTTGTCAATCCTGTGATGTTTGTATACGTTGTCGAATCGTTTGGATATTTTCCGTTGTCATACGTACCAACTCTGGTCCCAACAATGTTGCTTCACCCACCTCATCCTAACATACTGGAGAGCGACACTTTCGTCCATACAAGGCTTCAAATGGAGCCATACCTATACTTGCCTGATAACTGTTGTTGTAGGAGAATTCCACCAATGGTAAATACTTGTCCCAACTCCCTTTGAAGTCTAGGACACAGAGTCTTAATAGATCTTCAAGAGTTTTAATAGTCCTCTCTGATTGTATGTCCGTTTGAGGATGGTATGCCGAACTAAATCGTAAATCCATGCCCATAGCTTTCTGCAAGCTAACCCAAAATCGTGAAGTGAATCTTGGGTCACGATCTGAAACTATGGATACTGGCATGCCATGCAATCTCACAATCTCATTCACATACATATGATCAAGACGTTCAAGGGAATAAGTCTCATGTATAGACAAAAAATGAGTAGACTTGGTTAATCTATCAACAATAACCCAAATCGCATATATACCTTGAGAAACCTTAGGAAGACCCATAACGAAATCCATAGTAATGTGTTCCCACTTCCATTTTAGAATCTCAAGTGGTTGTAATGGACCCTTTGGCATTTGATGCTTTTCCTTTACACGTTGACAGGTTAAACACCTCGAGATAAACTCCGCGATCTCTCTCTTCATATTGTTCCACCAAAATGTATGTCGAAGATCATGATACATTTTGGTACTCCCAGGAAGGATTGTAAATGGTTTGTTATGTGCCTCCATCATGATTCTATGCTTCAAGTCAGAATCATTAGGAATGCAAAGTCTATAGTTGACTCAAAGTATTCCTTCTTCATCGATTCCTGCTTCTGGAATAGCACCTTCTTGCACTTTCTTCTTCATACGCATCAGCCCCAGGTCCGTAGCTTGAGCAGCTTTAACTTTATCGATTAAAGTCGGTTCTACTCGTATGTTTGATATCATCACGTGGGTACTTGGAGCCTTTAACTCTATATCCATCCTTTGTAAGTCGTACAAAATGGGCCTTTGTGTTAACAACATTGCACTCATACCCGCATATGATCTTCTACTCAATGCGTCAGCTACAACGTTTGCATTTCTAGGATGATATTGAATGCTATGGTCTTAATCCTTCAACAGCTCGAGCCAATGTCGTTGCCGCATTTTGAGTTCCTTTTGGGTGAAGAAATATTTGAGGCTTTTATGATCCGTATAAATCTCCACTTTCTCCCCATACAGGTAGTGTCTCCAGATTTTCAACGTAAAAGCATCACGCGCCAACTCTAGATCATGAGTAGGATAATTCCTCTCATATTCTTTGAGTTGTCATGAGGCATAAAGCTATGACTTTCCCATGTTGCATGAGAACACATCCTAACCCTTTGCCTGAAGCATCACTGTAGATAACAAATCCATCCGAACCAGATGGTATTATTAGAACATGTGCCAAAATGAGTCTCTTCTTGAGCTCTTGCAAACTATTCTCACATTCCTCGCTCCATTAGAATTTTGTATCTTTCCGAGTCAGCTGAGTTAACGAAGTAGCGATTCGAGAAAATCCTTCCACGAATCTCTGATAATAACCAGCTAAGCCCAAAAATCTACGCACTTCGGTCACCGACTTTGGTTGCTCCCAACTTTGTATTGCTTCAATCTTCACCTGGTTAACAGATACTCCATGTTTTGACACCACGTGCCCAAGGAATGCTACTTCCTTAAGCCAGAACTTGCATTTCTTCAGCTTGGCATATAGCTTGTTGTCATGAAGTCTTTGAAGTGCCAGCTTCAAATGGTGCTCATGATCTTCACGGCTTTAGGAATAGATGAGGATGTCATCAATAAAGACAACAACGAACTGATCCAAATATTCCTTGAATACACGGTTCATCATATCCATAAAAGCAGCAGGAGCATTAGTTAATCCAAAAGACATGACTAAGAATTCATAATGCCCGTCTTAAGTCCTCAAAAGCGCCTTTGGAATATCCTCGGTTTTAATCTTGGTGATGATATCCGAATCGAAGATCGATCTTTGAAAAGAATTGTGTTCCTTGAAACTGGTCAAACAGGTCATCAATGTGAGGTAGCGGATACCTATTCTTGATGGTGACAAGGTTTAATTCTCGGTAGTCAATACAAAGTCGCATACTCTTGTCTTTCTTCTTTACAAATAAAATAGGAGCACCCCAAGGGGATGTACTAGGACGAATGAAACCTATGTCTAATAATTCCTGTAGTTGGACTTTTAACTCCTGAAGTTCAATAGGAGCCATTCGATATGGGGTTTTAAAAATGGGCTTTGTACCCGGTCAAGATCAATAAAGAATTCAACTTCTCGTTCTGGGGGTAGACCAAGAAGTTCTTCAGGAAATACGTCAGGAAATCATTAACAACAGGAATATTATTCAAATCTGACATGTTTTTGTTCAAGTCCATAATATGGGCTAAGAAAGCTTGACATTCATTTTTCAATAAACGAATAGCTTTATGGCTTGATATGACAGTTACTGATTTTAGTGGTTTAGTTGCTTGAACTCATATAACAGGTTGGTTGGAAATATGAAAACTAACAACCTTACGAAAACAATCAATTTTGGTATGATGAGTGGTTAACCAATCAATCCCTAAAATCACATCAAATTCAAGTATCTTTAAAGAGATAAGATCAACAGGTAATGTGATTGTGCCAACTTGGATCAAGCAAGATTTATAAACTATAGATGTAACAAAGGTTTCACCCAACGGAGTTTCAACTGATAAGTTATAAGTCCAATTTCTCCGAAGTCAAGTTTAAACGTTGAGCACAAGAAGGAGAGATAAAAGAATGGGTAGAACCGGTATCTAGTAAGGTATAAACTTCGCAAGAGTTCAATATTAGCTTACCCGTGATCACCTCATTTGGGTTTCTTGTATTTTGGCCAGTCACGACAAACACCCTTCCTTTAACCACCAACTTTGTTTTGTTCGTAGTCGCATTTGGTGCCGCCGTCCCATTTGGACTTGACTTTACTACCGGACAAAATCGGGCTATGTGACCATCTTTTCCACAATTGAAACACACCTTGGAAGGCTGTGAATAGTTTGGACTTATGTGTCCCTCCTCTATACATCTGTAGCATCTAACTGGCGGTCGTTCTCCTCCCCTAGAATTTGTTGTTGGTGTTGGTGCTGTCGCTGATGTCTTCCCGTCATTGTTGAATCTCCTCCTTTTGAAATTTTCACTTGACTCACCTCTCCTATTATCATGGCCACGATTACCACTCGAGTGGTTACCTCTTTTGTCCGTATTCTTCCCTCCTCGCTGGTTATCATCGCTCCGATGACTGCTATCACTGGTATGACCCTGGTTGTGGTCCCTCGGTTGAACATACTCATTATCACGCTCTAATAATTGAGCCCTACTTACAACATCTGAATATAAAGAAAATTTATAAGAGATAAGATATTGTCGAATCTCGGGTTTTAGAACTCTCAGAAACATCCGCGTCATACGTTCCTCATTTTCTACCAAATGAGGTGCAAACCTGGATACCTCCGCGAACTTTGCCTCGTACTGGGACACCGTCATGTTGTTCTATTCCAGTCTAATAAACTCTACCTCCTTCATATGACGAAAACTTTCAGGAAAGTACTTGTCATTGAACAGTTTCTGAAATTTTTCCCAAGACATGTTGAGTGTGCCTGGCTGGGTACGCTTCACAGATTTCCACCAGTAATCTGTCTCACCACGAAACATAAAGGTGGCGAATGGAACCTTCTGTTCCTCCGTGCAGCCCAAGATATCGAATATCTTGGTAATTTGCTTAACCCACATTTCCGCCTTAATCGGATCGGGCTTTTCCCCAGAAATCTGGTGGTCCCAACTCCTTAAACTGCTTAGTTGTGACAAACTGCGCGTTGCTATCATTTCCACCCATATTTTGTACACGAGTCTCCCTCGTCTGATTTTACATGAACTGTAAAAAGCTTCTAAACATCGCATCATTCATCATTTGCTCGGTAGTGTTGTTTACAAGAGGAATATTGCTATCTTGTTGCACGTTCTCTTGGTTGGTAATCAAAGGTTGTTCCACAGTCTCATAAACTCCATTGTTAATGTTCTCAGCTGCCATTCTTAAAAACTGCCATAAAACAGGGGTTAATTAAACAAATTAACATATCACATAATATCCCTATATTATGACTGACCAACAAATAAGCTTAGGTAGGACACACTAGCGAAGGATTTACACGTCTCTCCCCTCCTAGTTCTATTCCTCGATCTCCGCTAGAGACCATATCCCTAAGCTCTGATACCAACTATGCCGCCCCCAAAAAAGGTATACATCACCCATTCTGAGTCGCCAAATACATGGTATAGAAAACAACTACAACTTTATGACAATTGTCGTGCAAAATACGACAACACATACTGTGAGTTTAAATATAAATATTGTCTTTTAGACAATATCCACACCTAAATAAAGTCCTTATTACAATTATTGATGCACTATTTTACAAAAATAGTGAGGACTGCTAAAACAACTGTCTAGGACCATTACTCTATACCCTGACTGGTTCCTGCTATGTTCTCGCTTCTTGAGATGAAAAATGGAACAAAAAAGAAAAGGGTGAGCTCAACTAGCCCAGTAAAGAATATTATGACTAAGATAATGTACAACAAATTATCCTTAGTCTTCAACAGGGAAAAATCTAATAGAATATAATCGACAATAAGTTTTAGATCAACAACTACAGCGAAAACAACAATTCATTAGAATAGTTAAGTAGAGAATGATATCTACTACCATCTATGAATTTAAAAGTCCATCATCAATATTTTATCCCTGTAACATCAATCAATATGCATCTTAAATCAAATATTCATCTTTACACTACGGGCCAAAGATATTCATTTGTATCACCAGTTGGTCATGTTCATCTCAACACATGTTCATCTTTGCACTACGGGCCACATGTATTCATCATGTAATCATTCATCTTTGCACTACAGGCCAAACATATAAATCAAGTATCACCATTAAGGACTGAGAATAATGAAAAACATTTTAGAGAACGAATCCGATGAAGATGTAAGGACAAATATTAGGGATTCAGTATTTACATTTATCCAAATTCAATAATACTCCATAATAACCAAGTGTGAAGTAGAATTCAAAAATAAAGATCAAAACATGGATACAATCAAAGATAGTAACCATAAAAGACATCTAGGATGAAAAAGAGAAAATTTTATTTTTTGGTGAATACTGTCGTATTTGTGAATAGTGCCGTATACGTGAATAATGCCATATACGTGAAAAGTAACCCTGACACAAAACGGTAGAAATTCCACAATAAAATTCATAACAATATCTCAACATAATGATATTGAAGAAAATAATATCATTTAAGAAGAAAATAATATCCCTTACCTCAAAGAAACAGTACTTCGGAATGAAAGGTCGGATGTGATGCTGAATGAAACTTATACTGAATAGCAACACTCAAAGTATCTAAATACTCACAAAATACGCTCGATAATATAGAGAGATAAAGAGAGAAAGCTTATGTTTTTGGTGTGATTTTTAATTCTAACCTAAGCACCTATTTATAGGAAAATGCTAGCACGCTGAATCAGACTTGACCTGTTACCTGATGGCTTTACCTACTACTATTGCCACCCACCACATTTGAAATAAAATTTGAGCACATTTCTTACCAACCAAAAGTGAGGCCCAATCAATTCTAAAATTTTCCACCAAAAATCATTTATAACATAATTTCTGAATCAGTCACCTCTTAAAATTCATAACAAATCATACCATCATTTTTAAGGTTTAAAATTTGTGGACATATACTCAACTTATATATGTATAACATATCTAAAAATCACAACGATCCACGGTCGGATTAAAAATTATAACTCGCGCAATATATGTCAAGAACACTGATTTGATTTTAATACCTCCATTCCGACAAAAATACTGATAAAATACCTCAACATTAATAGCCACATAAAATAAATATTTCCCTATCATATAAATCAATAAATAATTATTCACAAATAATATTACAGAATCACAATAATGACAACCAGACCATTTCTAGGAAAGAGGGGGCTTTCCAATAAGGATTTCTCCTTACTGGCGCGCAATTAGGTGACCAAACCTCTCCTTAGACAGAACTTTCTAGACATTGCCAATAATGCAATCTAATGATATTATTCAAATAATATAAAATATTGATCTGATAAAGGGAAATATTGTGCAGTGACAATTATTGAAACAACAATAATATAAAATATCAACGCAGCAATTATTGAATCAATAAAATAAAATATTGAATAGTAATTACTGTAACAATTATTGAGTAATGCCTTCTTACGTGAGAATCAATAATTCAAAATATTTGTGCAATCTGGTGCAGCTCTTCTTTATGCAACCACGCGTATTCATCGTATTTTAACCAATGGTTATTCAACAATGTTAATTGGTAACAACTACGCAGCACTATTTATAAAAACTCAAACTTGTCGTTTTTTCTTCATCCGATGAATTATTACATTATGAGGCCCACGAATGGTCAAGGTCGTCGTCTGAATATTCCCAAACAATAAGAATATTCCACGACCAAATCTAATATTCCCAAACAAAAATGTATATTTTATAACCACTTGCTTGTTTTGTAAAATTTGCACATTTCACCCATAACCAAAGTATTATATCAAATTAACTCCTTATTATTTCAAGATAATAAATAGAGAAAATTTAATTTTATTCATAATAAGTTGGGGTCTTACACTGGAACTGTCTTTAACATTTCCTTGTATCCGACGCATTCGCCTTAATCTGCAATGTTTTATCATGATATAGCAAGGGTGAGCATGAAGGTTGCCCAGCAAGTTTAAATTTTATTTAAGGATATATCATGATTGAAAGAGTCTGAATAATAAGCTGGCTATAATTCAACAATGTTGTTGTGAATTAGCACGAATAAACTTTTGACTGAATAAGTATTAAACATGAACAAATATATCTGAACCGAATTGTAATGAAGGTGATCAGCCTTTTATACCTGACTTATACACACAATATGTACAGAGTACAATTCTATAATTCTTAGACATGGCAATCAACAATGATTAACCACCAGTACAATTGAATACAACAACTCAAAGTAGAGTTAAGAAAAACTTGCATGTTCGGTCAATTATGGTTACGCAATTTATTAATTAGCTTTGACCTAAGACCTAATATATAAATAATATTGATATATAAATTAGAATCACAGTATAAAATAACCTAAACACATTACCACATAATCCTATCAGTCTATTCAACACACAAGACCTAGTATCAAGTCGAATTATTGTAGTCTAAGTTGAGTTCGGTACTATTAGGACTTCCCGACGGCCTAGTCGGACAATTATCGAGTTTAAGTTCAATTAAACTCTGCCTAAAAACTTCACAATTTTCTTAGATAATTTATTAATCAGTCAAAATAATTTTCATAGGCTCATAAATTTTTTTAAGTAATTATTATCATTTATCATGATTTTTCAATCATTAATATGATATTTATATGATTTAAATACCACATAATTCCATTATCATTAATATTTATTTAATATTAAATATTAATGGAATCCTTAACATAATATTATAATATATTTATAATATCTCAAAGTATTTTAATACTTTATTATTACCATTAAATGATTTTAAAGTAATTAAAACCATTATTATTTATCTCGCCATTAATATTAAAATATTAATATTTTTCATGACAAAATATCAAAATTATATTTTATAACTTAAAATATTTTTATAACACTTAAATTATTTTTATATAATTTTTAAAGCATTAATTCTATTTTTCCATAATTTATTTAATACATGTATTAAATAAATTAATTACCATTAATAATAATTTATTAATGAAATTCATCACAAAATATTAAAAGTCATTAAAATAACTTAAAATATTTTCTTATACCATAATATAATTTTAAATGATTTTTCAAGTATTAAAATTATTTTAAAGTAATTTATTTAATATTATAATTAAATAAATTAAATACCATTAATATTCCAAAATACTAAACATTTATGAAATATATTCAAAATAATTAAAAACTAATTTTCAAGCTTTAAAATAATTTTTAGGAATTTATTATGTATTTGTAATAATTAAAAACTATTTTTCTATAATTATTTATTAAAATAATTAATTTTCGGAAAATAAGTGTCATTAAATGGCCCTATAGCGATAGAACCGTCGCTATAGGTGTTCTTCATAAACCCAGAATGTTCATACGTAATGTTCAAGGTGGTAGGTTTAACCACCATTAGATCTAAGTTCTAAGTGTTTTCTAGGTTGTCTAAAGTGTTAATGTTGTAGTACTAATGTAGTAATACAACCCTAAACAAGTTCCATGGCAAAAACATAACAAATAATCAAGATCTAAGCTACAGAAATACATGTCAGAGGTTGTTCTTCATTTTTGGGTTTTTCAGAAATGAAGAACAGTTCATGGGTCTCACTTTGAGCCCTTGAATCTATAAGTTCCAGGCTTACTTAATTTGTTCTAATGGTCAAATCGTGTAGCATACATGTCAGGGTACAATGATATAACATTATATCATTATAACATCATCACACGAGCAAGATCTAGCATGGTCAAACCATGTCAGAAATAAGGCTCTTGAAGGTTCTGGGTTTTCTAGAAACCTTCATAAGGTAAAATGCTCAACGTACTTTGACCATGGTTAAATTCGATCCTGGTCATGATCTGGACAATATAAAGGTATCAATGTGGAGTTCTTATGTCATATTACAACATCAAAACAATAGCATGGAGTAATTATTAAAGGTCAGCAAGATCAAAGGCTTTAAAAGTGCCTGTCAGAAATTCTGGAAATCTGGGAATTTTTTGGGTTTTCCAGAAATCAACTTTATGCTCGAATAGTCTACTTTGACCATCCACTATAGTCAATCTATTTGTGATTTAAGGAATCTAAAGGCATGTATCTATAGTCCATATAACAGACTACAATTTGGTTACAACAACATCATCAAACTACTTAAAATCTGACAGATTCTTGCCTTGAAAAACATTGTCAGACACTGATAAAGAGCTTTCTGGGTTACCCAGAAACTCTTGGTCATGCTAGGTCATCTAAGTTTGACTGCTTATAACATGAAATCTAGACATGATTTGGGCTTGATTCAAGTTCCGGATCAAAGCCCTTACAACATAGAATAGATCTATAACATAAAATACAACAAACAACTAACACATATGAATCTATGACCCCTGACATTAGGTTGTGAGAGCACAAATTAGGGTTCATGATCAGTTTCTAAAAACTCAATTGTTAGAGTTTATGCCCTAGAGGCCAATTATTTGATATAATTGCTTAACGTTTTGATATTATATTTGATTGAATAAATGAATGATTTTATTATGATTTTATTTCTTTGCGTTATATAAATGTTAACATAATAAAATCCTTAGAATAGTGATACAAATTATATAGTTTCAAGTATGTGACTTGAACATGAGATTATATAATTATAATTAGTATCATTATTCTTAAATGTCCCTAATCGAGTATCATTGTTGATAGGACAACAATGATGCATTGAGACTAGTATGTGGATCGATGATGACCAAATCTCATTGGTCATAAATATATATGATATTAAGTCAATGCGTAGGTACATATTAGAGAACGATTAATTGGGCGGACCCACCATGAGAATTCTATGTGGAGCATTATGCGAAGTGTCATTAGCAATTCTCATAGTAGTGACAATGATGTAATGGTCCTCGACACGAAATCACTATATTACTACACGGAATTTATGTACTTTGATATCATCAAATGTCACCTTTAATAGAGGGTGGACTATAAAGGTGATTATTGGGTACATCATGAATCATGTGAGGAATATGAGTGATCTAGATGGAATTTAACCCTCCTATATATTGGGGTGATATCCATAGGCCTCTTGATTGAGTAGGACTATGAAATGCATGGCCATGCTCAAATAGTGATTTGTTTCATATAGTCTACTCATTGATCAAGAAAAACTCAAATTAAATTATGAAGAGTATGACACATTTCCATGACTCGAGTTTAATCTAGGATATTAAGGTTAAAAGGATTAAATTACATTGAAACATTGGTCACTAAAAGGTTGCATCGAATCATCGATCTTATTATTACTTGGGTAGCGATGATGCATTACTAGATGCCGCTCACTTGTTTATAATTTTATAATATGATTTTAAAATTATAGCCAACGTGATAATAACCTATATATCACACACACATAGAACGTAATTTAAAGGGAATAAATTTAAATTTTAAAGATTTAAATATATTAATATGATTAATAGTATTTAAATCATAAATTTAAATTAAAAGGAAAGTTTGTATATATGTATATTAATTAAGTAAGACTTAATTAAGTTATATATATATATATAAATTCGGATTTTATGAAATTAGGTTTTGATTAATTCCTTTAACTACTATATATAGGATATATAGCAGCTACTTAGGGTTAATTCATAACTTGAAAACCCTAGCCACTCTTAGAGAGAGACTAGAGAGAAAACATACAGTTTCATAAAGGTTCCTTTGGTGGCTAGTACCCCAAATCCCTCTTATTGCAGAATCGTTCGACGGTTCGTGCGGCGTTCGTGTGGATACCATAGAGACGTAGTTTCGTGAGGAATTGTGTTAAGGATTCGAGTGCATCAATTTCAGATTCTCATTTTTCATATTCGGTATAATCTCTAAACAACTGAGTTAATTATTTTTTGCATGGATCCTGTTTTTGGGTTTCGAAAATTTCTTTGAATTATTTTATTTCCGCTGCGTTCTTGTGCCGAAAACCCTACATCAATTTCGAGCATCTAAATGTTATGGATCTAGGATCTAACAACCCAGATCACTAATGACACCCTCTAGTACCAATCTAAACAACATCTAACATAAAATCACATGATTTACAAAATTTAGGGTTTATACCTCATTCATGCTTTGATCTTGAATCTTATCTTTGTGATCTGTTCCTGGCTTGCTAATGCCCACATTATTGACCGATTCACTTAATATTTTCATGGCTAAGGAGAGAGAAAAGTTTGGTTGAGTGTAAGGATGCAAATGAGCTTAGTTTGGTGACTTTCCGTCTCTTTGATCTATATATAAAATGATGAAATGCCTATGGCTAATCATGTGATCAGTTGTTGGCTGATTAAAGTTGATTTCTAGACCACATGGCTAGCTTAAGGTTGGTCACCAACCACAAGTAGGGTTAGATCTACACTCCACCTCATTAAAATATTCAAAAGGGTAGTTTGGTCATTTGACTTATAAAGTGAATGGCAACTTGGTAACTTCTCACAACCATTAGGTTTTAATCCTTAGGGTTTGACCCTTAGGGTTACACAAATTTATTTCTAGGCTTTTCTAATTAAGTTTTAAAAATATAAAATTAAGATTTCTAAATTATAATTAGGATTTTCTAATTACATTAAAATTTCCTAATCACATTCAAGCTTGCTAATTAAGGTTAGTATTTCCTTAATTAAAATTGCTAATTTAGCATTTAGGTTCCATAATTGTACATTAGGGTTTTCAATTGAACAATTAGGGTTTTCTAATAATCAATTAGGGTTATCACTAATTAAATAAATAATGTAAAAACCTTATACTTATCTTCAAGTTTCCAATTAGGATTTTAATATTCTGAATTAGGGTTACGAATTCCCAGAACTGAAGTTAGGGTTTCCATAGCCGGTAATAGGGTTTCTTATAAATCGTTAGGGTTTTCTAACTAAACGTCGAAGTTCTTAATATAATATTAGGGTTTGTGACTGATATAATTTATCCGGTCAACCCTTAACCCTTAACCGCATACTGTACACACATATGACCATATACACAAATACTCTTAACACTGTAAACCTTCACCAAAACTTTTAAATTCACAAAATTCATTCCCTAAAATGTCAAATACATACACTTATTTTCTGTCTAGGTCTATTATTTAACCTCTATTCAATCTTTTAAGATTTAATAAAATTGTCTAAATTCTCGGGTTGTCATAGTGTTAACGACTTGATCACGTCTATATTTTTTTTAATTTTCGGTCAGTATATATCTCTTGATGTTCTTCGGGTGTATATTTAGACTACGATGTTTTAGTCTATTTCGTGCACTTGAAGACCATGGGGAGGTGCTGCCGAAGTTTCTGAAAAATTTAAAGATGTGTTCAAGTTGTTGGCATCAGTGAGGCGACACATCTGAGAATGGGATAGAAGCCTGACCCATTAGAGTGGGAGACGAAGTTAGGAAACTCATAAGCTTACATATACATTAACTTGGAGACTTGATTGTGTTTGTCTAACTTTCCATATATATAGCAGATAGTTGTCCAAGATGTCTATTGATTGAAGTTGGATGGAATATAGGGTAACCATTGATAAGAGTGGGCTTAGCTCTGAGTACCGTAGTGGGGTTGAACAGTTTCTCAATTTCACGTTTGAGCAAGTTAGCGGCGATGAGATCAGATGTCCTTATAAGAGGTGTGTGAATGAAGTGTGGAAGGAAAGGAGTGATGTCATGTGCGACTTATTTGCGTATGGGTTCAAGCAGGGTTATGCGACATGGATCTATCATGGGGAAACCTGGTTGGATAAACATGAATCAGAACCAGAATCTAGAGGTGACAAATCCTTTGACTGTACTAACATGATAGTTGAAGCTGCTGGTTCATACTTCTAGTGGAATACAGACAGGGATGATAGTAGCATTGAGCAAGAGCCGAATGATGGGGCTAAGGGTTTCTATGAGTTATTGCACGAAGCAGCGATGCCATTGTATGATGGGCATGAAAAGTACACCGTCTTATCTGTCGTGACTAAGTTTTTACACTTCAAGAACGATCATGACTGTAGCGAGAGAGGTTTTAATGAACTGCTAAACATTGTGAAGGAGTGCTTACTTGCAGGCAATAAGTTACCAGAGTCGTACTATGATGTGAAGAAAATGGTCAAAAGGCTCAATCTAGGGTATAAGAAGATTGATGCTTGTGAGAATGATTGTATGTTGTATTACGGTGATGTCAATAAAGATAAGAGGTCATGTGATATTTGTGGTACAAGTAGATACTGTGAACAACACAAGAAAAAGGGAAAAGACGTGTCGAGAAAGATTTTACGTTACTTTCCCATTGCATAGAGGCTTCAGCGGTTGTTCATGTTAACACATACCGTTGAGTATATGAGATGGCACTCTACACGGGACATAGTTGATGGTCAACTGATGCACCCGACAGATGGGCTTGAGTGGAAAAATTTTGATAAAAATCACCCCTCGTTTGCTGAAGAGGTTGGTAATGTTAGGCTTGGACTTGCTATGGATGGGTTTAATCCATTTAATGGGCCTTACACCAAGCCCAACTCAACTTGGCCAGTGATTATTGTTATGTATAACCTCCCGCCTTTGATGTGCATGAAAGATCCCTACATGTTCATGCCTTTACTGATTCCGGGTGATAAGAGTCTGAGTAAAGACATCAATGTATACCTCAGTCCGTTAGTTGATGAGTTTAAGATGTTGTGGGATAAAGGGGTTTAAACTTATGATGTATCTCTTAAATAGAACTTTGACATGAGAGCAACTTTACTGTGGACCATAAACGACTTCCCGGCGTTAGGAATGATCAGTGGATGGTCGACTCACGGAGCCTTATCATGAATCATGTGTATGGGGTCAGTTAAAGTTATGCGGCTCAAACATGGGGGTAAAATGAGTGTCTTTGCAACACCCAGACAGTTTTTCCCGATTGAACATCGTTATCGACAGATGAGTAGACAATTCAATCAAAAAATAGCTAAACGTCAAGTACCTGGACTGTAAGACCCCAGCTTTTATAAATAAAGATGAATTTTCTATAAATATTATTTTTGAATATTATGGAATAAATTTGATATAATGTTATAGTTGTGGATAATATTTATAAATTTTGCAAAGTAAGTAAGTTGTTATAAAATATTAGTTTGGTGGGGAATATTCTTTTTGTCGGGGTATATTAAATGCGACGGCTCAATCGATGGTGGGACCCCATTAATGGAAGTATTATCGTAGTTAGAAAAGCGACAAAATTATCTTTCTATAAAAATAACGGCGAGAGGTATTACCGTTAAAATTGTTGAACTACCCGGTAGTAAAAAATACGATGTCTGGCGTGTGGTTGCATAGTAGCTTTACGGTATTGATTATTGATGCTTACGTGAGAAGTCACTTAGTTATACTCAATTATTGCTACGATAATTCTTTGCATCATATCTCTTATATTATTGATTCAATTATTGTCACAATTATCATCTCATATAATATGTTATATTATTAATTGAGACGACAAGTTATAAATGATTAATAATTGTTGAAAGATTAAATATGTGTTGATTAAAAATAAAATGATTTGTGGTAATATTTATTCAATCCTTGATGTATATAAAGAGTCTGTTATGAGGCGTTTGTGGTAAGTTTGATTATTTTATGGGGGCCATATGTCATCATCTAAGAGTCTCTTCAATCGATAGTATTTACCTTCGTCGATAGTATTTACCTTTGTGAATAGTAATTACCTTTGTGAATAGTAATTACCTTCGTCGATAGTATTTACCTTAAATCGATAGTATTTACCTTCGTCGATAGTAATTACCTTCTTCAATAGTAATTACCTTCGTCAATAGTAATTACCTTCGTAAATAGTAATTACCCTTCTTAAATAATAGTTGTCCTTGATATTACGAAGAGTTAATCGCCTCTTGATTGTTCCAAGGGTTAATTACCCCTTCATGAAATAGTAGTTGTCTCTTGATATTACCAAGAGTCATTTTGACCCTTCGTTAAGACCAAGAGCCACCCTCGGTTTTTCTATAAATAAAAGCTCATTCCTTCATTATTTCTTACGAATTCATTGAAACTACTAGAGAGAAACTATAGAGAGAAAGAAGAAAAGTATTCTCTTACTTCACTTTTCCAATATTCAGGTTCTTTTAAGGTAAGGGATATTATTTGTTGTACCCGTAAAGGGGTTTATTCTTTCTTATTCATGAAGAGAACTTACATTATTCCATTCTTTATTATTCTATTGGAATAACTTTGTATCTGTGGCATACCCTATACTTGGTGAAATCCCTCTGTGATTCCATTCTTTATTATTACATTGGAATAACTTTCTGTGATCTGTGACATACCCTATACATAATCTGTATCGTGGTTTACCCTATACTTGGTGACATTCTTCTATTATTACATTGGAACATCACATGCATGTGTTTTACACCTGACTGGTTAAAATTTTATTATTACATTTGGAACATCACATGCATGTGTTTTTACACCTGGACTGGTTTAAATCTTTATCATTACATTGGAATATCCTATCGTGTGTTTTTTACAGGATCTGGTTCCATCTTTATTATTCATTGGAACATCACATCGGTTGTGAATTTCACGACTGGTTTCCGTTATTATTATTACATTGGAATAACTTTATACATCACAATACCGCATGCATGGTGATTTCCTTTGTTATTTCATTCTTTATTATACCCAGTTGGTTAAAACTTTGACTTCTATACTCCATGAAATTAGTAGAATATTCTTGATATTTGCGTTTCATCCAAAGATCTTTTCATGGAAATATTCTTACGATCATTCTTGAATTTTACTCTCTGAAAGCGATGATCATGTTGACAATTTGGGCGTTATTAGTTCTTGAATAAATTAATTCGTGAACTTGTTTTAGTGAATAATTATGTCATTGTCATCATCCTCATGTTATATTATGTTATCTTTGGCTTACGTGCATAGATGAACTTAGTATGATTATGACCAGAGATCATTCGGTATAATCATGGCTTGATATAAATGATGTGACAAAAGTCCTCGATGGCACATGTAATGCGATGATGGATAGTTTTGGTATGATTATGACCGGGGGTGATTCGGTATAGTCATGACCATTGATAATTTGATGAAAATCCTTGGCCAAGTGGTACGAGGATGATTAGATATTGTGGTTTATTCATTAAACCGAGTCTTAGTGATAAAAATTGATGAAAACCTTTTAAAACCTAAAAGATAGTAGACTTTATTTTCTACTTGACTCTTTTAATGGATTGCATATTCATTGCAGATTAAACCGGGTTGTCTATTGTATTTTATCAATTTAACATTGTTGAAGACTATTGATAATTTATTCTACATTATCTTAGTTATAATATTTCTTCTTTGGGCTAGTTGAGCTCACCTTTTCTTTCACTTTATTCTCTTGAAATGAGAATATAGGCGGGACGAGTCGGGGAACGGAATAATGGTCCGAGAGGATAGCATTAGTAGTCCTCACTATTACGTGAAATAGTGTGATAATAATTGTAATGAGGACTCCTTTTGAGTTTGTATAATATCTAGTAGACAATATTTGTATTCAAACTCACAGTTTATGTCGTATTGTACACGACAGTTATATTAGTAAGTTGTATTTAAATTCTGTACCATGTAAGTGGCGACCCAAGATGGGTGACGTATACCTAATTTTGGGGGCGTCACATGGACGTCTTTCTAGGACAGCAGTGTTGAGTTGGATTACTCACTTGAAATTTCCACCTCCAGGGAAGAATCACATATTAGAGTGAGCTTATGGTTATGGCAAGGTTCACAACTACACAAACAGATCCATGTTCTTTGACCTTCCTTATTGGGCTACACTATGCATCCGTCATTGTTTAGATCTGATGCATACTGAGAAGAACGTATTTGATAATGTTTTTTATACAGTCCTAGATGCAAGTGGTAGAACAAAGGACAACAACAAGTCGAGGCTTGATTTGGTAGAAATGAGCATTAGGGAATATACGTGGTTGTATCAGGAGGGTAGCAAGATGGTAATGCCTAAAGCTGATTATACTTTGACCGGGGAACAATTGCTATTGATATGTAATTCGATCAGTGGACTGAAGCTCCCAGATGGATATTCTTCGAATATATCAAGGTGTTGTAAAGTCGAAGAATTGAAGTTTCGGGGTCTCAAAAGTCATGATTGTCATGTATTCATGCAGAAGTTGATCCCCTTGGCATTTATCGACTTGTTACCGAAACGTGTGGTTGAAAATCACTTTGAGACTTTCTAATTTCTTCAGAGATCTATGCTTAACGGAGCTACAACTCAAAGACATAGATAAAATGGAAATGCATATAGTGGAAATAATGTGCAAGTTAGAAATGATCTTCCCTCCATTGTTTTTTGATTCAATAGAGCATTTGCCTATTCACTTGCTGTATGAAGCTAAGTTTGGCGGTCCCGTGCAATATAGATGGATGTATCCATTCGAGAGGTAATGACATTAATGTTTTTAATACGCTGAAATGTGCATTCTTGTTTACTAATTTATACATGGATATATAACACATAGGTATATGCGGCGCCTAAAATAAAAGGTGAAGAACAGAGCTCGTGTAGAGGGGTTAATTGCTGAGAGTTATGTTATGGGGGAACTTGTTAATTTCTGCTCGTTGTACTTTGAGCCGAATGTTCAGATGAGGCACAATCGCTTACATCGGAATGAGGCTGTCCCGCGCGAGGAAAATGGGTAATTAATGGCCTTTAGTCATCCTGTACAACCATTTGGCAGGAAAAAAAGGCGATTCTTGACCGATAGTGAGTATGCAGCTGCCACATTGTATGCACTTGTCAACATAAATGAAGTAGCGTCATACATTAAGTAAGTAGCCATAACTTTTCAATTGGTGTCTTGTGTTACTGTGCCTATAAGTTCCTTCCATACACATTAAGTATATATAATTGTTTTGCAATCAATATGATACTGAGATACGTGAAGCAAATCCGATTATATCAGACGGGGATTTGCAAAATTTGAGGAATAAAGAATTTGTGCAATGGTTTAAAGATCATATAAGTTTAACCGATTTGCAGTTCAATGAATCTACCATCACAGACATAATCTTATGGCGTAATTAACTTTATAATATGTTCTGTTCATGTGCATTAGGTCCTCACAGATGAGTTAGCTAACATTCGGCTAAAGCTTATAGCCGATGGCCCTGAAAGATCTGTAGATACTTATACATGTTGTACTGTCAATGGTTACAGAAATAAGTGTTGCGATATTAGGGAAGTCACTTCTTTTGATTCTGGTGTTGTGGTTAAAGGTAGCTGCTACGATAATCTTTGGGATGACTGGTATGGGCGATTGCTAGAAGTTGTCGTTCTCAAATATTGCGGTTATAAAGAGTTAGTTTCTTCAATTGTCATTGGTTTGATGTTGAGAATGGAGTTAAAGTAGATAAAAATTTAGGATTGGTGACTGTTAATGTTAAGTCAAAACTAAACTCAAACGAGCCTTTTATTTTAGCAAGTCAAGCAACACAGGTGTACTACGCGCGGAGTGTTAAAACTCCTGCAAGCCCATGGTATGCTGTAATAACCACCAAAGCCCGTGGTTTTCAAGGAAGAGCTCCTCGTCCAGACGATGAACCTTTACAAGTCGAGTCTACTAGTGTCACACCTGCTGATGTGACAATTATTAGTGAGTCTAGTGAAAAAGAGGATGATGTCGTCGCTGTCAAAAGTGAAGACGATGTTCTTGAGTAGGTAGATAAAATTGAAGAAATCGTTGAGGATGATAAAGATGGTGATGACAATGATATTGAAGATTTACTGCTCGAAGATGACGATTCTAATATTGGTGGCTTTGACGATATAAATGATTAGGAGTATGTACTCTTTGTGTCCTTTTAGTTGTATTCAAATGTAATAGTTTGTTTTAGGTTACTATTTATGTTGTATCCTTTTAAAATGACTATTTATGTTGTATTCTTTTAGTTGTATTTATATATTATCCCATTTGTTACTATTCAAAAATATTGTGCCTATGAATGTCTAATAATGTTTTCTTGATGATTTGACAGTATATATATACATATGGCGCGTACACCACACGGCGATCATGGTGGGCGTCCAGGTCGTGGAGGCCGCGGAGGTAGTGGGGGTGATGAGCAGGCCGGGTCGTCAGGTATAATTACATGTTTTGTTGGGATACATCTTATTATTTTTTATTTTATATAGTATTGACATTATATTCGTTTATATAAATAATGATGTATTTCACTACATAGGTGATTGTCGTAGGCCTCTGCGGGGACTATCATGTGGCTTGCTAGGTAATCCCCCTCAGGCGCTGATTATTTGTCGTGTTGGGACTAATAGGTAATTTCATAGTCCTATATTGGTTAGACATAAGTATTTAGTTCTTATATATTCTTTCTAATTTGCAAATGTATTAATTTTAATTGTAGTATCCTTGACGCGACGCCGAGGAACACATTGCTTGGGATCATCCGCAATAGATTCTCAAGCACGTGGATAAGGTGGGCGGATGTGGATGACCGCACACGCCAGCTGATTATTGCTGAGTTCAGGGTAAGATTTCATTCATTCATTCATATATAGGTTAAGTTTATATGAATTCATATGTTAGTTTGTTTTATGTTGTCTACTATGTTTCTTAATATGTAATATGCAGAGATATTACTGCTTTGAGGACGGGCAGAAAGCCCATAACATGACTGTTTTACAAAAATACTTGGAGATGAATTGGCACAAGGGGGTCCACGACAAGAAGAAGAAGGCCCAGACGAAGATGGCTGATGGACAGACACTTAAGGATGTCCGGCCAGATTTAATCTATGCTGCGGTGTGGGACCAGATGTGCAGCATTTGGGAAGGCAAGGACTTCAAGAAGATGTCTTCACAACGTACAGCTGCCCGACAACAGAGTTGTCTCCCGCACTGCACGGGGTCTCAGTCGTATGGTCTCTACCAGGATGGACTCGAGGTGAGTCTAAAGCATGCACCCTGCCGCTTGGAGTTTTTGTGGCATGCCCACTTGAAGAAAGGTGAAGGCGGTTATATATCACTTGAGGCAGAACGCATTGTTGTAAGTTATTTAATTCTCTTATTTAGTATGTATTTAAAATTCGGACATTCTTTTGTATTTTTTTGTTTTATATTTTGCGTATCATCTATTAATGTGTTTTTTTCAGCGACGATTCAAGCACCTTGTTGTGGCGGGAGCGAGTGAAATGATGATTCCGATATCTGGGATCTTAGAGTTATCGGCCGTTTGCGAATTGCCAACACTTAGGCAAAAAGCCGAAAAAGAGACCAAAACCCGCCTCTGTCATCCAAATAACACGCAAACACACACATAGCACTGCATAGGCATTAGACACACACTGCAACTTACGGGACTTGATTCCGATATACGGATGCTGAGTTATCAGCCCGTTTGCCAGAATTGTCAACAGTTAGGCAAAAAGCCAAAAATGATACCAAAACCCGTCTCAGTCATGCAAATGACACGCAAACACACACATAGTACCGTATAGGCATAGGCACACGCTACAACTTATGGGACTCGATTCCGATATACGGATGTCGAGTTATCAGCCCGTTTACCCGAATTGCCAAAAAATAGGCAAAAAGCTAAAAAAGAGACCAAAAGTCATCTTAGTCGTCCAAATAACACGGAAATAAACACATAGCACCACATAGGAATTATGTAGGTGCTGCAACTTATGGAACTCGATTTCGATATATGGATGCCAAGTTATCATCCCGTTTTCAAAAATTGTCAATAATTAGGTAAAAAGCCGAAAAAGTGACCAAAACCCGCCTCGATCATCTAAATGATACGTAAACACACACATAGCACTGCAAAGGCATTAGGCATGTGTTTCAACTTACGGAACTCGATTCTGATATACGGATACTGAGTTATCAGCCCGTTTGCTAAAATTGCCAACACTTAGGCAAAAACCTAAAAAAGAGACCAAAACCCGCCTCGATCATCCAAATGAAATGCAAACACACACATAGTACCACATAGGCATTAGGCTCGCGCTGCAACTTACGGGACTCAATTCCGATATACGGATGCCGAGTTATTAGCCCGTTTACCAGAATTGCCAATAATTAGGCAAAAAGGAGAAAAAGAGACCAAAACCCACCTCGGTCGTCCAAACAACATGAAAACACACACATAGCATCGCATAGGCATTAGGCACGTGTTTCAACTTACGGGACTCGATTCTGATATACAAATGTCGAGTTATCAGCCCGTTTGCCAGAATTGTCAACACTTAGGCAAAAAGTTGAAAAAGAGACCAAAACCCGCCTCTGTCATCCAAACAACACGCAAACACACACATAGTACTACATAGGCATTAGGCCCACACTACAACTTACGAGACTCAATTCCGATATACGGATGCTGAGTTATCAGCCCGTTTACCAGAATTGCTAATAGTTAGGCAAAAAACCAAAAAAGAGACCAAAACCCGTCTCGGTCATCCAAATGACACGCAAACACACACATAGTACCGCATAGGTATTAGGCACGCGCTACAACTTATGGGACTCGATTCTGATATATGAATGCCGAGTTATCATCCTGTTTGCCCGAATTGCCAACAGTTAGGCAAAAAGCTAAAAAAGAGACCAAGAGTCATCTCAGTCGTCCAAATAACACGAAAACACACACATAGCACCACATAGGAATTAGGCAGGTGCTGTAACTTACAGAACTCGATTTCGATATACGGATGCCAAGTTATTATCCCGTTTTCAAAAATTGTCAACAGTTAGGTGAAAAGTCGAAAAAGAGACCAAAACCCGCCTCAGTCGTCTAAATGATACGTAAACACACACATAGCACTACAAAGACATTAGGCATGTGTTTCAACTTACGGGACTCGATTCTGATATACAGATGCTGAGTTATCAGCCCATTTGCTAAAATTGCCAACACTTAGGCAAAAAGCTGAAAAAGAGACCAAAACCCGCCTCGATCATCCAAATGAAATGCAAACAAACACATAGCACCATATAAGCATTAGGCACGCGCTGCAACTTACGGGACTCGATTTTGATATACGGATGCCGAGTTATTAGCCCGTTTGCCAGAATTGCCAATAATTAGTCAAAAAGCAAAAAAAGAGACCAAAACCTGCCTCGGTCATCCAAACAACATACGAACACACACATAGCATCGCATAGGCATTAGGCACGTGTTACAACTTACAGGACTCGATTCTAATATACGGATGCTGAGTTATCAGCCCGTTTGCCAGAATTGTCAATACTTAGGCAAAAGGTCGAAAAAGAGACCAAAACCCGCCTCGGTCGACCAAATGACATGCAAATAAACAAATAGCACCAAATAGGCATTAGGCACGTGTTAAAACTTATGGGACTCAATTTCGATACACGGATGCGGAGTTATCAGCCCGTTTACCAGAATTGCCAATAGTTAGGTAAAAAGTCAAAAAAAAGACCAAAACCCGCCCCGGTCGTCCAAACGACACGCAAACACACACATAGCATTGAATAGGCATTAGGCACGTGTTGCAACTTACGGGACTCAATTCCGATATACGGATGCCGATTTATCAGCCCGTTTGCCAGAATTGTCAACACTTAGGTAAAAACCCAAAAAAGAGACCAAAACCCACCTCGGTCGTTCAAACGGCACGCAAACACACACATAGTACCTCATAGGCATTAGGCACGTGTTGTAACTTACAGGACTCAATTCCGATATACGGATGCCGAGTTATCAGCCCGTTTTCCAGAATTGCCAACACTTAAGCGAAAAGCCAAAAAATAGACCAAAACCCGCCTCGGTCGTCCAAATGACACATAAACACACACATAGCACCGCATAGGCATTAGTCACGTGCTGTAACTTACGGGACTCAATTTTTATATACAGATGCCGAGTTATCAGCCCGTTTGCCAAAATTGTAGAGCACAAACTAAAATAATTTAAATATGCTCTATTTTTGACTTCGTTATTAATATTTTTACTTTTATAGGGTATTGTTGATGAGACTCATGGGGGTGAAGGTTGCGGCACAGGCAATGCCTATGACAGAGATGGTGATGACCACCGAGCTGATGTTGATCAGACTTTGGAGGGTGGGGCCGGAGGTGGGACAGGCGATAGGACCGGTGATCGTACGATAGATGGCGGTGATGATGACACTAACATTCATGATCTTGGGATATAGTTAGTTTATGTTTATATTTCAACTTTTATGTATGTATTTATACAGCTTTTGGGTTGTACAGACTAGAGTTTTGTATCTAACTAAATTGATTGTTGATTGTAAAAGATATGATTATTATTGATATGCATGCATTTTCATTATTAGTTTTACTTTAATTTATAACAGGAACAATTATGTATATGTAAATGAACAAGTGAATTTTGCAATTTATAATTTTTTTTAAGCAGGTCATTGGTGACGGGGTCATTGGTGACGGGGTCATTGGCGACGGGGGCCCTTCGGCAATGACCTATATGTTATTGGCGACGCGAAATGCACTCATTGGCGACGGCATGGCCGTCGAGAATGACAGTAAAATTAAAATTCACAAATGTTTATTATCGACAGCATGTCCATCGCCAGTGTAGTCGCTAATGACTCATAGTCGACGGCACGCCGTCGAGAATGAGCCCGTCGGCAATGACTTAATTCCCGATGGAGAGTGACGGGAGGCAGGGGGGACGACCTCTGGGGCGACGGGAGGGGCGACGGACTATGTCGTCGCCAATGACCTCTTTGTCGACGGTAAGAGGATCATTGGCGACGGCATAGTCCGTCGGCAATGACCCTTTTTTGTACTATGCCTATGTAGACACTCAAAATTTTCTCCACACCTGTTACTAACATTGCAGGAAGGCATTTTCATCTTTCGGAGATAACCTTGGAAGATAACTCATGTTGATTCCAGATACTATTGGATGTTCAGTCTCAACCCCGGAACACACACCAGGAGTATCATTTCCAACCTCGGAGATAACCCTGAGTTTTTTCCTTGGAGATAACCCCAAGAAATGTTGTTGCAGTTCCGGCGATAACTCCAGAAATGCTTGTTTTAAATGCATGCAATTAGCTTCAATCTTAGACCTCCTGCCGAGGCACTCATTCCTCAGACCCGGAGCTAACACTGGGAAGACAAGCACACTTACAGATGACCTTGCGGAATTCAAACACTTGTAGCAGTCCAATCTTAGATGTAACCCTAAGCAACGTCTGCTATCAGATCAAACCAAAGATAACCCCAGTGAGGAGTCAAACTGTTATTTTGCCACCTCAATCCCAACGCGTCGTATCAACACTTCATACATATATTTCAATACAACAATGTCCCACAAGAGCTAAGGAGTTCAAATTCCGAGTGACTATTACGCCTGACAGCACACCGGATAGAATTTGAAGCTTGAAGACCATGGGCATTGTCCCCTTTTTCTAACTTCGTACAACTTCTAATCCCATGTCATTGCGTAACTCTCGACAAAAGTAGTCCGAAGATGGTCTTATATACCTCGTTTGGATGCTCAGATTGAAGTTTTGCAAGTTTAAGTGGACATCACAGTGCACGAGTGCACGTACTTCGAGACGGTAGGACCCACAAAGTCCAAGGCACGCCGGGCAGCCACAGGTGCATCTACTAACTGCCAGCAGTCCACTTCATGGCTGCTTCTGAGATCCACTGCATGCACGCATTGGTACAATCAGCTCCCCCTCTATAAATAGAGGGCTTGGGGTGGCCATTTTAAAAAGAAAAAAAAGGCGAGGAAGCCCTGTACAATTTTCTTTGTAAAAACACCCTATATTGAGTGTTTCCTCATTTTAAACACCTGTTAGCTCACATATAGCTATATTATTACTGGCGGGAGCTGAGTATTTATCCATCTAGAGTCATAGAAGCCTGCTTTGGCAGTCCACTGTAAGCCTTCTCACACTCTATAAAGCCTTTCTCTTCATCTTTGCATACACTATTCTACACGTTGAGAGTCGTGTTGTGTGCGTATGCCCGAACTTCGGTCCGTGGTTTTCATTTCTGTCTGTATATATATACTTATGTATGTATATTTTTTTATATGGACTAACATTATCGAGTTATGCCTCGATTGAGCCTAGACTTATGTTTGGAGCGTTTACTTGCTTGTATATATATATATATATATATATATATATATATATATATATATATATATATATATATATAAATATTGTCGACTACATCGATGAGCCTGAATTTTACATCCTGAGCGTTTATTTCTTATATATATATATATATATATATATATATATATATATATTGTTATCGGACATATTCGATGAGCTTAGGTTTCATATCTGGTGCGTTTACTGCTTTTATATATATACATATATATATATTTACATTTTTGTCAGGTTAGGAGTTTACTTCGAGGCCTTTTACTGCTTTATTTTTATTTCGTCCCGCCTGGAGTTTACTTCATGGCGGTTAATCGTCTTTACTGCTTTATTTATATTTAGTCCCGCATGGAGTTTACTTCGTGGTGGTTGATCGTATTTATTACTTTATTTACATTTCTGATCCCTCATGAAGGTGCTTCGAGGTGGTTGATCATGTCCATATATATATATATACATATATATATATACATATATATATATATATATATATTTACCACTTTTATATATTTACATTTCTGATCCCCTATGAAGTTGTTTCATGGTGGTTGATCATGTATGTATATATATATTTATAGCTTTTATATATATAATTACTTATTACTTTTCATATAAACTGCGGTATCATGTGAGCCTAGGAATCATGTGATCACAGATTTAGTCTACTGAATCTAGATTCGGTTCCCGTGATGGACATTTTCATCATGAAGCGGCTTGTATTTATTTACAAATCCAAAATTTCCTTAGATGGTTGTCATGCCCAGGAGGAGTTCGGCACTGCTGTATATTATTTTCTCGAAGATGCCTCGCATCTCGAAAATAAAAGCAAACAAGCCGAACATTTAATAATAAAATGGAGGTATGAAAAGGTCTCAATTACTATTGAGCACGGGGTTTGAAAATATTTTACAAAACTTTATTGCAATATCTTGCTTAAAACTAAATTTTTCTACAAATTCAAACCCTTTGTATATAGGTGCGAACGAGGCCTCGCACTACTTCCAAATAATTGAACATTGATCCACACACACACATACATACATTCATATAACAGTTTTTTGAAAAGTGGCGGTCACCGTGGCAACACGGATTTCGGGGGGTGCCTAACACCTTCCCTCCGCATAATCAAGCCCCCTAACCCAAATGAATCTCGATTTCATAGACCCGTTTAGCAGTGTCATATTACTGGGTCAATGTGCAAACCTTTTCTCGGTTGCGTTGGTGCAACCAATTAAAAACACCAACTGGCGACTCTTAACAGTCCATCGTCGACATTATACATGTCGGAACTTTTTCACTTGTTTTTTCAAATAAATCTCACCTAACATGAGAACACCAAAGAACAAGTAACGAAAAGGGAAAACTAAAAATTCTGACGTCAACAGGTGGCGACTCTACTGGGGACACTAGTAAGAGGGCTTAAGCCGCTATTAGAAGCTTTTCAAAACTGTTATATGCTTGTGTGTGAATGTTACATTTACATTTATGATGAATGTGTACGAATGTATTTTACTTACTGCACTGCAAAATATCTATCAGTGATATTAGTGCTTCGCACATGTCATCATTTTCATAAACGGTGAGACACGTTGTATGTAAATGTATGTTGTGTTGTTCCTCCACTAGGAGGCTATCCTGTCGGTGTTTGATTACTGGACTCGTAGGGAGACTAATTCCAACGAGACTCAGGAAAGGCACCACCCCGATTCGCTCTAATTGAAAGACTGGATTAACTTCCCGTCAAGTACATTGCGATGATCTGGGAACCTTCATGCCAAAAAGCCGCGAGAGTAACCCTAAGATAGGTCAACCTCTGATAAACCAAACGCGGAGGAAAGTCTCTTCATGCTTTCCATTTTCAAATTACTTGTAAAAGAATTTACTTGTAATTTTATTCCATGTTCATCTTTATGTAATGGTAAATATGAAGAATATTTGTGCATACACCCATTTTTGTAGGATGATATTCTTAAAATGGACACATTATGATAGCATTTACATTATCCCTAAGACTAAACTACATAAGTCTTTTGTAGGGAAATAATTAGGCCTGTTACCCGCTCAAAGTCCAAAAAGGCCATGAGCGTACAGCCAATCATGTCTTCTTCTGACCAGTCTAATCCTATTTCTCGAGAAAAATTTGACGGATTAAGTAAACAAATTACAGATTTGGCTGTTCTACTGAAAGAATTGCATCAGTCTTCTCAGGGTACAAAGATACCTATACATACAGAATCCTCTGCACAAGGAGGAGCTCAAGGTGTGGAAAAAACAATTCCAGAACCTTAGTTGGAAACGACCAACAAAGACCCTGAGGACACCCATCTCAAAGGAGATCCAGACACCGGTGATATCAGGAAAAATGTCCTCCAAATGGAGGAAACTATTCGTGCTCTCAAAGGGATTAGAACACATGGAGGTGTTTCATATGCTGACCTTTACATATTTCTTGGTGTACATTATCCAGAGAAATTCAAAACACCTGAATTCGAAAAATATGACGAGATAGAGGATCCTTATACACATTTGAAGGTGTTCATTAGAGAACTTGGATCTTATACGGAAAATGAGAAGTTTAGAATGAAGCTTTTCTAGAAGAGTCTGACTGGAGAAGCCCATTCATGGTATACCAGATTAGACAACTGAAAGATCCATAGCTGGGAAGAGCTAGCTCATGCCTTCTTCACTCAATAAAATTTTCAATCTCAGATGGCTCCTGACCGGTACCAAATTACCAAGGTCAAGAAACAGTCTAATAAGTCTTTTAGAGAGTACGCTCAAAGGTGGAGGCGCCTTGCTGCTCAAGTTATTCCTTCCATAACAGAATCAGAAATGGTCATGACTTTCATAGACATACAAGAAGCTCCTTTCTATGAAAGACTTTTAGCTGGTATTGGCAAACCATTTTCTAAAATGATCAAACACAGAGAGATGGCTGAGATGGGATTGAAGTCAGGAAAGATTCAAGACCTAGCCGCTCTTAAAGCAGTTGTTGAGCACATCCAATCATGATCTTATGGAAACAACCCCCGGAGGGTACATAAAAAAAAAGAGGAGGATGTTTCCTTGATACTACAAGGTCAGAAAGGCAGTCAGAGCATGCCTATACAGAGGAGAAACTACTCCCCTTTCAAGCACAGTCTTCAAACCCTCCATTGCCTAAAGGTGGAGATGCAAAGCGCCCTCGAACGTTCACACCATTAGGGGACTCGCTCGAGAATATTCTTGTTTTTCTGACTACTCAGAAGAAAATCACACATCTTCTTCCACCAGCCAACCTTAATGGGAGGGGTTTCAATGCTACCCAGAAGTGTGCCTATCATTCTAGGGCACCTGGACATGATACTCAATATTGTTGGGCCTTGAAACATAAGATCCAAGATTTAATAGACAATGGTGAAATCGTGGTTACCAAACCAGATCAACCTCATGTGCAAGATAACCCTTTTCCTCAACACAAAGAAGAAGAGGTCAACATGATTAGTTGGAGCGCTGGGCAGAGTTCCAATTTTAATGGTGAATCATCCCAGACCATCAAAGACGGCGTTGACAGATGGGATTATGCAAAGTTCTAATTTGCTATAGAACGCAAGATGAAAGCTCTTTGTAAGCAAATTAAACAATTGGCAGAACTGGTGACTCATCATCATCAAGTCACGCGCCAGTTAGTCAGCCAGGAGCATGCCTATCTCCTTCCTTTTGTTATGAATGCTCCACCATCACCCTCAGAGAGCGAAGCTATGAAGGATAAGGTTGCAAAGAGAGCAAATGCTAAAGCCCGTCGGGATTTTGCCAATCAAAGGGAATTCACATACCTGGACCAACCTATGGAGGAGATATTTCAGATGCTAATCAATGAAGAAAGAATTAGCTCCCCTCTACCTCCAATTAATCCCCATTCAAGACGGTTCAACTCCGATGGAGTATGTCAGTATCATTCACATTCTCGTGGTCATAGCACAGAAGAATGCTGGGCACTCAGCTATCTTATTCAGAATCTTATTGATAGCGGTGTCCTGCAGCTGGCAGATGATGACAATGTGCTACTTGAGAGTGGGAATACATGTCCTACCAAATGGAAGGGATCAGTAGCAGTTATATCCGCTGAGGCTGATGATACTGTTAAAGCATTTCCCATACAAGCAATTCAACTCAAAGGAGCTGACAATCCTTTGAAAGTGGCTGCACCAGAGCCAATTTCTTTACCCTTCAGACCTCAGTATCCTGTTGTCAGCTTACACAAAGTTCCATGGAATTATGGAGAAGCTGAAGTATATACGTCTCATACTGTTGTTACAGTGATGAAGGAAAATCCACTGTATCTTCCTCAATGGGTTATGAAGCCCGCCATCAAAGCAAAGGGGAAGATTCCCACGGAGAAGATTAAAAAATTCCTCTGCACTATAGGCCATAATGAAGCCAAGGTGGTTTTAAGATTAAGAGAAGCTCCACATCAGATATCGATACTAGACTTAGTTTTCTCTTTTGAGGATCACAGGAAGATTTTACTCAAGGTTTAGAAGAAGCCTACTTACCAAAATCAGTGGATGTGGAAAAATTTCAACATCTGGTTGATCACATTTTCAACAACAATGTGATATCCTTCATTGATGACGACATACCGCCCGAAGGGACCTGTCATTATAAGCCATTGCACATTGCAATTTTGTCCTCCGGTTATATGCTGGCTGGAGTTTTGATAGATGGAGGTTCGTCTATAAATATTTGTCCTTATGCCACCTTGGTAAAGATGAACGTCAATCTCAAACGGATCCGAAGTAGCCATACGGTTATCAAAGCTTTTGATGGATCCCGACAAAATTCTGTCGGAGAGATTAAGCTGCCAATTGAGATTGGTCCAAATACATTCAATGTATCCTTCCACGTCCTCAAGATAGATTCAGGATACAACCTGCTATTGGGGAGACCATGGATCCATATGGCTAGAGCCGTTCCTTCTACACTACATCAACAACTCAAATACATTGTCAACAATAGTCTAGTCACTGTCAACGCTGAGCCGAAATGTCCTGAACAAGGAGATCTACCAATCATCAGCTTCAATTAAGAAGTTTAGCCGGCTAGTTTTCATACTTTGGAAGTGAGTAACACGCAATACCAACCTATTGGGGCGCCACTTCTCATACTTTGATGATGTCAGGCATACGCATCATTGTCCATGATGAACATACAAATAGACATACCCCAGATGATGATTGTCCAGATGTCATGGTTATCATTTGGGATAAGGAGGACGATGATAGCCCCTCCATCACTGCAGTCCATCAGGACTTTACCCTCAACAATTGGAATAGCACTCCATGCATTGGTCGACGAGGGTAAAACGGGCAGAAATCCCTCTTCCTTGTAGATAACTTTAATTGCTTACTTTTCTATACAGTATTAGCAGTTATTTTATCAGTACATGCTAACACTTTTGTATAATTAAACAGTTTCATATATTAAGTGAAAGCATATTTTATTTCAGGACTCTGAATTTAGATGTGCCTATACTTGCTGATGAGGTGCCTTCTCTCCACAAGGGCTGTAACTTTGATGCAAAGTTGGACTCAGACTTAATGGAAATACAAGAGGACATTGAGACACCTCAGGAGATTAAGGAATGGGTCACAGACAAACCTAAACCGAACCTTGACCAAACCACTTCTTTCAATCTTGGAACCTTAGAAAGCCCTAAGCTAATCCAGATTGGTTCAGACCTTACCCCAAACCAACGGAATGACATGGTTGTGCTATTAACCCAATTCTAGGAAGTGTTTGCATGGTCTAATGAAGACATGGTGTGTTTGTCCATTGACATTGTCCTTCATCACCTTCCCATTATAGAGGAATTTAAGCCAGTCAGGCATAAACTCAGGCGATTGAAACCTGAGTGGAGTTTAAAGGTAAAAGAAGAAATTGTGAAATAATTTTAAGCTTGCATTATCATGGTGAGTGGATATCTAACATTGTTCCCGTGCCTAAACCTGGAGGAAAGGCGCGAGTTTGCGTAGATTACCGAGATTTGAATGAAGCTTGCCTTAAAGATAGCTTTCTCGTACCCTTTATCCACATTCTCATTGACAATATCGCTCAATACGGTATATACTCCTTTGTGAATTGCTTCACGGGGTACCATCAAATTATGGTCGCTGAGGAAGACCGTGAGAAAACTGCTTTCATCATGCCTTGGGCAACCTTTTGCTACAGGCGGTTTTCATTCGGCCTCATCAATGTCGGGGCAACCTTTAAGCGAGCTATGATGGCTCTTTTCCACGATTTAATGCACAATGAGATAGAGATCTACGTGGATGACATCATTGTCAAGTCCCGAAAGGAGGAAGACCACTTAGACCATCTCAGAAATCTTTTCAACAGGTTGTGTAAGTACAACTTGAAGTTGAATCCTGCCAAGTGTGCCTTTGAAGTTAAATCAGGAAAGTTGCTAGGTTTTCTAGTTAGCCACAAAGGGATTGAGCTGGATCCCACCAAAATCCAGGCCATCAAGGAAATGCCCATTCCTCAGACAGAGAAGGAAATACGGGGATTTTTGGGAAGAATCAACTTCATTAGCGAGTTTATTTCTCAACTCACGTGAACTTTGTGAGCCCATCTTCAAATTGTTAAGGAAGAACTCCTCCATGAAATGGAACGATGAGTGTCAGAAAGCCTTCCTTATAATCAAAGAGCAGCTGGTTAACGCTCATGTTTTGGTACCTCCCAGGGATGATGTTCCCTTATTCATGTACCTGCCATTAATGACAATGCCATGGGTTGCATTGTAAGACCCCAGATTTTATGAAATAAAAGTATTCAATTTTTCTTATAATTATTATTCAGTAAATGGTTAAATTGATGAAAGTTTAAAGTTAAGGGTGAAATATATAAAATTTTCAAAATACGCAAGTGGTTATAAATACTCATTTCTGTTGGGGAATATTCGTTTGGTCGTGGAATATTCTTGTTGTCGGGGAATATTCGTACGACAGCGCAACCATTTGTGTGCCCCATAACAGAATAATTGTTGGATGAAGAAAATGACAAGTTTGAGTTTTTATAAATAACGACGTAGTTGTTACCGTTAACACTATTGGATTACCTGGTGGTTAAAATACGATGTCTGGCGTGGTTGCATAATAGCACAGACACTTGACCAGATATTTTTGAATTATTGATTCTTACGTGAAGACACACTACTCAATAATTATTACAAAGTAATTACAGATTCAATATTTTATTTTATTGATTCAATAATTACTACGTTGATATTTTATATTATTGTTGTTTCAATAATTGTCACTACACAGTATTTCCCATTATCAGATCATTAATTCATATTATTTGAATAATATTATTAGATAGAATTATTGGCAATGTCTAGAAAGTTACATCGAGGAGAGGTTTGGTCATCTAATTGCACTTGCCAAGAAGAGAGAGAAATCCTTATCTGAAGCCCCTTTCTTGGGAACTACCTGGTTGTCATAATTGTGATTTTGTAATATTATTTATGAATAATTAATTATTGATTTATATGATAAGGAAATATTTATTTGATGCGGATATAAATGATGGATTTATTTATGTGGTTATAAATGAAGGAATTAATGTTGAGGTGTTTTATCAGTATTTTGTCGGATTTGAGGTATTAAAAGATCAAATCGGTGTTCTTAAAGCTCTATTAAGTGAGTTATAATTTTTAATCCCAATAGTTGGATCGTTGTGATTTTTGGATATGTTATATATATATAAGTTGAGTATATGTCCACAAATCTTGAACCGTTAAAAATGAACGAATGATTTGTTATGAATTTTAAGAGGTGACTGGTTCAGAAATTGTTGAAGTTTTGGAATTTATCATTTTGGTGGAAAATTCTAGAATTCTTGGGCCCCACCTATGGTTGGTGAAGAAATGTGCTGAAATTCTAATTCAAATGTGGTGGGTGGCAATAGTAGCAGGTAAAGCCATCAAGTAGTAGGTCAAGTCTGCTTCGGCGTGCTAACATTTTCCTATAAAATATAGGGCTAAGTTAGAATTAAAAATCACACCAGAAACTTAAGCTTTCTCTCTTTCTCTCTCTATATTATCAAGCGTATTTTGTGAGTATTTAGATACTTTGAGAGTTGCTATTCAGTGCAAGGTTCCTTCGGCTTTACATTCCGGTCAGAAATACTGCTCTTTCGAGGTAAGGGATTTTAAGGGATATTATATTTTTCAGTTTCGTAATTTTTCCGACCCTTAAAAATTTTGGAAAAATTTGAAATGATAATTTGATGAGTTTTATTGATTGTGTCCAAAATTAGCGATTTTTGGATGTATAGATTAAGAGTTATGAATTTTATGGGAAAAGACTATTTAAAAGTAAACTCTTATAACTCCTTGTGGATAACTCCAAAATTGGTGAAATTTTTATTGGGAGTACATCTATATAACATCAGTATATTCTATAAATTTCAGAATTTTCGGACAAAAGTACAAATTATGATAAATGTCTAAATATTCAACAGTTATGGCCATATGAAAAATAGTAAATAAATTTTAAAAATTCCGAGAAAAAAATATGTTCAATATGGGACTATATTATGCTAAATCCCAGAAAAGAAATATTTTTGGAACTGATTTTATATTTTTCATGAAAATAGTCTAGTTATGAGTAAATAGATTAAATATGTCATGTGAAGTAAGAAAATTGGAAAATAGGATTTTATGGCTTGAGAATCCTATATGATATATCTGCAGATTTTTTATAAGGGTTTTGGTTATTGGTGATGAAATCTTATGAGTTTGGCATTTTAGAATAATTAAATACATTATTTAGTAAAGTGTAAACAATTAAAATAAATTATTTATAAGTTTAAGAAATGTTATTCTTTCAATATCATTATACCGAAATATTGGTATGGATTTTATTGTGGAATTTCTACCTTTTTCATATCGGGGTTACTATTCATGAGTTACTATTCACGAGTTACTATTCATGAGTTACTATTCATGAGTTACTATTCATGGGGTACTATTCACGATAAAATTGGTTTCTTTTTCTGACCAAATTATCGTTGATTTATGAATATTACTCTTGAAATTAAATGCAGTTGTTGATCATATTGTTTTTATTATCATATATAACATTTTTATAATCTCGGTGAAGAAATTTCTCTTTGAATTAAGTGTAAAGATGGGTAGATTATTGGTATTATCGTGGCTATGGGTTCTCTTTGGCCAGTAGTGCAAAGTTAAATCGTTGACTGGTATGATCATGACCATTGAATTTACAATTGAATATTTTTAGCTTAAGTGCAAAGGTGAATTAATCAACACGGTTATAATTATTGTTTATATAAATTCTGAAATGATTATATATTTCTTTGAGATGTGAATATCTTTGGCCTGTAGTGCAAACAAAGATGAATTGTTGATGAATATCTTTGGCGTGTAGTGCAAAGATGAATTATTGATGAATATCTTTGGCCCGTAGTGCAAAGATGACCTGTTGTTGGATATCTTTGGCCCGTAGTACAAAGATGAACTGTTAATGAATATCTTTGGTTGTAGTGCAAAGATGAACTTATTAGTATGATTATGAACAGGAACTGTGATTTGGTATAACCATGATCTTTGATGTTTCAGGTAAAGACATGTGATGAAAAATATCTTCGTCTTGGATGAGAAGAGAAAATTAGAACTGCAATTATGATTATGAGTAATTCACATGACTGTGAACAGGATCTGTTGTTTAATGTTACTGAGATAAAACATTGTTGGTGGACTTTTAATGTGGAGAAGATAATAGACTTTATAGTCTATTTGACTCTTCTAATGGATTGCTCGTTCCACTGCAACTATGGTTTAAATCTCTTTCTTGGGAACTACCTGGTTGTCATAATTGTGATTCTGTAATATTATTTGTGAATAATTAATTATTGATTTATATGATAAGGAATTATTTATTTGATACGTATATAAATAATGGATTTATTTATGTGGTTATAAATGAAGGAATTAATGTTGAGGTGTTTTATCAGTATTTTGTCGGATTTGAGGTATTAAAAGATCAAATCGGTGTTCTTAAAGCTCTATTGCGTGAGTTATAATTTTTAATCCGACCGTTGGATCGTTGTGATTTTTGGATATGTTATATATATATAAGTTGAGTATATGTCCACAAATCTTGAACCGTTAAAAATGAACGAATGATTTGTTATGAATTTTAAGAGGTGGCTGGTTCAGAAATTATTGAAGTTTTGGAATTTATCATTTTGGTCGAAAATTCTAGAATGCTTGGGCCCCACCTATGGTTGGTGAAGAAATATGCTGAAATTCTAATTCAAATATGGTGGGTGGCAATAGTAGCGAGTAAAAGCCATCAAAAAGTGTCAAGTCTGCTTGAGCGTCTTAACATTTTCCTTTAAATAGAGGCTAAGTTAGAATTAAAATCACACACGAAACATAAGCTTTCTCTCTTTCTCTCTCTATATTATCAAGCGTATTTTCTGAGTATTTAGATACTTTGAGAGTTACTATTCAGTGCAAGGTTCCTTCGGCTTTACATTCCGGTCAGAAATACTGCTCTTTTGAGGTAAGGGATTTTAAGGGTTATTATGTTTTTCAGTTTCGTAATTTTTCCCACCCTCAAAAATTCTTGAAAAATTTGAAATGATAATTTGATGAGTTTTATTGATTGTGTCCAAAAATGTCGATTTTTGGATGTATAGATTAAGAGTTATGAATTTTATGGGAAAATACTATTTTAAAAGTAAACTCTTATAACTCCTTGTGGTTAACTCCAAAATTGGTGAAATTTTTATTGGGAGTACATCTATATAACATCAGTATATTCTGTAAATTTCGGAATTTTTGAACAAAAGTACAAATTATGATAAATATCTAAATATTCGGCAGTTATGGCCGTATGAAAAATAGTAAATGAATTTTAAAAATTCTGAGAAAAATATATGTTTAATATAGGACTATATTATGCTAAATCCCAGAAAAGAAATATTTTTGGAACTGATTTGGTATTTTTCATGAAAATGGTCTAGTTATGAGTAAATGGATTAAATATGTTATGTGAAGTAAGAAAATTGGAAAATAGGATTTTATGGCTTGAGAATCCTATATGATGTATATGCAGATTTTTTATAAGGGTTTTGGTTATTGGTGATGAGTTTGGCATTTTAGAATGATTAAATGCATTATTTAGTAAAGTGTAAACAATTAAAATAAATTGTTTATAAGTTTAAGAAATGTTATTCTTTCAATATCATTATACCGAAATATTGGTATGGATTTTATTGTGGAATTTCTACCTTTTTAATGTCGGGGTTACTATTTATGAGTTACTATTCACGAGTTACTATTCATGAGTTACTATTCATGGAGTACTATTCACGACAAAATTGGTTTCTTTTTCTGAACAAATTATCGTTGATTTATGAATATTACTCGTGAAATTAAATGCAGTTGTTGATCATATTGTTTTTATTATCATATATAATATTTTTATAATCTCGGTGAAGAAATTTCTCTTTGACTTAAGTGTAAAGATTGGTAGATTATTGGTAAGATCATGACTATGGGTTCTCTTTGGCCAGTAGTGCAAAGTTGAATCGTTGACTGGTATGATCATGACCATTAAATTTATAATTGAATATTTTTAGCTTAAGTGCAAAGGTGAATTAATCAACACGGTTATAATTATTGTTTATATAAATTCTTAAATGATTATATATTTCTTTGAGATGTGAATATCTTTGGCCTGTAGTGCAAAGATGAATTGTTGATGAATATCTTTGGCGTGTAGTGCAAAGATGAATTATTGATGAATATCTTTGGCCCGTAGTGCAAAGATGACCTGTTGTTAGATATCTTTGGCCCGTAGTACAAAGATGACCTGTTGTTGAATATCTTTTGCATGTAGTGCAAAGATGAATCATAATGAATATCTTTGGTCAGTAGTCAAAAAAGATGAACTTATTAGTATAATTATGAACAGGAACTGTGATTTGGTATAACCATGATCTTTGATGTTTCAGGTAAAGACATGTGATAAAAAATATCTTCTTCTTGGATGACAAAAGAAAATTAGAACTACAATTATGATTATGAGTTATTCACATGACTGTGAACAGGATCTGTTGATTAATGTTACAGAAATAAAACATTGTTGGTGGACTTTTAATGTGGAGAAGATAATAGACTTTATAGTCTATTTGACTCTTCTAATGGATTGCTCATTCCGCTGTAACTATGGGTAAAAAATTTTATCATCTACCATATGTTATAAATCTCTGATTTATTACTGATGAATGCTATTGATAATTTAATTATCTTTAGTCATGATATTCTTTACTGAGCTAGTTGTGCTCACCCTTTTGCTTCACAATTCCTTTCGTAATAAATAAGAGTGTAAATTTGGGTCGAAAGGGGATAATAGGGAATAGTGTGGTGGTGCAGATCACAAAGTTTCTCAACACATTATAAAATGGCATGACATACAATATATAATTGTATTGAGGACCTAAGATAAGTGTGTTGTATATTATATGTCACTTAATAATTGATTTTGGTGAACAACAATAGGGTGAGGTGAACCCAACTTTGGAAGGGTATTTTGCCACTATCATACAAGATGTTTAATGACATACAATCTCGTGTTATCGTAAGTCAGGGTTGTGCACATCTACTTGCTGAGTATATCTACGAGCACTACCTATATGATCTTAGATTTTGGTTGAAACATAATGTTCAATTGCAGACGGTGGAGATAGTTATATGTCAAGAGAAGACTCATCATTGGAAGGAACATGATAGTAATCTTCTCGTTTTTCTTTGGGGTCTATTAGATTGAACCAAGGATACTTCTATGGGCATATGATATCTACCATAACCTGGGCATACGGCCTCCCATATCTGAAGGTTTTCTTGAGCATTTCCCAAAGATTTTAATTTCTAAAACAGCTTATTGATTTGTACCTTTATGTAATGTATCAATGTGAGGTCTTGTCCATAGTTGGGACATGAGTCACGATTGGTATTAAAACTCACAAGATATATGTGTTGTTGTATTTTGCACGACAATTGTAGTAATAAAGTTGTAGTTGTTTTCATACCATGTATTTGGCGACTCGAGAATAGGTTGGATGGATTGGACCTATTTTGGGGGCGTCACATGCATGCTGGGGCAGAAAGACGATAGAGGCCAAGAACGAGTGTTGATCAATTTTGCAATCAATGAATACGTGCAAGTATACACGGTCAACAAGTAATAAAGTGGAAGTAGAGTATCGTTCCCACGAGGAATTATTTAATAAAAATTATCAATTACTAACTCTTAACCAAATTAATTTTATTTAAACAATCGCAAATTGTGATTTTTCTAATTAAGAAAACTAAATTAATCAATTAAAACTAAGACTTTAACGAATAAATTCAGATAAATAAAGATTAAGACTCCAATATCCCCAATTATGAACTATAAATCAATTATCCAATTATCCCAATTATTATGTCTACTGAATTGTTAACAAGAATTCTCAAATGCCAAAAGCCCTTTCTCAAGTGATCATTTGCCTTCTATTTAACCTAGATTAATTTTGCTATATCTCTATGCAAAACAATTGAATTAAACTCGTTACAATCTCAATTCCTTATGTGTTACATGTGACAAATAGATATTCTCATTCTATTCACAAACCTACTTATTCACTGTGCAAATAACTAAGTCACATGTCACCATGCCCAGTTCTAACCCTAGAATTCCTTTCTCAATTCCTTCTAGAGTAACAAGATAATTACTGATCAGATAATTAATGAATAAGCATAAGGCAAGATAAACAACTCACTTTTACACAAATAATTGGAATATAATGAATAACTAATTCATAGCCATAAAAAGTTCAATTGAAATCTTAATAAAAGAGTTAGTTCGTAATTAATGAATTAAAACCAAGAATCCACAATTGAATAGACATTAAAAGATAAAAGTATGATAAGAGAAGAGAATAGAATCATTGTCGAAAGAAATCGATGCTCCCCTCTTGCTCTTGCTCTTGATCTTCAGTGTTCTTCAATTTTCTTCAATCTCTAATGGCTAATTAATAACTAGGGTTTAGATTCTAATTTAATGAAGTGTTTAATCTAGTCTAATATATGTAATCCCCCCCTTATTTTATGTCTTACATCATGTATTTATAGGTTACAAGTCCAATTTTTAGTTTAGGAACAAACCCAATCCAATTTGGAGTCAAAAAGGTGTCAAAATTCGCCCAAAACGCGTTCAGGTCACACCAAGCTCTTCCCCCAGCGTACGACACTCAGACACTGCTCCCCAGCGCCCCAGCGCTGGGCACAAGCCTATTTTGGGCGCCCCGGCGCTGCCCCATGTTCTGACATTTTCTGCTCAGACGTCCTCTGGTAAAACGGCCATAACTTTTGATCCGAGAAGAGTTACGGGGCCTGCCACCTATCAAATCAAAGATATCAACGAGATCTACAACTTTTATTCTTTGAGGATTGAGAAATTCTGGGCGGATGAAGGTGGAAATTGAGCTGGAAGTGACTGCTATGCAAATGACCACTCAAAACCATGACGTTCGACGTCCGTTGGTACAACGATCATAACTCTTGCATCCGAACTCCGTTTGGAATGATTCAAAATGTTCCAGAAAGCTAAGACGATGCTCTTAAATGTAAGCTAAGTTCCAAACCAAGAACATGAAGTAAACATGAAAGCCCAAATGATGTCCGATTTGCTTTTCTTTGCGTTTTCTTTGCTTTTCCTTACCAATAGTCGCTCACACTGCTCCCAAACGTATAACCTAAAAAATGAGCACAAAATGCATGAAAAGTAACTAAGACACATAAATATAAGCAACTATTAAGTAAAAGATACCAGATAAGTGTATATAAAATCCACTTATCAAATACCCCCAAACTTAAACTGTTTCTTGTCCCCAAGCAACACAACATAATGCAATGCAATGCAATGAAATGCAACTAATCTATATGCCTACGAATCTAGCAGTATTTGATAGAATCAAATCTATTCACTCGGCCTTAGAACAATCAAGCAAACACAACAATACTTCATATCAAAACCAATCAACAATTTCCTAATCAATCATCAAGTCTTAAACTGTTATTACTGGTATAGTGTGTGTGTGTGCTCAACAACCATGCTAACTGATATAAAATCAAATTTAACACATAACAAGTCTCTTAGAAGGCATCATACAATGTAAACTCAAGAAATCCAAAAACAAGCTAGATCCAACTAAAATCAAATAATTACCAATATCGAGGGTCAACATGGGATACTTATGCTTTATTTTCATCTACGGGGGCTTTTTGCTCTTTTTTCCCGTTTTATTCTCTTTTTTTTATATACACATAACTATGCAATGTCTTATTTCCTTAGGCTTTTCAATGCTACCTTAACGAGCTTTCAACCAACGACTCCCAGACCATTAAGACCTTAGGGCGCTATGGGTGTAAAGACAATCCCCTCGGGCTTACTTACTCAAGTAACAAAGGCCACAAAACTAGACAAGCATGCCACGGTGTTTATTCATACTTTTTTTTTCTTTTTCTTTTTTTTCTTTTTTTTTTCTTTCTTCTCTTTTTTTTATATAGCTTATATACCCCAAATATTCCCTCAAACTTAGGTTCTTGTCTAACTTTAGTTATCACTACTTATTCTTATCATTCTTTCATTCAAACTAGCATTATCCTTTAGAGTCCCAATATGTATCAATTTAAACTCAATCAATTAACAAGTTGTTTTTACTGTGTTATCATTATTATACTAGTTTCAAACAGAAAAAGATTCAATTCATAACAAGAAATCACATCAAAGCTCTAATAGTCAGTATTATACTTGTCTACCTAATTCCAATCTCATCATTGGCCAAAATAAACTTAACTATAACAAACCGCTGGACTTATGCAAAATGAACATAGTAACTAACTATTATTTTTGAATTTTTGAATTTTTAAATTTTTGAATTTTTTTTTTAATAATGAACCTAAACTATATTAACAACATATGAAAAATAACATAACATAAACATGAAACTAAACATGCAGTAACGAACTAAACTAAACTCCCCCAAACTTAGCAATTACAATGTCCTCATTGTAAGAATATAGCGATAAGTAGAAGAGAACTTCCTTGTAATTAGCTAAGCGTGAGGTGCTGGTGGCGATGGTAGCGACGATCATTTTCCTATCCATTGAACCTCCAATACCTGCAATGAAGAGAGACAACGTGTATTAGATTATAAGAAAACTTACTAAGCAAATTAATTCCTATCTACTAAATAAACTAGTAAAGCATATAAATATAAAAATTCCTGGAATGCCTCCCGATCGGTGACTTGATTTATAGTCTTTCAAATTTGACTTTATGCGTCAATGCTATCCAATTCCTCTTGAAAGTTGAGGAACCTCCATCCATCGAAATAATATAGCTTTTGGTAGGTTCCCATTTACGATAGCCATTGTATTAAAGTCACCTAGCATGCTTTGTTTAGATAAGATCACATTAAAGAACGTCCAACATCTAGGTGTTTTTTCCATTGTGTCTGTGAATAGATTCTAGCATTAGGGCTTGTCAGACACAACAATCTCTTCTTCTATCTTCTCCAACTCATTGAACCATGGCTTCAAAGTTGTACTCGATTTTACGTCACAAGGAGTATTGCCGACGACATGACTACCTAGCGGACAAGGTTTTGCAAATCTAACCGGATTCTTGAACTTTGGCAGAGAAGGAACTTGGGGCACTAATAACATCGGCTCCTCCTCATTGGTAATCATAGTTAGTTCTCACCGACCTTATTTTCATTATCCCCACTTGTCTCCTCTTTTTCAACATCTCGTGTCTCATCCAGTTGTAGATTTGGCTCGGGCACTTCATCAATTTCGTCATCCATGTCATAAAACCAAGTGTTTGGAGGAAGGTTGTTTATGACTTTGGTCATTTTCTCTATCTGATTCGCAAGTTTTAGAATTGACCCCGTTTGATTAATCCCTCTCTCCTCGAACTTGGACCACAATTCCTCCAACCTTGAATTTTCTTCTTTTAATAGAGGTTGAGATGAGAATTTCGGCGTGTATGTTGGATTTGGAGTAAAGTATTGGTCTTGATAGTTGTAGCTTGATGAGTGAGTTTTATACACACGAATTAGATACATTCGGGCTTAATTTATTGTTGTTCTCAAGTCTTTTAGGATGTTTTTATGTGTTTATGTCTATTCAAGCATGTTTTATGTTGTTTTGTAGGAATTGGGACAAAAGTTACATGGATCGACGTTCGGGGTGGCTAGATTTGCATTTTCGGCTTGCCATTTATATAGCAGTCACTTCAGAGCCAATTTGAGTATTGCTACAGACCTTATTTCGAAATTCTTAAAGAATGAAAGTTGTAGATCTACTTTTTCTCTTTCCGTATCATCTTCAATTGTCTAAATCAGAGTTCGGACGAAGAAGTTATAGCCATTTTCCCAAAGGACGTCGTAGTAAAAAATGTCAGAACTTGTAACAGTGCCGGGGCGCTAATTTTAAGCCTATTTACAGCGCCGGGGCGCTATAATGCAGATTCTCAGCATCGTGAACAGTACTGGGGCGCTGGGGAAGAGGTTGGGTGCGGCCTGGACGCGTTTTGGGCGAATTTTAACACCTTTTTGACTTCAAATTGGATTGGGTTTGTTCCAAAACTAAAAATTGGACTTGTAACCTATAAATACATGATGTAAGGCATAAAATAGGAGGAGATTACATAGATTAGACTAGATTAAACACTCCTTTAGATTAGAACATAACCCTAGTTCTTATTAGTTTTGGAGATTGAAGCAACTTGGAGACCATTGAAGATTCAAAGCAGGAGCGAAAGAGGAGTCTCAAGGCTACTGACAATAGATTATATTCTCTTCTCTTCTCTTACTTTTATCTTTTAATGTCTATTCAATTGTGGATTCTTAATTTTAATTCATTAATTATGAACTAACTCTTTCATTAAGATTTCAATTGAACTTTTTATGATTATGAATTGATTATTTGATTTATTCTAATTAGTTATGTTGAAGTGAATTGTTCATCTTGTCTTATGCTTATTGATTAATTATCTGATCAGTAATTACCTTGTTACTCTAAAAGGAATTGAGAAAGGAATTCTAGGGTTAGAACTGGGCATGGTGACATGTGACTTAGTTATTTGCACAGTGAATAATTAGGTTTGTGAATAGAATGAGAATATCTATTTGTCGCATGTAACACATAAGGAATTGGGATTGTAACGAGTTTAATTCAATTGTTTTGCATAGAGATAAAACAAAATTAATCTAGGTTAAATAGAAGGTAATTGATCACTCGAGAGAGGGCTTTTGGCATTTGAGAATTCATGTTAACAATTCAATAGACATAATAATTGGGATAATTGGATAATTGATTTATAATTCATAATTGGGGATATTGGAGTCTTAATCCTTATTTATCTGAATTCATTCAAATTTTAGTTGTTTATTTGCTTTCTTTTAGAATAATCTCTTTTAATTGTTTCAATTTAGTTTTCTTAATTAGAAAAATCACAATTTGCGATTGTTTAAATAAAATTGATTTGGTTAAGAGTTAGTACTTAGTAATTTTTATTAAATAATTCCTCGTGGGAACGATACTCTACTTTCACTTTATTACTTGTTAACCGTGTATACTTGCACGTATTCATTGATTGCGAAATCGATCAACAAGTTTTTTGGCGCGCTGTTCTTGGGAATTAATTTAATAATTTTTACCAATATTAATTTCAATCAAATTAGTCTTAATTTAAACATTTTAATTTTTATTTTTAATTCTCTTCCTATATTTCTCTCTTTTCAGGTACCATGGATGAGTTTGAGTATCAATGGCCATACACAAACATGACTCAACCAATGGAAACATTAAATCCACAATCCACACACGTATGATGTAGCGATGGTTTGTGAAATTTGTGCTGGAAATCATATGAGTCATCAATGTGCCATCAGTTTCGAGCTGGTATAATATAGTGGGCCAATACAAATTGAGGCAACTTCGAAAACATTGGAGGTTATCGCAGCCCAACAGAGTCGAAGGATGGCAAGAATGACTCATCCAAGGGGAGCGGAGATTGACAAACTCGAGGCATTTTCTGCATTGTCAGCACAGTTTGAGAAACTTTCAAGGATATTTGAAGCTTTTAAAGCTCAACGCGTCAAAGTGTGGCGGTTACTTGTGATTATTGTGCTGCAAATCATATGAGTCATCAATGCGCCATCAGTTTTGAGCCGGTACAGTATGGTGGTGATTACCCCAACAATTATGTCTATCTCAATAACTATTATCAGGATTGGGGGTATCACCCGGATTTTTCATGGAGCCATACTCATCAAGATCAATTTTATGCTCCAAGTCCAATATACCAACCGGATTTCTCGTGTCCACCTCCACTACAACAGAAGAACATTCAAATTTGGAGGAAACTTTGTCCAAGTACATAGCTTCATGTGAGGAGAGGGGGATTAATCAAGAGATATTGAGTCAAAATTTTACGAACCAAACAGAACAACTGACCAATGCCTCAAACATCTGTCCTCAATACCCTTGGCTCTATGACATGAATTCTAAGACTGATGGTGAGCCCGAGCCAAATCTACAACTATATGAGCCACGAGATGAAAAAGAGGAGACAAGTGGGGATAATGACAACAAGGTCGGTGAAGAACTAAGTGTGAGAACTAATGATGATGAGCCAATGTTATTTACGCCTCAAGTGCCTTCTCCTCCACAGTTCAAGAGTCCGGTTAGATTTGCAAAACCTTGTTCGATTGGTAGTCATGTCGTCGGCAATACTCCTTGTGACGTAAAAGCGAGTACAACTTCGAAGCCATGGTTCAATGAGTTGGAGAAGATAGAAGAAGAGATTGTTGTGTCTGACAAGCCTCAATGCCAGAATCTATTCACAGACACAATGAAAAAAGCACCTAGATGTTGGACGTTCTTGAATGTGATCTTATCTAAAGAAAGCATGCTAGGTGACTTTAATACAATGGCTATCATAAATGGGAACCTACCAAAAGCTATATTATTTCCGATGGATGGAGGGTTCCTCAACTTTCGAAGAGGAATTGGATAGCATTGACCAGACAAAGTCAGGCTGAGACTATAAAACAAGCGCTTATTGGGAGGCAACCCAAGTTTAATTTTTATTTTTAGTTTTTATTAAGTTTTATATTAGTAGTTTTGAATTTGTATTTATTTAGGATTTAATAAAATTGCTTCTATCATGGTTTTACAGTTATTCAAGTCAAATTCAAGTGTGGTGCCCAATTTGTTCCATGTGCTTGCTTTATTCTCCAAACTTAGCGGCAAGGAGGAAGATTGCTATATTTTCGTGGAAGTCCTCTGCTTTAATTTTTTTCTATTTCACGTTGAGGACAATGTCTAGTTTAAGTTTGGGGGCATTTTAGTGTCGTATTACATATAGTTAGTTATTTACATTGTAGTTCGTTATGTTTTCGGGTTATTTACATTTAGTTTTTGCATTTAGTTTACTATGTTTGTTGCGGTTAGTTTATATTTGCATGATTCCAACTGTTACAGAGTAAAAGTCTATTTTGGCCAATGATAAGACTGGAGTTAAGTAGATAAGTATAGTATTGAATATTCAGGGCTTTGATGTGATTTCTTGTTATGAATTGAATCTTTTCCCTGTTTGAAATCGGTATAATTAAGGTTAACGTTAATAACTTGACTATGTTGACCGATTAAGTTTAAATTGATACATAATGGATTTCTTAAGGATAATACTACTGCGAAGGAATGAAAGACATGAATAGGCGGAGATGGCTAAATTTTGATAAAAACTTAAGTTTGGGGGGAAAATTTGGGATATATAAGCTTCGCTGAAAAAATGAAAAAAAGAAAAAAAAATTATCGTGGCTAGTTTTGTTTCGGGGCCTTTGTTACTTGAGTAAGTACGCCCGAAGGGGTATCTTAAAACCTAGCGCCCTAAGGTCTTATATTATTGGTCTGGGAGTCGTTGGTCGAAAGCTCGCTAAGGGGTGACACTGTTAGCCTAATGGAATGAGACATTGCACAGCCATGAAAAAAAAACACGAGAAAGAGCAAAAATGCCCTCGTGGTTGAATAAAAGTATAAATAAATCCTGTATTTACCCTTAGATTTTGTAATTGCTTAGTTTTAACCGGAGTTGTCATGTTCACAAAAGTAATTGAATTGGAACTGCAATTTTCCTTATAAGAAGTTTGTAATGTGATTATCTTGAACTGTAGTTGGTTAGAATGGTTAACAAACACACACACACAACATGGGTGATGACAGGTTTGGGTTGACTAATTGGTTAGAGTTATGGATTTTGAATTGATTGGATATATTGTTTGAGTACCAATGGTATCTTTGAGGCCTGTTGCTATATATCATACTGATTTATTATTCGATTCGTAGGTATATTAGGAAGTAGATTATGCATATGCATTCATTTAGTTGAGTTATTTTGTTTATTTTTGGTTCTTTTGTGTTTTTGCTTGAGGACAAGCAAAGGATTAAGTTTGGGGGTATTTGATGAGTGAGTTTTATACATATGAATTGGATACATTCGGGCTTAATTTATTGTTGTTCTCAAGTCTTTTAGGATGTTTTTATGTGTTTATGTCTATTCAAGCATGTTTTATGTTGTTTTGTAGGAATTGGGACAAAAGTTACATGGATCGGCGTTAAAATTGGCTAGATTTGCGTTTTAAAACTTGCCATTTACATAGCAGTCACTTCAGAGCCAATTTGAGTATTGCTACAGAACTTATTTCAAAATTCTTAAAGAATGAAAGTTGTAGATCTACTTTTCCTCTTTCCGTATCATCTTGAATCATCTAAATCGGAGTTTGGACGAAGAAGTTATAGCTATTTTCCCAAAGGACGTTGGAGTAGAAAATGTCAGAACTTGTAAAAGCGCCGGGGCGCTAATTTTAAGCCTATTTGCAGCGCCGGGGCACTATAAGGCAGATTCTCAGCGTCGTGAACAGTGCTGGGGCGCTGGGGAAGAGGTTGGAGTGCGGCGGGCGCTGTTTGGGCGAATTTTGACACCTTTTTGACTCCAAATTGGATTGGGTTTGTTCCAAAACTAAAAATTGGACATGTAACCTATAAATACATGATGTAAGGCATAAAATAGAAGGAGATTACATAGATTAGACTAGATTAAACACTCCTTTAGATTAGAACATAACCTAGTTCTTATTAGTTTTGGAGATTGAAGCAACTTGGAGACAATTGAAGATTCAAAGCAGGAGCGAAAGAGGAGTCTCAAGGCTACTGACAATAGATTATATTCTCTTCTCTTCTCTTACTTTTATCTTTTAATGTCTATTCAATTGTGGAATCTTAATTTTAATTCATTAATTATGAACTAACTCTTTCATTAAGATTTCAATTGAACTTTTTATGATTATGAATTGATTATTTGATTTATTCTAATTATTTATGTTGAAGTGAATTGTTCATCTTGTCTTATGCTTATTGATTAATTATCTGATCAGAAATTACCTTGTTACTCTAGAAGGAATTGAGAAAGGAATTCTAGGGTTAGAATTGGGCATGGTGACATGTGACTTAGTTATTTGCATAGTGAATAATTAGGTTTGTGAATATAATGAGAATATCTATTTGCCGCATGTAACACATAAGGAATTGGGATTGTAACGAGTTTAATTCAATTGTTTTGCATAGAGATATAGCAAAATTAATCTAGGTTAAATAGAAGGCAATTGATCACTCGAGAGAGGCTTTTGGCATTTGAGAAATTCCTGTTAACAATTCAGTAGACATAATAATTGGGATAATTGGATAATTGATTTATAATTCATAATTGGGGATATTGGAGTCTTAATCCTTATTTATCTGAATTCATTCAAATTTTAGTTGTTTATTTGCTTTCTTTTAGAATAATCTCTTTTAATTGTTTTAATTTAGTTTTCTTAATTAGAAAAATCACAATTTGCGACTGTTTAAATAAAATTAAATTGGTTAAGAGTTAGTACTTGGTAATTTTTATTAAATAATTCCTCGTGGGAATGATACTCTACTTTCACTTTATTACTTGTTGACCGTGTATACTTGCACGTATTCATTGATTGCGAAATCGATCAACATAGCTCCATGAAGAATTCGGGTGATACCCCCAAACTTGTTCATAATTATCATATGCATACTGATTGAGGTAGTTACCACCATACTGTACCGGCCCAAGATTGATGGTGCATTGATTACTCGGGTGATTGCCAGCACAATAGTAACACATAATTGCCATCCTTCGACTCTGTTGGGATGCGATAATGTCCAACTTCCTCGAAAGTTCTTTAATTTGTGCTGACATTGCGAAAAGTGTCGCGAGTCTGTCAATCTCCATTCCCCTTGGTTGAGTCACGTTCGTGTATGGCCATTGATACTCAAAGTCATCCATGGCACCTAAAATGAGAGAAATATAAGAAGAGAATTAAAAATAATAAAAAAAATGTTTAAATTAAGACTAATTTGATTGAAATTAATATTGGTAAAAAAAATATTAAATTGATTCCCCAAGAATCATGGCGCCAAAAACTTGTTGATCGATTTCATTGATCAATGAATACGCAAGCATATACTAATCAACAAGTAATAAAGTGAAAGTAGAGTATCATTCCCACGAGAAATTATTTAATAAAAATTACTAATTACTAACTCTTAACCAAATTAATTTTATTTAAACAATCGCAAATTGTGATTTTTCTAATTAAGAAAACTAAATTAATCAATTAAAACTAAGACTTTAACGAATGAATTCAGATAAATATAGATTAAGACTCCAATATCCCCAATTATGAACTATAAACCAATTATCCCAATTATTATGTCTACTGAATTGTTAACAGGAATTCTCAAATGCCAAAAGCCCTTTCTCAAGTGATCATTTGCCTTCTATTTAACCCAGATTAATTTTTCTATATCTCTATGCAAAACAATTGAATTAAACTCGTTACAATACCAATTCCTTATGTGTTACATGCGGCAAATAGATATTCTCATTCTATTCATAAACCTACTTATTCAATGTGCAAATAACTAAGTCACATGTCACCATGCCCAGTTCTAACCCTAGAATTCCTTTCTCAATTCCTTCTAGAGTAACAAGGCAATTACTGATCAGATAATTAATCAATAAGCATAAGGCAAGATAAACAACTCACTTTGACACAAATAATTGGAATATAATGAATAACTAATTCATAGCCATAAAAAGTTCAATTGAAATCTTAATAAAAGAGTTAGTTCATAATTAATGAATTAAAACCAAGAATCCACAATTGAATAGACATTAAAAGATAAAAGTATGATAAGAGAAGAGAATAGAATCTATTGTCAGTAAATCTGATGCTCCCCTCTTGCTCTTGCTCTTGATCTTCAATGTTCTTCAATTTGCTTCAATCTCTAATGGCTAATTAATAACTAGGGTTTAGATTCTAATTTAATGGAGTGTTTAATCTAGTCTAATCTATGTAATCCCCACTTATTTTATGCCTTACATCATGTATTTATAGGTTACAAGTCCAATTTTTAGTTTAGGAACAAACCCAATCCAATTTGGAGTCAAAAAGGTGTCAAAATTTGCCCAAAACGCGTCTAGGCCGCACCAAGCTCTTCCCCCAGCACCCCAGCGCTGGACACGACACTCAGACACTACTCCCCAGCGCCCCGGCGCTAGGCATAGGCCTATTTTGGGCGCCCCGGCGCTGCCCCATGTTCTGACATTTTCTACTCCGACGTCCTCTGGTAAAACAGCCATAACTTTTGATCCGGGAGGAGTTACGGGGCCTGCCACCTATCAAATCAAAGATATTGACGAGATTTACAACTTTCATTCTTTGAAGATTGAGAATTTCTGGGCGTATGAAGGCGGAAATTGAGCTGGAAGTGACTGCTATGCAAATGACCACTCAAAACCATGATGTTCGACGTCCGTTGGTACAACGATCATAACTCTTGAATCCAAACTCCGATTGGAATGATTCAAAATGTTCCGAAAAACTAAGACGATGCTCTTCAATGTAAGCTAAGTTCCAAACCAAGAACATGAAGTAAACATGAAAGCCCAAATGATGTCCAGTTTGCTTTTCTTTGCGTTTTCTTTGCTTTTCCTTACCAATAGTCGCTCACACCGCTCCCAAACATATAACCTACAAAATGAACACAAAATGCATGAAAAGTAACTAAGACACATAAATATAAGAAACTAATTCAAGTAAAAGATACCAGATAAGTGTATATAAAATCTACTTATCAACGAGCTATCTATTACCTCAGCAAAAGATTCAGCATCAGTGAACACAAATACACTCTGATTGAGAATACTTGTTGTGCTTTAGCATGGGCTTCCATGAGGTTACAACATTACCTCCATGGTCACACAACCCATCTCATATCCCGCATGGATCCTCTCAAGTACGTGTTCAGTAAGCCCATACTAAATTTTCAGCTGTCCAGATGGCAGTTGATCCTACAGCAATTTGACATCATCTACGTGTTGCAAAAGTCTATCAAATGTCAAGGAATTATGGATCAACTGGCCGCCGCACCTGCAGGGGATTACAAACCCTTGGAAACATACTTCCCCGATGAAGGGGTAATGACAGTTCAGCAATGCCATCAGTACGATGCATGCCACATATGGAAAATGTATTTCGATGGAGCTATTAACACAGAAGACTCTGGAGCTAGAGCAGTTCTAGTATCCGGTACGGGGGAGCAGTATCCCGTCGTCGTCAAATTACAGTTTGTCAGCACCAACAACATAGCTGAGTATGAAGGTTGTATCATGGGGCTAAAACTTGCTCGTTCAATGGGCATCAGGCGGTTAACTGTCTTTGGGGATTCCGAATTGGTAATAAAATAATCCATGGGAATCTATCAAACCAAAGAATTACATTTGTTGCCTTACCATCGGCAAGTTCTACAGATGGCTTTGGAGTTCGAAGAAATCTCCTTTATACACATTCCTCATAATAGGAATGATTTTGCGGATGCACTAGCAATGTTGGCCCCCTTGATTCGCATACCTGACAAGGAAAAAATGCCAAGCATCATATTTTCCCTGCAAAAGGCCCCAGTTTATGGGAACTATGTTGGAGAAGTGTCGGATGAGCTACCTCCCATCCACCACCCTTGGTATCAGCATATCAAGGAGAATCTGCGAGATGGATCTACACCCGCTGAGGCGAGCCTGATTGAAAAGAGGCGGATCCATCGACTTGCTATGAAATTCTACCTGAGCGGAGATGCACTTTACAAAAGAGATGCAGGATTAGGTCTCCTCAGATGTGTGGACAAAGACCAAGCTCAGAGGCTCATGGATGAGATCCATGGAGGAGTATGTGGCCCACACATGAGCGGCCCCTTACTTGTTAAGAAGATTCTCAGAACAGAGCATTATTGGATTACACTCAAAGCTGACTGTGATGATCACGTCAAGAGGTGCTATCAATGCCAAATTCATGCGAATGCTATCCACGCCCCTCCAAGGGAACTCCACAATATGAGTTCGCCATGGCCCTTCTCAATGTGGGGAATGGACATGATCGGGCCCATCGAGCCCAAAGCTAGTAATGGACATCAATTCATATTCACCATGATCGACTACTTCACCAAGTGGGTAGAAGCAGCCTCCTTCCCCAGGGTTACCGAAGAAGTCATCATTGCTTTCATCAGAAACAATATCGTTTGTCGATATGGACAACCAGAGGTCATTGTGTCAAATAATGCTAAAAACCTCAACAACAAAATGATGGAGGAGTTATGCAGTAAATTCCACATCAAACACCTTAACTCCGTCATCTACCGTCCAAAGATGAATGGTGCTATTGAAGCGGCTAATAAAAATATCAAGAAGATCATGCAGAAAATGTTCTGCAATCACAAAGGATGTTCTGACCTCTTGCCTCTAACTTTATTAGCCTACAGAACTTCAATGAGTACTTCTACTAGGGAAACCCCCTACTCATTAGCCTATGGGATGGAAGCAGTGCTCCCCATAGAGGTGGAAATGGAATCCCTCAGAGTGTTAATGGACGCTCAGCTAGATGAAGACCAATGGGTACAAGACAGGTATCACCAATTGTCTTTAATAGACGAAAGGCGAACCGCGGCTATCTTCCATGGTCAGTTATATCAACAAAGGATCGCATGATCCTACAATAGGAAAGTCCGGCTATGGCAATTCAAACAACATGACTTGGTTTTAAAGAAGATCATTGACAACCAAGATCAATCTAAGGGAAAATTCGCTCCTAACTGGGAAGGCCCGTTTGTTGTCAAGGAGGTATTGACAGGAGGCACTCTCGGACTACAGGAAATGGATGGCGATAAATTTTTATAGCTTATCAACTCGGACACCGTGAAACGATACTATGTCTGAGAATATCATCAAGTAAACATCCTGGTATGGATCATCCAATCACCAGTCTTTCCGATTTTTCAACCCTCTCTTTTATAAACTCTTCTGCCCCTCAAGGAAATATACACTTCAAACTAGGAGCCTGGTTTCACCTCCTTTCAAACCTTCCATACAATTTTGGTTATCCTGAAGATGGGATTGAACCTTTCACACCTACAGTTTATCCTGAAGACGGGATTAAACTTTTCTACGCCTACAGTTTGTCCTGAAGACGAGATCAAACTTTTTCCACACCTGTAGTTTGTCCCCATCATGGGATCAAACTTTCTTCTCCCCACAGTATAGCCTACACATGGGATTCATACTTCTCTTCGGCTGCAATTCATCCTGAGGGGCGAACTACGTCGACCTAATCTCCCTGATACATGGGAGTACGTAGGCAACCATATTCTATATGGCCCGGTCGCAAAAAAAACAACAAAAACATTTCTGCCCTTTCTCTACAAAAACAAAAACAACAAAAACATTTCTGCACCCTTCTTCATCAATAAAGCTTTTACACCCATCTGCCTACACATTCAGCGTTGAACCTCTTACACCAGGTTCGAAACTACGCAGACCTGATCTCCTCTTCAATAGGAGTACGTAGGCAATCATTTATGGTTCGGTCTAACCCCCTACCAGAACAAAAATACTTTTCACACTGTATTGGGATCAAACTTCAATCCATTACAATTCATCGGCTTCAGACCAAAGGAATGGAATTATCTAATCTCTCCTTACCAATAGGAGATTCGGTGACCATCTAAGCTGTGGTTGTGCCTCAAAGAGCAACATCAATCCATAAGAGATGGAATTAACTAGGCTTCTCACAACTAGAAGTACTGGCGACCATCTGCGGTGCGGTCAATCTCATAGAGGAAAATCCACACTCCTCTCCACATTTCCATACAGAAACCAGTCCCAAGACACCAACGATGGTAGGGATACATACAGATCAATGATCTGCTCTAAAAGATCCTAAGATGGCTCAGTGTCCACATATCAAGGATGAGTTCAGAATGCATCAAGATCACAAAGTCCTGAAGAAATAGGCAAATATCAAGCAAGTATCAAGGCACAACTGAAAGGGAAGTAAATCAAAATATATTTCTCTGCCATATATAATATTGTTTGATATATACAATATATGTTGTACATGACAAAATGGTTAAGCTAGTCTGTGCAGGAAAATATAAAGCTATCTACGGATCTGTGTGTATACGGACTATCAGATCTAACATAGCATCCGTCTCCGAGGAAGGAGGTAAGGCTGCAAGCTCCTGCCCAATGGTATCTACACGAGCTAGCAGATCTGAGGCTAACTTCATAGTGGCATTATTCTTATCGATATATGCACTTATATCGGCAAGGATGCCAGTCGTATGGGATCTCACTGAAGTACTGTCTATAATGGCTACATCCCTGGAAGATAGGGCATTATCCCGCTCCACAATCAATGCATCTCTGGATGATCTAGCCCCATCCCTCTCTAATAGAGCGGCGTCTCTCCCATCAAGAGTCACAACATCGAGGCCCCTAGCCCCGATCTCTCTCATAGGTCATCGATGTAGCTCTGCTCCAAATCTTGTCTTTGAATCTTTGAATGAGCGAAGCACTCATAGTGGGAGAATCCATCATAAATGCTGGCAACCCAGCAGTCAAGTCCTCCTCGATGGAAATATCATCCTCCTCCATAGGCTCTTCATAATTAGAATCAGTCCCCTGCACTATGGATACTACTGCAGCTGATGCAGTCTCTGTCTCCATCCATGCGGAATACTCTGCCGAATGACTCGGATGACTGACAGAAAACTCAGCTAACTCTCTCTGATCCCAACAGGCATACAACCTAGATCTGTCCCCTGCTGATAAATGCCGAGAAGTAAAGCGCTGACTCGATGCCCCCTCAAAAGGATGAAAATCCTAAAACTGGTCAAACTGACACATCACGGCAAGTGGGTGGTAAGTGATCATGCCTCTCAAGCCAGCCAGAGGAAAATAATCCATGCCCGGAGCATGAGTAATGAAGCTGTAGGGTGAACTAAGCCCTGTACACGGTAGTATAGCGAATGGATCTCCAATCCCTGCTAGAAAAGCTGACCAAGATGCAACATCTGTACAGTCCGCAGGCTGAAAGGAGTATAACATGGCTATATCATGGGTGAAACAATACCCATGTCGTCTAAATGTGCCAATCATTCTCAAGTGTGACATAAACCACACGTATAGCATGATCGAGCTTCCTGTGAACACTCCTGCCGGATAAGTGCAGCAATATGTGGCCAACCTTAGAGTCTCTGCCATAATCATCGATATAATGGTATGACCCTCCCTGAGAGCTCTCACTGCCATAATGACTCCAATGTCCAACTCATCCATGTATCGTGGTATATAAACATATGACAGTACGCATAACATCCACTCTGGCTGAACGCCAATAATCCTCCAGTGTGGTAAAATCCCCGGAATGTCGTACATAACGTGGCCAGATGTGATCTCATCTTGTACCACCCTACTCCTCAATCCGGTGAGGATCATGAACTGCCTACTCATGTCTCTGATCGCCATGTGCACGCAAGGTCTGTCCAACGGCAGCATCGTCAACCATGCATACTCCTCTAGAGTAGGAGTCAACTCCTGGGTCTCGAATCAGAAAACCTACCTCTCCGGTACCCAATGCTCTAGCATACCCTCCACGAATCCTTTAGGAACTTGAAACATCAACAGGGTCATAGTATGCTGCAACAAATGATCTACAGTCACCCTGTCTGATGGTGACATGCTATCATACCATGATCGCATACCCGATGCCACCAAAAATGGTGGGGTATGATCAGTATGGCTAACTGTCAAAGAAGACATCTGTATGGGCCGTGTCATAAGACCATCCAGGGGTTAATACTGAATATCTCTAGACATACATACATATGCATAACATAATAACATGCATGATACAATAGATGGCAATATGATATAGGGAATAGAAAACTATACATACATTCCTAAGTATATCATCATCTAATACATCTCTATATAGCTAAAATACAGGGAAATGGGGCAAAACTGTCCTACAACTAATAGAGGCCTATCAAAAGATATAGCAAGAATGGGGCGAAGCTACCCAATATCTAACAAAGGCCTATCAAAAGAGATAACGAGAATATACATCAGAAGAAGTCAACGGTATCGATGTCTACATCGTCAATCCTGTCCACCTGATGTAACTCCTCCCGAGTCACCGGATCTCTATCTACGGGATGTCGTGCCTATACAAGGAGGATCTGCACTTAAAAGCCATATGGGTCACCCGAGGGGCCGCCCAGAGCCGAAGGATCAAAAGTATCTACCTCAAGGATCTCTACCCAAGTCTTTGGATAAAGAAATGTGCCCTACCTAACCGCCAGTCAAATCACAACTGTGTCAAATGAGTCAGATCTCGAACACATGCTAGCCAATCCGTCATCATCACGGATCCTGGAACCATATCCCCCATGAACTGTATGGCGCCGGTCTGGGCTCCAATTGTATGAGGTAACCACCAATGCTGGAACATCTCTTGAGTGTAGGGACCCTCTGATAAAGTGAAACCGTCAATGACGGGTGACTGCAAAACAAGCCAACAACGCCTGGCAGCAGGCAAGATCGGCATGTGAATCTCTCCTGTAGTGCTCCTGATAGCACGTTCTCCTAAATAGAGCTCCCATCCTCCATCTGTAAAGAGAGGAATCCTATGGGTGGAAATAACGTACTCAACTCCAATCGGGTACCCATCCTCAAATCCAATGCTCAAATGCTCCCCAGAGTAGGGCACCCATATGATGATATACGCTGTAAACAACTCTAGTTGTAGGCGGCAATGAGTGAAACCCTCAGCAACAGGGACCTTCACCAGTATGGAATGATGACATCTCCGTCCTCGTGGATAGGTGTCTAAACCTAACACGCTCATAGGATGTAAACATGGATGCCTCTCATAGGCTCAAAACTGCCAACACAAAGGAAAACATTTGTTGTCAGTAAACACTCTTAACTTGTACATGGGAAAAGACAAGAGAAGTACTCACCAGCAAAAATGGGTAGAATCCTAACCAAGCCTTAGTCAAGCCATGCGACCGCATGCGCATTCCCCTGAGGAAGTAGGCAAAGGTGTAGGAACCCCAATCATAGTCTCTTATACGGTCCACGTGTCGAGTGGCGCTGATCAAAGCGAAGGACACCATAGAAGAGTTATCTGCTATGAAGCAGTCCCTAATGATCATCAAGAACAATCGCTGAAGAATGCGATCCCTGACTCTCACATCATCGGGTATAGGCTCACTCAACAGCCTGCTCATAGCATCTACGCTCAGAGGACCTGTACGTACAGTCCTGCCCTTGAGCATCTCCAATAAGGACCTGACGGCTGTAGGGGTAATATCCGCCGTACAAGGCACTAGATCCCCTCCAAACTCCATCCTTGTGATAAACAGCCAATCCATCGGTGTCATCATCACCTCATAGTCCAACAAATGGAGTGACTGAGTCTGGTGAAACCAACGCTAGACAATGCCCTGAGGTAACCCCAGGGACAACGACAAGGAAGAATGGAAAAGAACATCCCGAATCCCCAGCCATGTACAATCGCTCTATAGTCATCATGCAAAGCCTGATACATAGAGTGGATGCTGAACTAGTTCCCTCGAGGCTGTGTAAAGTCGGGAACCTATATCAAATACAGATCAACATCAGAACCCTTTGCTCCTCATCAATAGGAAATAAGGAAGATTAAGATCTAACTTCATACCTCATTTGCATGCAGGTAGACTGAAGGATGTCAACTCAAGTCACCCAGAAGCTCTGGGTTCGCCACTTGAATACCTGGAAAATCCCAGCGGGGAACACATGCAGCAGGAACAGGAAACTCAACCGATATATCCTCCTCCTCGTCCTCGACATCCGGCACTTCAACCCGGATAGGATGTATCACCGCCTCCACCAATCGATGAGGCTGTCTAACAGAACAGTGTCGAGGCACTTCAGAAGCAATTCTTCGTATCCCAGAAGTGGTCCTGTAGGAACTACTCGACTGATTCGGATCAATAATATTCGGACAACAAGTCTCCAAATCACCTAAGAAAGGGTGTGGTAATGTTTAACCTGGATCATTTCAAAATGCATTTTATGACTACATGTATGCATGCATTATTTTAACGTACATCTATAGTAGAGTTAAAAAATGCATGACTACCCAATGCCTACGTTTTGGAAATTTTTGCCATAGTCCCCTTTGTAAATAGGACTATCCATATGCACATAGGCATAACTAGGTGGTCATTCAGTAGCACACCTACCCATAGTCATATACATCCTACATGCATCATAATAAAAAATCTGTAAGTGTAGTCTAATTACCAGGATTATTTTTCTTTTCTACCTTTACTCATTTGTCCTCAAATAGGATAAGAAATGACAGTAAAAGGTTCCAATTTGACTGTTTCAAAAGTCAAATTTTTTCACATCATTATGTTCAGCATGGTTTAATACTGACATTTGCTATGTTGAATATTTTTTATAAAGTCATATCAGCATCCATATTCACTACTATGTGTCTAAATGCATTTTATGTGATAAATCATTTTCCAGCGGATAGAAACTGGAAAAGAATACATGCATACATTACCAAGAAAGTGAAGAACACTTGTACGGTGGCAAAATGTGTAGGAAGTTGCCTCAACTCAAAGAAAAGTCCAAGAAGAGCTCTCAGATTTCCTTCAAGCAAGACAAAAAAATGACTTATGAAAGCAACCTGCATGCTTTATATAGAAACAGTTGGCCGTAGGTCTACCTGTGGCAACCCCTACATGGGGCCACACCTCCGGCTCGATCCAGTTTAAGTTGTAAAGGTGGTCTCACAAGCTGAAAAGGCCAAATCAGGAATAAAAATGCTACACAATTGAGCGGAATAGCCTGAAATCCTTGTTTTCATGGGCCAAACACTGGCTTCACACATCACTCATTGGTATTCACTTGCATACAAGGTATACTATACCATTGGCCTCAGCTTTTACAAATCATGCTCAGAAATACCTCACAAAGGTCTGATGTCATCAATGCATGGTCATAGCCCTAAGACGTATCCCCGGCGGGGGTTACAACGCCAAAGTTATGAATTAAAGACGTATCCCTGGTGGGGTTACAACGCCAAAGTTATAAATTGATAAAGTGTCCCCGGCGGGGGTCACAACGCGGAAAAATTTCAAACATCCAAGTATCCCCGGCGGGGGTCATAAAGCAATGCAATCATTAATACACACATCAATGAAGGTCAAGCAACCTTGACAGTTCACCCAACAGGGATCTATTCGGTGATACACACATCAGTGAAGGTCAAGCAATTTCGATGATATACATATTCTTGTTATGTGAATCTAACAAGACCGTGGTATATCTTTGCCGTGATACATGCCAGAGAAGACCACCATCATCAGAGATGACCGATGATGGAATATATTATACACATCCTCAAACAGACAAAGATTTATCCCCATAGATTTCTTGTACACAAGAGGCACCTCTATGGAGCAGGAGTCTGTATCAAGGATTCAGTACTTTGGTGATAGCCCCAATGTCAACATCCTTGAAGACTTAGATCGCATGTCCAAGACATCACTGATTGTCATCCCCGGTAGAATTAACAGGGAACCGACAATCATTCCATAATACATCATACATTTGCATCATGTTGCTGCACATAGCATCATGTTTATCTTGTTGCATTTCAAGTGTCTAGGATTCTTTATCCAATCCATGCCTTACATTGCATGAATATGATAAAGAGGGTCATCTGTAGACACTCGAAATTTTCTGCACACCTGTTACTAACATTGCAGGAGGGCAGATTCATCTTTCGGAGATAACCCTAGAAGACAGCTCATGTCCATTCCAGATACTACCAAAAGTTCAGTCTCAACCTCGGAACACACACCAGGAGTATCATTTCCAACCTCGGAGCTAACACAGGGCAGACAGGCACACTTACAGATGACCTTGCGGAATTCAAACACTTGCAGCAGTCCAATCTCAGATGTAACCCTGAGCAACGTCTGCTATCAGCTCAAACCGGAGATAACCCTGGTGAGGAGTCAAACTATTATCTTGCCACCTCAATCCCAATGTGCCGTCTCAACACTTCATACATACATTTTAATATAACAATGTCCCACAAGAGCCAAGGAGTTCCAATCCCGAGTGACTATTACGCATGGCAGCACACCAGATAGAATTTAAAGCTTGAAGACCATGGGCATGGTCCCCTCTTCCTTACTTCATACAACCTCTAATCCCATGTCATTGCGTAACTCTCGACAAAAGCAGTCCGAAGATGGTCTTATATACCTCGTTCGGATGCTCAAATTGAAGTTATGCAAGTTCAAGCGGACATCACAGTGCACGAGTGCACGTACTTCGAGACGACAGGACCATGAGCACGGACACCCCAGCGCACCAAGTAGTGCATCTGTGGTCGCCAGCAGTACACTTATGCTCTCAAATCTATAAATAGAGGGATTGGGGTGACCATTTTAAAAGGAAAAAAAGGCGAGGAAGCCCTGTCCAATTTGCCCTGTACACACCCTATATTGAGTGTTTCCTCATTTTAAACACTTTTTAGCTCACATATAGCTATATTTTTACCGGTGGGAGCTGAGTATTTATCCATTTAGAGTCATAGAAGCCTGCTTTGGCAGCCCACTGTAAGCCTTCTCACACTCTATAAAGCCTTTCTCTTCATCTTTGCACACACTATTCTACTCATTGAGAGTCGTGTTGTGTGCATATGCCCGGACTTCAGTCCGTGGTTTTCATTTATATATATATATATATATATATATATATATATATATATATATATATATGTATGTATATATTTTATATATGGACTAATATTATCGAGTTATGTCTCGATTGAGCCTGCACTTATGTCCTGAGGCGCTTACTTGCTCTTATATATATATATATATATATATATATACATATAAATTGTTGCCAGACTCTTATGAGCCTGGATTTTACATCCGGAGCGTTTACTTGCTTTTACTCCAGGCTCATCGGATATGTCAACAATATATATATATATATATATATATATATATATATATATATTTACATTTCTGATCCCCCATGGAGTTGCTTCGTGGTGGTTGATCATGTCTGTATATATATATTTACAGCTTTTATATATATATAACTGCTTACTGCTTTTCATAGAAACTGTGGTATCATGTAAGCCTAGGAATCATGTGATCACAAATTCAGTCTACTGAATCTAGATTCGGTTCTCGTGATGGACATTTTCAGCTGTAAGCAACCTGTACATTATTTACAGTGTCCGAATTTCCTTAGATGGTTGTCATGCCCATGAGGAGTTCTAAGATTATCAGATATTATTTTCTCGAAGATTCCTGACATCTCGAAAATAAAAGTAAACAAGCCGAACATTTAATAATAAAATGGAGGTATGAAAAGGTCTCAATTACTATTGAGCACAGGGTTTGAAAAACCTCTTTTACAAAACTTCATTGATATATCTTGCTTAAAACTGAATTTTTCTACAAATTCAAACCCTTTGTATATAGGTACGAACGAGGCCTCGCACTTCTTCCAAATAATTCCACGTTGATCCACACACACACACACATATTCATATAACAGTTTCTTGAAAAGTGGCGGTCACCGTGGCAACGCGGATGTTAAGGGGTGCCTAACACCTTTCCTCCGCATAATCAAGCCCCCGAACCCAAATGAATCTTGGTTTCACAGACCCGTTTAGCAGTGTCACATCACTGGGTCAATATGCAAACCTTTTCTCGGTTGTGTTGGTGCAACCAATTAAAAACACCAACTGGCGACTCTTAACAGTCCATCGTCGACATTACACATGTCGGACCTTTTTCACTTGTTTTTTCAAACAAATCTCACCTAACATGAGAACACCAAAGAACAAGTAACGAAAAGGGACAACTAAAAATCCCGACGTTGACAACCTATAGAAAATTAAACTTGATTGCTAATGTGATGATAGATCTCAATTACAGCTTCATAATAAATGATATTTTCTATTCAGTTGAGAAAGTACCGCACAGTTTTATAATAAATTATTTCTTATTTTTCTCTTCTGTTAACTGAAGATTTAAATACATAAAAGTAAACTACTCTCTCCTAAGCTTATGGGTCACAACTACTAGAATTAAAGACTCCACTAGTACCACTTATTCACAAAATAAGACAATAGCTAACAAAAAATCAAGTCTTCTAACTGAAGTTTGCTACTTGTCATGTGATGAAGAAAACGTTACTTGGATGAACTACCAAGTATATGGTATTCTATGATATCTACTGGGTGGAGAGGAATGAAATTCTATGGTGTTTTGTTGTAATTTTGTGTAGGACTTTTTTTTCAGCTATATATGATTGTATTTTGTTTGGAAAATAGCTAACTTATTTATGGAGTGAATGATTGTTGATTATTTGGAATTATGAGTTCGACCAGTTTGCTGAAGCATTCAACATAAAATTAATTGATAGAAGGTGAAGAGGCCTCGTTAAGTTATATAATTACTACTACCTCCATCTCATAATAAGTGATTTTTTAGCTTAAATTATACATATCAATACATAAGCTAAAATGGCAAAAATACCCTTAATATATTTTCTTTGAAGTTAAAGAGTTAATGAGTGTTATTTAATTGTATTGATTGCAAGACGCAATAAATACCATTGGATGTATAAGAGCATATATGAGAAAATATTATAAAAATTGTATTGGAGTTCTAACACATCACTTATTTTGGAAAAAAATATTAAGCCTAAAAAATCACTTATTATGGGACGGAGGTAGTAGTAATTTTTAAGTCTAATTTAACCGATATATAGGAATTTGTAAACTTAAAAACCAATTAATAGCAACTGGAGAGGACGCCTAAAGGAGAGCAGATTCTCTGTCTCATTTTCTCTGTCCTTCTTGTGTTCTCCCACTTAAATTTTAAAACTTAGCCTCTTAACAATAATTAAGTCTAAAATTAAATAAAAAATTAGGTTTTAAAATTTAAGTGTGGGAACACAAGGAGACATAGAAAATGAAAACAGAGAATCTGTTCTCTCCCTAAAGTGTATATAATGGTGATGTTTAGAATATATTCTAGGCAAGAGATGAATTATTTTGAATAAATGGAGATGCCTCAGAGGAGAACAGCTATGCTTATTTATTTCTTTTTATTAAGGATGTGTGTATTGTGTTCGTAATGACTGCAATTTGAGTTTGAATAGTACAATAATTAATATTGTAAATTATTTAAAAATAATATAAAATATAAATTTATTATTTTTTGAAGAAATAATAAACTCACATCACAATTTGAGTTTTATTATTTCACAAATTAACTAGGATTAAAGTTTTTAAGACTATTTGTATAATGGAGGGAGTACTATTTGTATAATACTACATCCATTCTAAAATATAAGATCAAATTTGACTTTTCAAAATTATTGTAAGATATTTTTAAATTAAAAAAATAGTGAGATTCAGTTTACTTTTTATAACAAATTATATTTTTATTAGTAATATTTTTCTAAATAATTTACAATTTTCATATAATTGTATTCTCTCAAATTTAAAGAACTCAAACTTAAATTCGACTTGACTCAGTTATCGTTAAAGGGTTAACAGTGTATCTAAAATTTAAATTATCTCAGCTCGATCTCGAAAGTCTAAGCAAACACAATTTACCCTAAAAAATAATTCGGCTAATTTAGGCAGCGGAATGTTGACACGTGAACAATATTTATGTCGTATTTGAGTAGTATTTATTTATATAATCAATATATATATATATATATATATATATATATATTATCTGATCTTAAAAATTTCATCTCTTATTAATTCAACTCACATTCCCGAAATTACCCCTTTAACGATTTAATCCGGCTGACGGTTTATACAACCGTCGTTTATAATTTTAATGACGCTTATATATATTTGTCCGTCGCTAAAAGATGTACAACATTGTATACCAAACCGTCATTTATTCTGTCGCTAAAAAAAGTGAGTTCGGGTGAGAGTAGATAAAGTAGTTTAAGATCCCCTATATATATATATATATATATATATATATATATATATATATATATATATATTTCTATCCGATTAAGTTAAGATACCCTTTATCTTACTTCACTTGCAGCTTTAATGACGGGAATTCATGATTCGGTCATCTATAAAACCGTCGTTTATACTTTTAACGATGTTATATGTTGGTCGTCATAAAAGTATAGATACTACGGTTGTGTATATGATCGAAATCGTCATATTATGGTCATCAGCTTTTTATAAAGACGCTTAATAAGATAAGGAAATCTGACTAAACTTATATATATATATATATATATATATATATATATATATATATATATATATATATATATACTAATGTGGTCGGAGCTCCTGACCATTTTGACTTTTCCTTTTTGCCGGATTTTCCCTCAAAGGCGACATCGATCACTTATTGGTAATTTTACGATGGGTATAGGGAGGATTAAAATTTCGCGTTCCCAAATTACAAATCAGTATATATTTCGAGTTTTAAATGTAGTCTAAGCCAAGTTTGGGAACACACAAACTCAACTCGACTCTGTTTGTTGCAAGTTTACAATAAGAAGCGGAGAATTCTAGGAAAAACCAAAGGAAGCTTCTTCGTAGCGGTTTTTTTGATTGGCCAGAAAAAAGAATGATATATGAGCAAATCATGATGAAAACACAACACAAATTACAACCATTATATTCCCTTTCATGTAGAGTAGCGTCTGAATTAGGGATGTGTTAGCGGGGAAATCGCGTAAGGTAATTATTTACCATGTTTCTTATGAGAAGACTTGGAGTCAAGGCTTTACAAATAGCACAAAAACCAAAAAAAAAATTGTTTTGTTTCTGCAGTGTTCCTCATATTTTCCAGTAAAGTTCACCATCAAGTTTCTTTTGGCACGATCCTTACTACCAAGAACGTGGATCGATTCAGTACACAGAAAACGAAATCGTTACTAAAAACGTTACTTATGATGAAATAAAAAATGTATTTACATTCCCGATTCCAAACGCGAAATGATAGTTACCGTTTCACAAATCGTAGGTCAGATAGGGTTCCTGATAACTTTGATCCTGACTCCAGAAAGTATAAAATGGGCACTCTTTTTGGGCCGTCTATAAAAATAAGTTGCATTTTTATAGCTGAGAGCTGAATTTTTATATTATTTGTATAACACAGGTCATCTGAAATGCAAATACAAATTGTTTTCATAGACAGCTGCCCAAATATACTGTCATTTTGAACTACCCGGAATCAAGATCTCTTTTGGCAGAAAAATTGGACCATCTAAATTTCTCATGCACATAGAATAATAGAATGTTACTTCATTAGGTTAATGTCTCATTCTATTATTAAGAATTGGTCTTCCGAACTTGTTTAAGGCACTATAAATAGAAAGCATATCATTCTTATCATTCTCCTACCATATAACAATCAGAAGTAATTAATATAAAAAAAATGAGGATTCAATATTCCTCTTCCCTACTTTCTGCTGTCTTCATTCTTCTGTTGCTAACATTTTCATGGGCAGCAGCTTGTGCTGATAATAGTCACCAAAAGTTCCTTCAATGCCTTGCATGTTATTCTAATAACTCCACCTCAATCTCCAAAGTTATTTATACCCAGAAAAACTCCTCCTACACAACAATCTTGCAGTTGACCATAAATAATTTGCGGTTCATAACGCCGGACACCCCTAAGCCTCTTGTCATTGTTACACCCTTAGATGAATCCCAAATCCAAACTGTCATTTTTTGTTCCAAAAAAAATGGCATGCAAATTAGAATTCGAAGTGGAGGTCATGACTTCGAGGGTCAATCTTACGTAGCAAAAGCCCCATTTGTGTTGCTTGATATGATTAATCTTCGATCAATAAATGTAAGCACCGAAAGTGCTACTGCATGGGTTGAAGCTGGTGCAACTATTGGTGAACTTTACTATAAAATCGGTACGATGAGTAGAATCCTTGGGTTTCCGGCTGGTCTTTGGGCTAATGTGGGTGTTGGTGGATTAATCAGTGGAGGAGGGTATGGCATGATAAGACGAAAATATGGTCTAGCAGCTGATAATGTAATTGATGCTCGTTTGATCGACGTTAATGGAAGAATTCTTGATAGAAACTCGATGGGGGAAGATTTGTTTTGGGCCATTAGAGGAGGTGGTGCTTCTAGCTTTGGAGTCATTATTTCGTGGAAACTAAAATTAGTTCATGTTCCAAAAGTTGTGACTATTTTTAGAATCGTCAGAACGTTGGAACAAAATGCAACAAATATTTTCCATCGATGGCAATATGTTGCTCCGAAATTTCCAAAACATCTAGATATCAAATGTTATGTACAAAGTATACAGAGCAATTCAAGTACTCGTGAAGATAAAAGAACGATAATTATAATATTTGAATCTTTATTCCTTGGTCGAGTAGATAGACTACTCCCATTGATACAAGAAAGATTTCCAGAATTAGGTTTGGTGAGAGAAGATTGTTATGAAGTCAGCTGGATTGAGTCTGCGCCTTTTTTCTCCAATTATTCAGTTGGAACATCTCCTGATATTTTGTTGAATAGATCTGCTTTGCCTAGGTTTTCATTCAAAGGAAAGTCAGACTTCGCTAAAGAACCAATTTCTAAAGAAGGCCTAATAGGGATATGGAAAAGGATGTTTAAAGTTGCACCACAAGCTGTACTCTTACAGTTTACACCATTCGGGGGAAGGATGGATGAGATTTCTGAGTCTTCACTTCCATTTCCACATAGAGTTGGAACATTATATATGATAAACATGGGAGTATTTTTGGACGCAAATGCGACACAACGGCTTAAATGGCTCAATAGCTTATACAGATATTTTCGGCCTTATGTTTCCAAATCACCAAGAACTGCATATGTGAACTATTTGGATCTTGATTTGGGAGTAAACAGTGAAAATGGTAGGACAAGCTATGCTCAAGCCAGTAAATGGGGGAAGAAGTACTTCAAAAATAATTTTCACAAGTTGATACGAGTGAAGTCTGTGATTGACCCTGATAACTTCTTCAAACATGAACAAAGTATCCCTACTCTCGAATGATTGCTTGGCAAGTGAGAATTTGTAATTGGTTCTATAGTGGATTTAATAAATAAATTCTTTGTTGTATGGGATTTTAAAGATAAATACATTTCTAACAAACAAAGTTCGAGTATTAGATAAAGACAAGTAAAAATACATTTCGTGCCTCCTCATTTTGTAGTTGGGTTCTTAATTATTTCCCATGATGCGTTGTTGAACTACTCATGTACTATTTTTATCCTATTGGTATTGAATATCTTGAGAAATTATGGTACATTTAGATGGAGAGTGTGTAATTTCTATAAACCTATAGTAATATTTAATATGTAATAACTAAGTTATTTAAATTTAATATGGAAATCAGATTTAGAATGTAAACCATACTTACTTGTAAAATCAGAATCTGAAAACAGAAGAATATTAAATCTAAGTCCTTTGAATTCACAAAGTTTCCTTAAAGCAAATTTATTCCTTCACTGGTGCTAAAGGATTTGTTGAATAAATGCTTTTCAAGATAAAACGGATTTCAACTCTTAATTGGCAGCACTACGAAATTAAGAATTCTACGAACACAATTTCTATGTTGTACTCGAACTGTACTATGATGATATGAATGATATGATACTGTTAGGAAATATATTGAGAATGTATTCTGAGAATGCAAAAACGCAGACTGCAGAAATATAAGGGAAAAATTGTAAGAAATGTACTACAACGGGAAAAAAATAAAATGTAAGGAATGTTGCGCCCCAGATGGATTATTTGTAGAATAATTTCGTGGCTTATCAGTTTGGGATATGATCGTTGGCTTGCAACTGTTTGTCAAAACGACGTAGTATCATGATGATAATTTTAAACAGATTTTGTCCAAAATATTATATATCACGACCCAACTCGACCGTCCCGCCGCCGGCCATCCCGCCGATTCGAACCAAGTCTTGGCTAGGTACTCTACCTTCCACAAAAGTGGGGTGCCCCTTGGGGACCTTCCCATTGAGCAAACATTCCACATATAAATTCTTCATTTTTCCCGCTAATGCCCTATGTGGGACTTTTGCAATTTTCAACATTTCAAGTATGTGACTTTGGAGTCAATTTTCTCATTCAATTCTTAATGGATTTGAACACATAAATATACCACGTTATACTCCTCGCGGAGGAGAACGCATTGGTGCATGGACCCGACATTTTTAGAGTGTGGGTCTGTCATTAAATTAAGCCTCAAAATGCTCTAATATTTAATGTTTCAAACTCATTTCCAATAATCCCCCACATAAATGTAAAATTGGCTTTATATCATGAGAAAAAAAAAATATGTTATGAATATGTAGACACTAGTTCGAGTACATGAGAAAAGATATTTCATCTGGTTAAGTAGCCTAGTGGCTTTGAACTTGCCCTAGTAAAAATCTATCGGATTTACTTGTCTAATTAGTAGACTTGATGTCTTTGAACTGTCAGCTTTTCGTGTAAACCAAGACAATAGAATTCACAAAATATCTCTTCAGACATAGTTGGTTCTCACGTTTATGTTCATTTTGGCCTTGAAACACCTCTTGGTTCCGTGAGTATATTAGAGAATTCAACCTTCAAAATTCTCACAGAAGTGGCCCCCTTCTTACTCACGTAGGTGACTTCTATCAAGAGTATCCTGCAATACTCCACTTGAATGTATTTCAAGATATAAAAGTCATTAAAAGCGTAACTTATCCTAATTCTCGTGGCAGATGTGCATTGTCTCATCATAGGAATGGTTAGGAGTAAATATCTCCTCAGTGCTTTACTGAGTACTACATAGTTCGGTTTGACCATTGAACCTAGATCTTGGGATCTCCAGACAGCTAGGTTGGGTTGCCACTATGACGACTCTTATTTAAACAATAGACTTTAAACTCATTCCCTTCGATGATCTTTCTACTTGCTCTCTTGTTAAACCTTTCGTAAACGGATCCGCAATATTATCTTTTGGCTTTACATAGTTAATTGAGATAATTCCATTTGAGAGAAATTGTCTAACGGTATTATGTCTTCGTCGTATATGGCGTGACTTACCGTTATATAGATGACTCTGTGCTCTTCCAATTGTTGACTGGCTATCACAGTGTATACATATAGCTGGCACAGGTCTTGACCAATTTGAAATATCCTCTAAGAAATTACGAAGCCACTCTGCTTTTTCTCCATCTTTGTCTAAAGCAATGAATTCTGATTCCATTGTAGATCTTGCAATACAGGTTTGTTTTGAGGATTTCCAAGATACCGCTGCACGTCCAAGGGTAAAGACATATCCACTTGTGGATTTCGAGTCTTTATTGTCAGATATCCAATTAGCATCACTATATCCTTCCAATACTATTGGATATCTTGTATAGTGCAGTCCATATTTTAAAGTATGTTTTAAATATCCCAAAACTCTCAAAATAGCTTTCCAGTGATCTTTACCTGGATTACTCGTATACTGACTTAGCTTACTTACCGAATAAGCTATATCTGGTCTAGTATAGTTCATGACATATATTAAACTACCTATTATACGAGAATATTCTAGTTGAGATATGTTATCACCTTCATTTTTGGCTAGATGAAGATTTATATCAACTGGGGTCTTATTTAGAATTATATTATACTTATTAAATTTGTCAAGTATTTTTTCAATATAATGAGTTTGAGATAATATAATTCCATCAAATTTTCTAGAAATCTTGATTCCTAATATTATATCAGCAACCCCCAAATCATTCATATCAAATCTATTTGCCAACATACGTTTGGTAGAGTTGATTACTTCGTTGTTGCTACCTATGATTAACATATCATCCACATAAAGATAAACAATGATATATTCCTTTTGAGTGCTTTTGACATAAATATTGTAAACATTCGAATTTTTTTGCACACCTGTTATTAACATTATAGGAGGGCAGATTCGTCTTTCGGAGATAACCCTGGAAGACATCTCACATCCATTCCGGATACTATCGGAAGTTTAGTCTCAACCCTGGAACACACACCGAGAGTATCAATTCCAACCTCAGAGATAACCCCGAGTTTCGTCCTTGGAGATAACCCCAAGGAATGTTGTTGTAGTTCAGACGATAACTCCAGAAATGCTTGTTTTAAATGCATGCGATCAGCTTCAATCTCAGACCTCCTGCCGAGACACTCATTCCAAAGACCCGGAGATAACACCGGGAAGACAAGCATACTTACAGATGACCTTGCAGAATTCAAACACTTGCAGCAGTCCAATCTCAGATGTAACCCTGAGCAACATCTGCTATCAACCCAAACCGGAGATAATCCCAGTGAGGAGTCAAATCATCATCTTTCCACCTCAACCCCTGCACACCGTCTCAACATTTCATACATACATTTCTACACAACAATGTCCCACAAGAGCCAAGGAGTTCCAATCCCGAGTGACTATTACGTATGGCAACACACCGGATAGAATTTAAAGCTTAAAGACCATAGGCATGGTCCTCTCTTCTTGGCTTCGTACAACCTCTAATCCCATGTCATTGCATAACTCTCAACAAAAGCAGTCTGAAGAAGGTCTTGTACACCTCGTTCGGATGCTCGGATTGAAGTTCTGCAAGTTCGAGCGGACATCACAGTGAACGAGTGCATGTACTTTGAGACGGCAGGACCCGCGGAGCCCGGGGCACACCGTGCACCTGCGGCTCCCAGCTTTATAAATATAAAACTTGGGGTGGCCATTTGTAAGAGAAAAAGAGGCGAGGAAGCCATGTCTAATTTGCTCTGTACACACCCCATATTGAGTGCTTTCTCATTTTAAACACTTGTTAGCTCACATATAGCTATATTTTATTGGTGGGAGTTGAGTTTTTATCCATATAGAGTCATAGAAGCCTGCCTTGGTAGCCCACTGTAAGCCTTCTCACACTCTATAAAGTCTTTTTCTTCATCTTTGCACACACTATTTTTCACATTGAGAGTCGTGTTGTGTGTGTATGCTCGGACTACGGTCCGTGGTTTTCATTTCTATCTGTATATATATACTTATATATGTATATATTTATATATGGACTAACATTATCGAGTTATGCCTTGATTGAGCTTAGACTTATGTTTGGAGCGTTTACTTGCTTATATATATATATATATATATATATATATATATATATATAAACTATTGTCAGAATCTATTTGATGAGCTTAGATTTTACATCTGGAATGTTTACTGCTTTTATATATCTATATATATACTTATATATATGAACTGTTGTCGAACTCTGTTCGATGAGCTTGGATTTTATATCCGGTGCATTTACTGCTTATATATATACATATATATATTAACATTTCTGTAAGGCCTAGAGTTTACTTCGAGGCCTTTTACTACTTTATTTATATTTAATCCCGCTTGGAGTTTACTTCGTGGCGGTTGATCGTCTTTACTGCTTTCTTTACATTTAGTCTCGTCTGGATTTTACTTCATGGCGGTTGATCATCTTTTACAGCTTTATTTACTTTTCTAATCCCCCATGGAGGTGCTTCGTGGTGGTTGATCATGTCTGTATATATATATTTACAACTTTTATATATATAACTGCTTACTGCTTTTCATATAAACTACGGTATCATGTGAGCCTAGGAATCATGTGATCACATATTCAGTCTACTAAATCTAGATTCGTTTCCCGTGATGGACATTTTCAGCTGTAGGTAGCTTGTACATTATTTACGGTGTCTGAATTTCCTTAGATGGTTGTCATGCCCATGAGGAGTTCGGCATTGCTGTATATTATTTTCTCGAAGATGCTTCGCATCTTGAAAATAAAAGTAAACAAGCCGAACATTTAATAATAAAATGGAAGTATGAAAAGGTCTGAATTACTATTGAGCACAGGGTTTGAAAAACCACTTTTTACAAATTTTCACTGCTATATTATTTTTAAAACTGAATTTTCATATAAATTCAAACCCTTTGTATATAGGTGTGAACGAGGCCTCACACTACTTCCAAATAAATTGTACATTGATCCACACACACACACACACACACACAAACATTCATATAACAGTTTCTTGAAAAGTGGCGGTCACCGTGGCAACATGGATGTCGGGGGGGTGCCTAACACCTTCCCTCCGCATAATCAAACCCCCGAACCTAAATGAATCTCGGTTTCACAGACCCGTTTAGCAGTGTTACATCACTAGATCAATGTGCAAACCTTTTTTCGGCTGCGTTGGTGCTACCAGTTAAAAACACCAACTGGCGACTCTTACAGTCAAATCGTCGACATTACACATGTCGGACCTTTTTCACTTGTTTTTTCAAACAAATCTCACATAAAATGAGAACACCAAAGAACAAGAAACGAAAAGGGACAAAATAAAAATCCCGACGTCGACAGGTGGCAACTCTGTTGGGGACACCAGTAAGAGGGTTTAAGCCGCTACTACAAGCTTTTCAAAACTGTTATATGCTTGTGTGTGAATGTTGCATTTATATTTATAATTAATGTGTACGAATGCATTTTACTTACTGCACTGCAATATATCTATCTGTGATATTAGTGCTTCACAAATGTCATCATTTTCATAAACGGTGAGACACGTTGTATGTGAATATATGTTGTGTGGTTCCTCCACCAGGAGGCTCTCTTGTCGGTGTTTGATTACTGGACTCGTAGGGAGACTAATTCCAACGAGGCTCAGGAAAGGCACCACCCAGATTCGCTCCAGTTGAAAGACCGGATTAACTTCCCGTCAAGAAGATTGCGATGATCTGGGGACCTTCATGCCAAAAACCCGCGAGAGTAAACCTAAGATAGGTCAGTCTCTAATAAACCAAACGTGGAGAAAAGTCTCTTCATGCTTTCCATTTTCAATTACTTGTAAAAGCATTTACTTGTAATTTTATTCCATGTTCATCTTTATGTAATGGAAAATATGAAGAATATTTGTGCATACATGACATGCTATCAAATAACGCCCGTTTTTGCAGTATGATATTCCTAAAATGGACACATTATGATAGCATTTACATTATCCCTAAGACTAAACTACATAAGTCTTTTGTAGGGAAACAATTGGGCATGTTACCCGCTCAAAATCCAAAAAGGCCACGAGCATATAGCCAATCATGTCTTCTTTTGACCAGTCTAATGCCATTTCTCGAGAAGAATTTGACGGATTAAGTAAACAAATTACAGATTTGGCTGTTTTACTGAAAGAATTGTGATAGGTATACTTTTATTTTGGATTTTGATGATAACAATTATGCTTTAAATAAATATATAATTATTTATTTAATTTATTATTTTCCATTTTTACTTGAATTAATTTTTATTGACCTTGATTAATTATATGTCAAGTGTTAAATAAATTAATTCATATATTATTTAAGGCAAGGAAACCCTATTTCTTTTTTCATTCTAAAGTTGGGCAAAATAAAAATGTTTTTATATATATTAAAACATATAGTAAATACACTTATTATTTTATAAAGGAGCTGGGACATATATATATATATATATATATATATATATATATATATATATATATATATATATATATATATATATGTTACTATAAACCGTATATATATGTAAACTACATTTATTATATATAGTATACTAAGCGAGTACATGTTGTATCAAAAATCATTATAATACATATATAATATATAAAGCATATATATGATATGTTATGTTGGCATGATACCTTCATTATGGGCATCAAAAACTGAACATGCTAGCAAGTTATTAAAAACATGTGGTCAAACTTGAAATAAATGCTCAGTAGATGAAAAATGGCCCAGGCGGATTTCAATCTACTACCGCGTAAAAGATTAGCTAAATCTGGATCATTCAATTCAAAAATGTTTGATCATAACCGTGCATTCAAAAATCAGTTTTCAAAATTATAATTTTGCCCCAACTTCAAAAATTCTATAAATAGGGAGTATTTCATTCATTTGGTTTTTACCAGTTCAGTGAAAAGAAAATCATACTCTCCTTGCCTACATTCTCTCTAAATTTTATATCTCTTCATACAAAAAAGTTCTGATTAATTTTTGAAGAGAAAAATTGGTCCAAGTATTGAGATAAGTTTAATTTCTATTGAATTATTTCTTACTTGTGTTTTATCTATAGATATACAAATACATATTATTCTACACAATTTTATATATCCATATTTCATCTATTTATCAAATAAAAGGATACTTGGGCGCCGCAAGGCTACGGATATAAACCTCTATAGAGAGGAATTCGATCGTACGATTCCTTATAGTCTTCAGTAACCTTTTATTGATATTATTTATATAAATATCGTAAAATATATACGACACTTGATAGCTCAAAACAACACCGAGATACTGCTCCAAAAAGAGTAGTCATCCGAACCGGATTTGAGAATCGTAGTGATCTGTTGAAAATATTTATATAAATATCAATTGTGAAAATTATAAATATCGTAAAATATATACGACACTTGGGCGCCGCAAGGCTACAGAGATAAACCTCTACGAAGTGGAATCCGACCGTATGATTCCTTATAGTACCAAGTGACACTATTTATAAAAGATCACATAATAGATAAAATATTCTTATATATTATTTGAGTTAAACAAACAATATTTTTTATATCCATTTGTGCTTAACTAAAATTATACTTGGTTTAATTTATTCTTTCATAAAAATAATTCATATAATACTTGATAAAGAATAACTCGTAAACAATTCAATATTATCCATAGAAAAACACTCTTTATTTTATAGAATTGTTAATTCTTTATAAAAGTGCTTTAATATCATATACTTGCTTAATTAGAAGTATAATTTCTCAACTATAAAAGTCTCTGAACTTTTTATATTTGCTCTTTAATTGATATCTGCTTATTTGAGAAGCATTACTCTGTACTTAACTTGTATCAGCTTATTCAAGAAGCAATTTGTTGTAAACTTATTTGTAAACAGTTAAAGGATTAGAGTTAGTTTATTTTTTGTATCTGTGAGAAAGACGAGTAATTCTTCGACCAAAACCAGATTCTTAGAGAGGTCAGTAGGAAGTTGGGTCTCTAGTGTACTTGTGAGGTGAGGAAGAGGCTGTTGTTTCAAGACCAGATCATAGAATAGAACTGAACTCAAAGGTGATACAACTAGACTTGAGGAAGGAACGGGGAGCTTGTTGTCCACGATAGAATAATTGAATAGTTGGAAGTTTATCTATACAACTTTGTAAAGGCTTCTCCGCCTGTTGAAGGAGTTATTATTACTGATAGTAATAGGATCTCAAGTTCCAAGTAGGGACTTGAGACTGGACGTAGCAACATACCAAGGGGTGTATGTTGTGAACCAGATAAATCTCGGTGCATTGTATGATTGAATTTTACTGTCTTGCATATTAATTTCTAACACTGCAAATTAATTATTCAAAAATTAAAAAGGGCCTTAGATAATTTTTAACTGGTAATAATCTATTCAACCTCCCTTCTAGATTATTATTGACCTTTCAAATTGCATCAGTCTACTCAGGGTACAAAGTTGCCTACACATACAGAATCATCTACACAAGGAGGGACACAAGGTTTGGATAAAAAAAATCCAGAACCTCAGTTGGATACGACCAACAAAGACCCTGAAAACACCTATCTCAAAGGAGATCTAGACACCGGTGATATCTGGAAGAAGGTCCTTCAAATGGAAGAAACTATCCGTGCTCTCAAAGGGATTGTAATACATGAAAGTGTTTCATATACTAACCTTTGCATATTCCCTGGTGTTCATTACCCAGAGAAATTCAAAACCCCTAACTTTGAAAAGTATGACGGATTAGGGGATCCTTACACACATTTGAAGGTGTTCATTGGAGAACTTGGATCTTATGCAGAAAACGAGAAGCTCAAAATGCAGCTGTTCCAGAAGAGTCTGACTGGAGAAGTCTGTTCATGGTATACTAGATTAGACAACTCAAAGATCCATAGTTGGGAAGAGCTAGCTCATGCCTTCCTCACTCAATATAGTTTTCAATCTCAGATGGCTCCTGACCGGTACCAGATTACCAAGGTCAAGAAATAGTTTAATTAGTCTTTTAGAAAGTATGCTCAAAGGTGGAGGCGCCTTGCTGCTCAAGTTATTCCTTCTATGACAGAGTCAGAAATGGTCATGACTTTCATAGACATACAAGAAGCTCCTTTCTATAAAAGAGTTTTAGCTGGTATTGGCAAACCATTTTCAGAAATGATCAAACACGGAGAGATGGCTGAGATGGGATTGAAGTCAGGAAAGATTCAAGACCTAGCCGCTCACATCCAATCCGGATCTTATGGAAACAACCCCCGAAGGGTCCATAAAAAGAAAGAGGATGATGTTTCCTTGATACTACAAGGTCAGAAAGGCAGTCAGAGCATACCTATATAGAGGAAAAACTAGTCCCCTTTTCAAGCACAGTCTCCAAACCCTCCATTGCCTAAAGGTGGAGATGCAAAGCACCCTCAAACATTCACACCCTTAGGGGACTCGCTCGAGAATATTCTTGCTCTTCTGAATACTCAGAAGAAAATCACACATCTTCTTCCACCAGCCAACCCTAATGGGAGGGGTTTCAATGCTACCCGAAAGTGTGCCTATCATTACGGAGCACCTGGACATGATACTCAAGATTGTTGGGCCTTGAAACATAAGATCCAAGATTTAATAGATAACAGTGAGATCGTGGTTATCAAACCAGATCAACCTCATGTGCAAGACAACCCTCTTCCTCAACACAAAGAAGAAGAGGTTAACATGATTAGTTGGAGTGCTGGGCAGAGTTCCAATTTTAATGGTGAATCATCCCAGACCATCAAAGACGGTGTTGATAGATGGGATTATGCAAAGTTCCAATTTTCTATGGAACGTAAGATGAAAGCTCTTTGTAAGCAAATTGAACAATTGGCAAAATTGGTGACTCATCAGCATCAAGTCACATGCCAGTTAGTCAGCCAGGAGCATGCCTATCTCCTTCCTTTTGTTATGAATGCTCCACCATCACCTTCAGAAAGTGAAGCTATGGAGGATAAGGTTGCAAAGAGAGCAAGTGCTAAAGCCCATCGAGATTTTGCCAATCAAAGGGAATTTACATACCTGGGCCAACCTATGGAGGAGATATTTCAGATGCTAATCAACGAAGGAAGAATTACCTCCCTTCTACCTCCAATTAATCCCCGTTCAAGACAGTTCAACTCTAATGGAGTTTGTCAATATCATTCACATTCTCGTGGTCACAACACAGAAGAATTTGGGAACTTCGCCATCTTATTCAGAATCTAATAGCAGTGTCTTGCAACTGGCAGACGATGACACTGTGCTACTCGAGAGTGGGAATACTTGTCCTACCAAATGGAAGGGATTAGTAGTAGTTATATCTGTTGAGGCTGTCAAACCATTTCCCATACAAGCAATTTAACTCAAAGGAGCTGACAATCCTTTGAAAGTGGCTGCACCAGAGCCAATTTCTTTACCCTTCAGACCACAGTATCCTGTTGTCAGCTTACACAAAGTCCCATGGAATTATGGAGAAGGTGAAGGATCCACATCTCATACTGCTACTATAGTGTCGAAGGAAAATCCACTATATCTTCCTCAAAGGGTGATGAAGCCCACCATAAAAGCAAAGGGGAAGATTCCCATGGAGAAAATTGAAAAAATCCTCCACACTATGGGCCATAATGAGCCACGGTGGTTCTAAGCTTAAGAGAAGCTCCACATCAGATCTCAATACTGGACTTGGTTTTCTCTTCCGAGGATCACTGTAAGATCTTATTAAAGGTTTTGGAAGAAGCCTACTTACCAAAATCAGTGGATGCAGAAAAATTTCAACATCTGGTTGATCACATTTTTAACAACAATGTGATATCCTTCACTGATGATGACATACCGCCCGAAGGGACCGGTCATTGCAAGCCATTACACATCGCAGTTTTGTCCTCCGGGTATATGTTAGCTGGAGTTTTGATAGATGGAGGTTTATCTCTGAATATCTGTCCTTATGCTACCTTGATAAAGATGAAAATCAATCTCAAACGGATCCGAAGTAGCTATACGGTTATCAAAGCTTTCAATGGATCTTAACGAAATTCTGTCAGAGAGATTGAACTGCCAATTGAGATTGGTCCAAATACATTCAATGTATCTTTCCACGTCCTCGAGATAGATTCAGGATACAACCTGCTATTGGAGAGACCATGGATCCACATGGTTGGAGCCGTTCCTTCTACACTACATCAACAACTCAAATACATTGTCAATAATAGCCTAGTCACTGTCAACGCTGAGCCAGAATGTTCTGAATAAAGAGACCTACCACTCATCAGCTTTAATTCAAAAGTTGAGCCTGCTAGTTGTTATACTTTGGAAGTGAGTAACACGCAATACCATCCTATTGGAGCGCCACTTCCCGTACCCAAGATTTCTGCCGAGGTTATGTTGGCCACTCAAGAAAAGGTGTCATTGGGTCATCAGCCTGGACAAGGGCTTGGTAAAGATAAGCAGGGTATTAAGCACCCAATTCAAGTTTCTAATCAAACTGGGACATCCGGACTAGGCTATTCTGCCAGTTCCAGTCATAGGAATCCTCATAAGCACAAACAGGTTCCTTAAGCAACCGCCACACGACGATTTTCTCCATCTACACCTCATGAGCTGATACAGTCTCCAGTAAAGGTGTAAGCCCATGTTATGGATATGCTGTTTCCCAAACTAGTACCATTCAAAGCAAAAGAGGTTCTGATTCCTGATCCCAAAGTGGAAGAAAGGGAGCGAAAATGTAAACATGACATCGCCTTGATGATGTCAGGCATATGCATGATTGTCCATGATGAACATACAAACAGATATACCCCAGACGATGATTGCCTAGATGTTATGGTAATCATTCTGGAAAAGGAGGACGATGACAGCCCCTCCATCACTACAGTCCATCAGGACTTTACCCTCGACAATTGGAGCAGCACTCCATGCATTTGTCGATGAGGGTAAAACGGGCAGAAATCCCTCTGCCCTGTAGATAACTTTAATTGCTTACTTTTCTATACAGTATTAGTAGTTATTTTATCAGTATATGCTAACACTTTTGTATGATTAAATAGTCCCATGTATTAAGTGAAATCATATTTTGTTTCAGGACTCTGAATTTAGATGTGCAAGTACTTGCTGATGAGGTGCCTTTTCTCCACAAGGACTGTAACTTTGATGAAAAGTTGGACTCAGACTTGATGGAAATCCAAGAGGACATTGAGACACCTCGGGAGATTAAGGAATGTGTCGTAGAAAAACCTTAACCCAACCTTGACCAAACCACTTCTTTAAATCTTGGAACATTAGAAAGCCCTAAGCTAATCTAGATTAGTTCAGACCTAACCCCAAACCAACGGAATGACATGGTTGCGCTATTAACCTAATTCCAGGATGTGTTTGCATGGTCTCACGAAGACATGGTGGGTTTGTCTACTGACATTGTCCTTCATCGCCTTCCCATTAAGGAGGGATTTAAGCTAGTCAGGCAGAAGCTCAGGCGATTGAAACCTGAGTGGAGTTTAAAGGTGAAAGAAGAAATTGTGAAACAATTTCAAGTTGGCATTATCATGGTGTCCACATATCCGGAATGGATATCCAACATTGTTCTCGTGCCTAAACCAGGAGGAAAGGTGCAAGTTTGCGTGGATTACCGGGATCTAAACAAAGATTGCCTTAAAGATAGCTTTCATGTGCCCTTTATCCACGTTCTTATTGACAATACTGCTCAATACGACATGTACTCCTTTGCTGATTGGTTTGCGGGGTACCATCAAATTATGGTCGCTGAGGAAGATCATGAGAAAACTGCTTTCATCACGCCTTGGGGAACCTTCTGCTATAGACAGTTGTCATTCAACCTCATAAATGCCAGGGCAACCTACCAGCGAGCCATGATGGCTCTGTTCCATAATATAATGCATAAAGAGATAGAGATCTACATGGATGACATCATTGTCAAGTCCCGAAGGGAAGAAGACCATTTGGACCATCTCAAAAAGCTCTTCAACAGGTTGCGTAAGTACAACTTAAAGTTGAATCTAGCCTAGTGCGCCTTCGGCGTTAAATCAGGCAAGTTGCTAGGTTTCCTAGTTAGCCACAAAGGGATTGAGCTGGATCCCACCAAAATCCAGGCCATCAAAGAAATGCCCATTCCTCAGACAGAGAAGGAAATACGGGGATTTTTGGGAAGAATCAACTTCATTAGCATATTTATCTCTCAAATCACAGCAACCTGTGAGCCCATCTTCAAATTGTTAAGGAAGAACTCCTCCATGAAATAGAACGATGAGTGTCAGAAAGAGCAGCTGGTTAACGCTCCTGTTTTGGTACCTCCCAAGGATGATGTTCCCCTGTTCATGTACATGTCCATTAATGACAATGCTATGGGCTGCATGCTGGGGCAAAAGACGATAGAGGCCAAGAACGAACTATCTATTACCTTAGCAAAAGATTCAGCATCAGTGAACACAAGTACACTCTAATTGAGAAGACTTATTGTGCTTTAGCATGGGCATCCATGAGGTTACAACATTACATCCATGGTCATACAACCCATCTCATATCCCACGTGGATCCTCTCAAGTATGTGTTTAGTTAGCCCATACTGAATTGTCGGCTGTCTAGATGGAAGTTGATCCTACAGCAATTTGACATCGTCTACGTGACGCAAAAGTATGTCAAAGGTCAAGAAATTGCGGATCAACTGGTCGCCGCACCTGCAGGGGATTACAAACCTTTGGAAACATATTTCCCCGATGAAGGGGTAATGGAAGTTCAGCAACACCATCAGTACGATGCATGCCACACATGGAAAATGTGTTTCGATGGAGTCATTAACACGTAAGGTTACGGAGCCGGCGGCGCTTCTAGTATCCCAGACGGGGAGCGATATCACGTCGCCATCAAATTGCAGTTTTTCAGCACCAACAAAACAGCTGAGTATGAAGGTTGTATCATGGGGCTAAAACTTGCCCGTTCAATGGGCATCAGGCAGTTAACTATCTTTGGGGATTCTGAATTGGTAATCAAACAATCCACAAAAATCTATCAAACCAAAGAACTACATTTGTTGCCTTACCATCGGCAAGTTTTATAGATGGCTTTGGAGTTCGAAGAAATCTCCTTTTCACGCATTCCTCGTAATAGGAATGATTTTGCGGATGTACTAGCAACGCTGGCTTCCTTAATTCACGTACCTGACAAGGAAAACATGCCAAGCATCATATTTGCCCTGCAAAAGGCCTCAGCCTATGGGAACTATGTTGGAGAAGTATCGGATGAGTTACCTCCCATCCACAACCCTTGGTATCAGCATATCAAGGAGTATCTGTGAGATAGATCTACACCCGCTGAGGCGAGCCTGACTGAAAAGAGGCGGATCCATCGACTTGCTATGAAATTCTATCTGAGCAGAGATGCACTCTACAAAAGAGATGTAGGATTACGTCTCCTCAGATGTTTGGACAAAGACCAAGCTCAGAGGCTCATGGATGAGATCCATGGTGGAGTATGTGGCCCCCACATGAGCGGACCCTTACTTGTTAAGAAGATCCTCAGAACAGGGCATTATTGGCTTACACTCAAAGCTGACTGTGATGATCACGTCAAGAGGTGCTATCAATGCCAAATTCATGGGAATACTATCCACGCCCCTCCAAGGGAACTCCACAATATGAGTTCGCCATGGCCCTTCTTAATGTGGGGAATGGACGTGATCGAGCCCATCGATCCCAAAGCCAGTAATGGACATCGATTCATATTCACAATGATTGACTACTTCACCAAATGGATAGAAGCACCCTCCTTCCCCAGGGTTACCAAAGAAGTCATCATTGCTTTCATCAGAAATAATATTGGCTGTCGATATGGACAACCAGAGGTTATTGTGTCAGACAATTCTAAAAACCTCAACAACAAAATGATGGAGGAGTTATGCAGTAAATTCTGCATCAAACACCTTAACTACATCATCTACCGTCCAAAGATGAATGGTGTTGTTGAAGCGGCTAATAAAAACATCAAGAAGATCATGCAGAAAATGTTCCCCAATCACAAAGGATGGCCTGACCTCTTGCCTCTGACTTTATTAGCCTATATAACTTCAATACGTACTTCCACTAGGGCAACCCCCTACTCATTAACCTATGGGATGGAAGCAGTACTCCTCATAGAGGTAGAAATGGAATCCCTCAGAGTGTTGATGGATGTTCAGCTGGATGAAGACCAATAGGTACAAGACAGGTATCACCAATTGTCTATAATAAACGAAAGGAGAACCGCAACTATCTTCCATGGTCAGTTATATCAGCAAAGGATCGCCATATCCTACAACAGGAAAGTCTAGCTATGGCAGTTTAAATAGCACGACTTGGTTTTGAAGAAGATCATTGACAACCAAGATCAATCTAAGGGAAAAATCGCTCCTAACTGGGAAAGCCTGTTTGTTGTCAATGAATTATTGATAGGAAGCGCTCTCAGACTACAGGAAATGGACAGCGATGAATTCCCACAACTTGTTAACTCGAACACCGTGAAATTGTACTATGTATGAGGTTACCATCAAGCAAACATCCTAGCTTTGGATTATTAGATCACCAGTCATTCTGATTTTCTAACCCTTTTTACATACTCTTTTGCCCCTCAGGGAAACATACACTTCAAACCAGCAGCCTGGTTTCACCTCATTTCAAACCTTTCACACAATTTCAGGTATCCCCCCAGGGATTAAACCTTTCACACCTGCAGTTTATCCTGAAGATGGGATTAAACTTTTCTACGCTTGCAGTTTGTCCTGAAGACGGGATCAAACTTTTTCCACACCTGCAGTTTGTCCAAATTATGGGATTAAACTTTCTTCTCCCCGCAGTATAGCCTGCACATGGGATTCATACTTCTCTTTGGCTGCAATTCATCCTGAGGGGCGAACTACATCGACCTGATCTCCCTGATACCCGGGAGTACGTAGGTAACCATATTCTATATGGCCTAGTCGCAATAAGAAAAACAACAAAAACATTTCTACCCTTTCTCTATAAAAACAAAAACAACAAAAACACTTCTACACCCTTCTTCATCAATAAAGCTTCTATGCCCATCTGCCTTTCACATTCAACGTTGAACCTCTTACACCGTGTTCAACTATGCACTGATCTCCTCTTCATATAGAGTACGTAGCGACCATTTATGGTTCTTGGTCTAACCCCTACCAGAACAAAATTACTTGTCACACGGTATTGGGATCAAACTTTAATACACCACATTTCATCGGCTTCAGACCAAAGGGATGGAACTACCTAACCTCTCCTCACAAATAGGAGATTCGGCGACCATCTAAGCTGCAGTTGTGCCTCAAAGAGCAACACCAATCCATAAGAGATGGAATTAACTAGGCTTCTCATAAATAGAAGTACTGGCGACCATCTGTGGTGCGGTCAATCTCAGAGAGGAAAATTCACACTCCTATCCACATCTACATACAGAAACCAGTCCCAAGACACCAAAGATGGTAGGGATATACACAGATCAATGATCCGTTCTGAAAGATCCTACGACGTCTCAATGTCCATACATCAAGGATGAGATCAGAACGCATCAAGATCATAAGTCCTAAAGAAACAGGCAAATATTAAGCTAGTATCAAAGCACAACTGAAAGGGAAGTGAATCAAAATATATTTCTCTGCCATATATATACTATTTAATATATGCATATGTGTTGTACATGACAAAATGGCTAAGCGTTGTCTCGATGCCCCCTCGAAAGGATAAAAATCCTGAAACTGGTCAAACTGACAAATCACGGCCAGTGGGTGGTAAGTAATCATGCCTCTCAAACTAGCCAGAGGAAGATAATCCATGCCCGGAGCACAAGTAATGAAGCTGTAGGGTGAACTAAGCCCTATGCACGGCAATATAGCAAACGGATCTGCAATCCTTGCCAGGAAAGCTGACCAAGATTCAGCATATGTACACTCCGCAGGCTGAAAGGAGTATGACATGGCTATATCATGGGTGAAATAGTACCCATGTTGTCTGAAAGTGCCAATCGGTCTCAAGTGTGACATAAACCACACGTCTAAACACGACCGAGTCGCTCAGTAACACTCCTCACGGGGATAAGTGCAAAGCAGATATAGTCGACCTTAAAGTCTCTGCGATGATCATCGGTATGATGGTGTGACCCTCCCTAAGAGCTCTCACTACCATAATGACGCCAATGTCCAACTCATCCATGTATTGTGCCATGTAGACATACGACAGTACGCACAATAGTAGTACATCCACTCTGGCAAGACGCCAATGATCCTCTGGTGTGGTGAAATCCCTGAAATATCGTGCATAACTATCCTCTGAGCTAAATTTGTCAAAAAGAAAATGCTGAGATATAACATGGCCAGATGTGATCTCATCTTGCACCACTCTACGCCTCAATCCAGTGAGGATCATAAATTGCCTACTCATGTCTCCAATTGCCATATGCACACAAGGTCTGTCCATTGGCAGCATCGTCAAATGTGCATACTCCTCCAAAGTAGGAGTGAACTCCTGGGTCCCAAATCAGAAAAAACTGCCTCTCCGATACCCAGTGCTCTAGCATGCCCTCAACTAATCCTGTGGGAATCTGAAACATCAACAGGGTCATAATATGCTACAACAGATGATCTATAGTCACCCTGTCTGATGGTGACATGCTATCATACCATGATCGCATACCAGATGCCACCAAAAATGGTGGGGTATGATCAATACGGCTAACTGTCGAAGATGACATCTGTATGGGTCGTGTCATAAGACCATCCAGGGGTCAATGCTGAATATCTCTGGACATACATATATATGCATAACATAATAACATGCATGATACAATAGATGGAAATATGATATAGGGAATGGAAAACTGTACATACATTCCTAAGTATATCATCATCTAATACATCTCTGTACAGCTAAAATATAGGGAAATGGGGTAAAACTGCCCTACATCTAACAGAGGCCTATCAAAAGATATAGTGAGAATGGGGCGCAGCTACCCAATGTCTAAACAGAGGCCTATCAAAAGAGATAAGGAGAATATACATCAGAAGAAGTCAATGGTGTCAATATCTACATCATCAATCCTATCAACCTGATGTAACACCTCCTGAGTCACTAGATCTCTATCTACAGGGATGTCAGGCCTATACAAGGGAGGATCTGCACCAGCAAAACCATATGGGTCACCTGAGGGGCCAGCGCCAGAGCTAGAAGGATCAAAAGTATCTGCCTCTGAAGGATCTCTACCCAAGTGCCAGATAAAGAAATGTGTCCGGTCCAACTGCCGGGTCAAACTGTCAATCTGTGTCATATGAGTCGGATCTTTGACACAGGCTAGCCAATCCGTCATCATCACGGATCCTGGAACCATATCCCCCATGAACTGAGTGACGCGGGTCTGGGCTCCAATGGTACAAGGGAACCACCAATACTGGAATATCTCCTAAGTGCAGGGACCCTCTGACAGTGTGAAGCCATCAATCCCCAATAATGGGATATCAATGATGGGTGAATGCAAAATAGGCCAATAACGCCTGACAGGAGGCGAGATCGGCATGCGAATCTCTCCTGTAGTGCTCCTGATAGCACGTTCTCCTATGTAGAGCTCCCATCCTCCATCTGTGAAGAGAGGAATCCTACGGGTGGAAATCACGTGCTCGACACCAGTCGGGTACCCATCCTCAAATCCAATTCTCAAATGCTCCCCATAGTAGGGAACCCACGTGATGACATACGCTGTCAATAACTCCAGCTATAGGTGGCGATGAGTGAAACCCTTAGTAACAGGGACCTCTGCCAGTATGGAATGATGTCATCTCAGTCCTCGTGGATAGGTGTCTAAACCCAACATGCTCACAGGACACAAACATGGAAGCCTCTCATAGGCCCCAAACTACCAACACAAAGGCAAACATCTGTTGTCAGTCAACACTCTTAACCTATACATGGGAAAAGACAAGAGAAATACTCACCAGCAGAAACGGGTAGAATCCTAACCAAGCATCGGTCAAGCCCTGCGATCGCATGCGCATTCCCCTGAGGAAGTAGGCGAAGGTGTGGGAACCCCAATCATAATCTCCTATACGGTCCATGTGTCGAGTGGCGCTGATCAAAGCGAAGTACACCATAGAAGAGTTATCTGCTATGAAGCAGCCCCTAATGATCATCAGGAACAATCGTCGAAGAATGTGATCCCTGACTCTCACATCATTGGGTATGGGCTCACTCAATAGCCCGCTCATAGCATCTATGCTCAGAGGACCTGTACGTACAGTCCTACCCTTGAGTGCTCCGTCTAGAACTCCCAACAAGGATTTGACGGTAGTAGGGGTAATATCCGCCGATATAGGCAATCGGATCCCCTCCAAACTCCATACACAGTGATAAATCGCCAATCCATCTAAGGTCGTCATCACCTCACGATCCGAAAGAATGGAGTGACTGAGTCTGGTGAAACCAGCGCTCAGACAATGCCCTGAGGTAACCCCAGGGACAACGACGAGAAAAAATGGAAAATAAAGTCCCGAATCCCCAGCCATATACAACCGCTCTATAGTCATCATGCAAAGCCTGATACATAGAGTGGATGTTAAACCAATTCCCTCGAGGCTGTGTAAAGTCGGGAACCTACATCAAATGCAGATCAACATCAGAATCCTTTACTCCTCATTAATAGGAAATAAGGGTGATTAAGATCTAACTTTATACCTCATTTACGTGCAGATAGACTGAAGGATGTCGACTCAAGTCACCTAGAAGCTCTGGGTTTGCCACTTGAATACCTGGAAAATCCCTACGGGGAACACGTGCAGCAGGAGCAGGAACCTCAACTGGTACATCCTCCTTCTCATCCTCTACGTCTGGCACTTTAACCCAGATAGGACGTATCACCACCTCCACCAAATGACGAGGCTGTCTAACAGAACGGGGTCGAAGCACTTCAGAAGCCCTCCTCTGTACACCAGAAGTGGTCCTGTGAGAACTACTCGGCTGATCCGGATCCATAATATCTGGAAAACAAGTCTCCAAATCACCTTAGAAAGGGTGTGGGTAATGTTTAACCTGGATCTTGTCAGAATGAATTTTTATGACTACATGCATGCATGCATTATTTTAACATACGTCTACAGTAGAGTTAAAAATGCATGACTGCCCAATGCCTACGTTTTGGAAAATTTTTGCCATAGTCCCCTTTGTAAATGGGACTATCCACATGCACATAAGCATGACTAGGTGGCCATTCAGTAGCACACCTACCCACAGTCATATACATCCTACATGCATTAATATATCATAGTAAAAAATTCATAAGTGTAGTCTAATTACCAGGATTATTTTGCTTTTCTACCTTTACTCATTTGTTCTCAAATAGGATAAGAAACGATCGTAAAAGGTGCCAATTTGACTATTTCAAAAGTCAAATTTTTTCACATCATTATGTTCAGCATGGTTTAAAACTAACATTTATTGTGTTGAATATTTTTTATAAAGTCATATCAGCATGCATATTCACTACTATGTGTCTAAGTTCATTCCATGTGATAAGTCATTTTCCAATGGATAGAAACTGGAAAAGAATACATGCATATGTTACCAGGACAGTGAAGAACACTTGTATAGTGGCAGAATGTGCAGAAAGTCACCCGAACTCAGTAGGTCTGAAGAAGCGCTCTCAGATTTCCTTCGCAACGCTACTTGAAAGTGACTTATGAAAGCAACATGCAGCCTTTACATGGTCACGGTTGGCCGCAGGTGTACCTGCGCCACCCCTACATGGGGCCCACACCTCCGGCTTGGTCCAGTTCGAGTTACAAAGGAGGTCTCACAAGCTGAAAATGCCAAATCAGGAATAAAAATGCTACGCGATTGAGTGAAATAGCCTGGAATCCTGGTTTTTACGGGCCAAACTCTGGCTCCGCATATCACTCATTGGTATTCACTTGAATACAAGTTACACTATATCGATGAGCTCAGCTTTTGCAAATCATGCTCGGTAATACCTCACACAGGTCTGATGAAGCCAAACACAGGGTCGTAACCCTAAAAAAAAGTATCCCCGGTGAGGGTCACAACGCCGAAGTCAAACATTGATAAAGTATCCCTAGCGGGGGTCACAACACTGAAGTCAAATATTGATAAAGTATCCCTGGCGGGGGTCACAACACCGAAGTCAAACATTGATAAAGTATCCCCGGCGGGGGTCACAACACCAAAGTCAAACATTGATAAAGTATCCCCGACGGGGGTCACAACGCTGAAGTCAAACATTGATAAAGTATCCCCGGCGGGGGTAACAACGCCGAAGTCAGACATTGATAAAGTATCCCCGGCGGGGGTCACAACGCGATTCATCCATTGATATACGCGTTAATAAAGGTCAAGCAGCCTTGACATACTCCCCAGCAAGGGTCACAACGCAATGCAAACATTGATGTACACATCAATGAATGTCAAGCAGCCTTGATAGTTTGCCCAACAGGGACCTATCCGGTGATACACACATCAGCGAAGGTTAGGCAGCCCTGATAATACATACTGTTGGCAGTAACTCTAACAGGATCATGGTATATACTGGTGACATAAACTAGAGAAGATTATCCTCATCGGAGAGGACCGATGGTGGAATAAGTTATACACATCCTCAAACAGTCAAAGCTTTATCCCCATAGATCTCTTGTACACGAGAGGCACCACTATGGAGTAAAGGTCTGTATCAAGGATCCAGGACTTTGGTGATAGCCCCAACGTTAACATCCTTGAAGACTTGGATCACATATCCAAGACATTACTGATTGTCATCCCCGGCAGGATTAACAGGGAACCGACAATCATTCATTCATGCATCAAACATTTGCATCATGTTGCTGCACATAACATCATATTTATCTTATTGCATTTCAAGTGTCTAGGATTCTTTATCCTATCCATGCCTTGCATTGCATGAATATGATAAAGAGGGGCATCTGTAGACACTCGAAATTTTTTGCACACCTGTTACTAACATTGCAGGAGGGCAGAATCGTCTTTCGGAGATAACCCTGGAAGACAGTTCACATCCATTCCGGATACTACCAGAAGATCATTTCCAACCCGGACCTCACACCGGGAACATTATTTCCAACTCGGACCACACACTGGGAGTCTCATTCTCAACCCCGGAACACACACCGGAAGGATCATTTCCAACCTCGGATTGAAGTTCTGATTGAAGTTCTGCAAGTTCGAGCGGACATCACAGTGCACGAGTGCATGTACTTCGAGATGGCGGGACCCACGGAGCCCGGGGCACCTTGGGAAGCCGCATGTGCATCTATGGCTGCCGCAGGTACACCTACGGCTCCCAGCTCTATAAATATAGAGCTTGGAGTAGCCATTTGTAAGAGAAAAAGAGGCGAGGAAGCCCTATCCAATTTGCTCTATACGCACCCCATATTAAGTGCTTTCTCATTTTAAACACCTGTTAGCTCACATATAGCTATATTTTACCGGTGGGAGCTGAGTGTTTATCCATATAGAGTCATAGAAGCCTGCCTTGGCAGCCCACTGTAAGTCTTCTCACACTCTATAAAGTCTTTCTCTTCATCTTTGCACACATTATTCTTCACATTGAGAGTCATGTTGTGTGTGTATGCCCGAACTTCAGTTTGTGGTTTTCATTTCTGTCTGTATATATATACTTATATATGTATATATTTATATATGGACTAACATTATCGAGGTATGCCTCGAATGAGCCTAGACTTATGTCTAGAGCGTTTACTTGCTTATATATATACACACTTATATATATATAAACTATTGTCAGACTCTGTCTGATGAGCCTGGATTTTACATCTGGATCATTTACTCCTTATATATATATATATATATATATATATATATACAAATCGCTGAAATGATAAATCGAGCCGGGATTGAGAAACATCCTGTGCGTTTGCCGCTTTTATATATATATATATATATATATATATATATATATATATATTTTTGTCAGGCCAGGAGTTTACTTTGAGGCCTTTTACTGTTTATTTACATTTAGTCTCGCTTGGAGTTTACTTCATGGTCGTTGATCGTCTTTACTGCTTTCTTTACATTTAGTCCCTTTGCAGCTTTACTTTATATGTGGCGGTTGCCTTTTTACAAATCTTTTATTTATTTTCTTTTCGATCCCCATGGAGGTGCTTCATGGTGGTTGATCATGTCCATATATATTTATCGCTTTTATATATTTACATTTTTGATCCTCCATGGAGGTGCTTCGTGGTGGTTGATCATGTATGTATATATATATTTACAGCTTTTATATATATAACTGCTTACTACTTTTCATATAAACTGTGGCATCATGTGAGCCTAGAATCATGTGATCACAGATTCGATTCTTGAATCTAGATTCTGATTCTGTGATGGACATTTTCAAATTTGTAAAAAACTTGTACATTATTTACTGATGGTATCAATTTACTTAGATGGTTGTAATGCCCATGAGGAGTTCGACATCGCTGTATATTATTTTCTCAAAGATGCTTCGTATATCAAAAATAAAAGCAAACAAGCCTAACATTTAATAATAAAATGGAAGTATAAAAAGTCTCAATTACTATTGAGCACAGGGTTTGAAAAACCTCTTTTTACAAAACTTCACTGCTATATCATGTTTAAAACTGAATTTTCATATAAATTCATACCCTTTGTATATAGGTGTGAACGAGGCCTCGCACTACTTCCAAATAAATTGTACATTGATCCACACACACACACACACACACATTCATATAATAATTTTTTGAAAAGTGGCGGTCACCGTGGCAACACGGATGTCGGGGGGGGGGGTGCCTAACACTTTCCCTCCGCATAATCAAACCCCCGAACCTAAATGAATCTCGGTTTCACAGACCCGTTTAGCAATGTCACATCACTGGGTCAATGTGCAAACCTTTTTTCGGTTGCGTTGGTGCAACCAGTTAAAAACACCAACTAGTGACTCTTACAGTAAAATCGTCGACACTACACATGTCAGACCTTTTTACTTGTTTTTTCAAACAAATCTCACATAACATGAGAACACCAAAGAACAAGAAACAAAAAGGGACAAAATAAAAATCCCGACGTCGACAAACACATTTGTTACACTCATTAATTTTAAATCCATTTGATAACATAACATTATCAAATTTCTCATGCCATTATTTTGGTGCTTGTTTTAATCCATACAAGGATTTAACAAGTTTGCATACTTTCCTCTCTTGTCCAGGAGTTATGAAACCTTCAGGTTATTCCATATATATTTCTTCATCTAATTAACCATTTAAGAATGCAGTTTTTATATCCATTTGATGTATTTCAAGTCTATTTAATGAAGTTATTGCTATTAGCATACGAATAGATGTAATTCTTGTAACTGGTGAATAAGTGTCGAAATAATCCAATCCTTCCTTTTGCATATAGCCTTTATCAACAAGCATTGCTTTATATTTATCAATTGAACCATCAGCTTTCATCTTCTTTTTGAAGATTCATATATACCCTAAGGGTTTGGAACCAGGTGGAAGGTCCACCAATTCCCATGTATGATTTTGCATAATGGACATAATTTCACTATTAATTGCTTCTTTCCAATGAGAAGCATCTGGAAAGGATATTTCTTCCTTGTACGTTTGAGGATCATTTTCTAACAAAATTGTTAGAAAATTCAGAACAAAAGACTTTAAAGTCCTTGTCCTTTTGCTATGTCTAGGTTCATCCATTACAGACTCTTTGTCTATATTTTCAGGATTATTACTAGTAGCATCCAAAGGTCTTTTGTTCGAATTTGAATCTTTATTTATATTATATGGGAACATATTCTCAAAGAACGATGCATCTCTTGATTCAATAAAAGTATTAACATGAATATCGGGAATTTCAGATTTATGAACAAGAAAGCGATAAGTACTACTGTTATTTGCATAACCAATGAATACACAGTCAATTGTTTTTAGTCCTATCTTTAACTTTTTAGGTTTAGGAACCATTGACACCCCCACACTCTTAAGTATTTATAGCAAGGTCTATGACATTTTCATAATTCATAAGGTGTTTTGTGAGTTTTCTTATAAGACACTTTGTTAAGAATATAATTTGTAGAAAGCAAAGCTTCCCCCCCCCCCCCACAAATTCTAGGGTGCTCCAGAACTAGTTAACATAGCATTCAACATTTCTTTCAATGTTCGGTTCTTGCGTTCAGCAATACCATTAGATTGAGGTGAATAAGGAGCGGTAGTTTGGTGAATGATACCATGAGTAGAGCATATCTCTTCAAATGGTGATTCATATTCACCACCTCTATCGCTTCTTATTGCTTTAATCTTTTTGCTAAGTTGATTTTCAACTTCATTTTTATATTGTTGAAACATTTCTATAGCCTCATCTTTGCTTCTCAGCAAATATACATAACAATATCTTGTGCAATCATCAATAAAGGTAATGAAATATTTTTTCCCACCTCTTGTTTGCACAAACTTTAAGTCACATATATCAGTGTGAATTAAATCTAGAGGTTCGGTTTTTCTTTCAACAGAATGAAAAGGTAATCTTGTCATTTTTGATTCCACACAAATTTCACATTTACGTTTTTGATTAATATCAAATTTAGGCAAGAATTCTAAATTAATTAACCTACGTATTGTATTAAAATTAACATGTCATAATCTAGCATGTCATATATTTGAAGATTCTAACAAGTAAGTAGAAGAATTAATTTTATTATTATCAATAGACTTTGGTACAACAGTCATTACATTCATCTTAAAGAGCCCATCAGACATATAGCCCTTTCCCACAAATATATCATTTTTGGTAAGTACAAATTTATCAGACACAAACACCAACTTGAAGCCATTCTTGCTAAGTAGTGACCCAAAAACTAGATTTTTGTGGATATCTGGCACATGAAACACTTCGTTCAAAGTCACTTCTTTGCCAGATGTCATTTTTAGTATAATCTTTCCACGTCCTTGAACCTTTGAACTTAAGGAGTTTTCCATGAAGAGTTGCTCATCATTTTCTACTGGTTTGTAGGTAGAAAACATCCATTTGTTAGAACAAATGTGGCGAGTAGCCTCAGTGTCCACCCACCATTCTTTGGGGTTTCCTACCAAGTTACACTCAGATATAACTGTAGAAAGATTAATGTCTGAAACATTTTCAGAAAGCTTTTCCAGTTCTGTCACATTTGCTTGAGCCTTTTGTTCTTTCTTGAATTTCTTTGGTTTGCGACATTCATTTGATATATGTCCTTGAATGCCATAGTTGAAGCACTTGCCTTTAAATTTCTTGGCTTTGAAATTATCTTTGCCATCGTGCTTCCTTTTGTTATTGTTTGGCCTTTGTTCTATCATATTTGCCCTTGCTTCAATAAAATTTTTCCCAATCTTCTTCTCAGATCCTCGATTGTCCTCTTCAATTTTAAGTCGCACAATTAGTTCTTCAAGATTCATTTATTTGCGTTTATGCTTTAGATAATTCTTGAAGTCTTTCCATGATGGTGGAAGTTTCTCAATCATTGCAGCAACTTGGAATGAGTCACTTAGTGACATTCCTTCAGAATGAATATCATCTAAAATTACTTGTAATTCTTGAACTTGGGTGATGACTGCTTTAGAATCTACCATTTTATAATCAAGAAATCTATCGACTATGAATTTCTTAATGCAAGCATCTTCAGTTTTATATTTCTTGTCTAAAGATTCCCAAAGTTCTTTTGCAGTTTGAATTATACAATACACATTATACAGTGCATTGTCTAATCCATTCATTACATAATTTCTGCAAAGGAAATCAGCATGTTTCCATGCATCAACTACATGCACTTTTTCCTTGTCAGTTTCTCCTTCAACAAGAGTAGGATAGTCCTCTTGTAGAAACCTTGCCAAATTCAATGTTGTGAGATAGAAGAGCATCTTTTGTTTCCAACGCTTGAAATCAGTTCCATTGAACTTTTCAGGCTTTTCTCCATGAGACATACTCACAACAGGAATGGTGCTAGTAGATGCCATATCTGTTATACAAAAAAGAAAACTATGAATAAATAGAACAATTTTCTGTTGTACAAAATTAAACAAAATCCAAATAACAAATTTTGTTTGCAGAATTCAAACAACAAATTTTTGTTTACAAACTTTCTGTTGTAGAAAATTTGTTAACAAATTCTGTTTACAAAATTTTGTTTTGCAGAAAATTCAATTTAGAGAATTTATGTTTTTCAAATTCTATTTACAACTTCAGTTTACAAATTTCTGTTTAACAAATTTGTATTCTATAGTTGGACATGTTTTGTTAAATTCCAATACAATGATTATTTTGACAACCACATGCTATTGCAATTTAGTTTTTGGAAAAATAGACAAATATCAAAGGTTATCAAAACTAAGCATCTTTTAAGAGTATGAAAAAAATATTCAACTTATAGATCATTACTATAATATATATATATATATATATATATATATATATATATATATATATCATAACTATAAATGCATGAATATTTTAATGTAAAATAATGTATTACATATAAATACAATATACTATTATAGTCAATCAATATATCAATTATACTTAAAACTTATAAACATATTATATATAATCTTGTAATGTATTATGCATGAATACACAATGTAAATAATCGATGACAATAAATGCATGAATACACATCAATACTGTAACGTTGTTATGTAATGTAATATAGATAATCTTGATGACAAAATACACATCAATTTAAATACAATTAAACATATTAACATCCAACTAATTTACGAAATATTGTTTCTTTGAAAAATTTGTTTTATAAGATGATTTTTATTCAAATAAATAAACGATATTAAATAATACTATAATTACGAAATTAGTAAATTTTCTTTAAGATTGTAATTTCTGTAAACCTATAGTAATATTTAATATGTAATAACAAAGTTATTTAAATTTAATATGCAAATCAAATTTAGAATGTAAACTATACTTACTTGTAAAATCAGAATCTGAAAATGGAAGAATATTAAATCTGAGTCCTTTGAATTCACAAAGTTTTCTTAAAACAAATTTATTCCCTCACTGGTGCTAAAGGATTTGTTGAATAAATGTTTCCCAAGATAAAATGGATTTCAACTCTTAATTGGCAGCACTACGAAATTAAGAATTCTACGAACATAATTTCTATGTTGTACTTGAACTGTACTATGATGATATGAATGATACGATACTGTTAGGAAATATAATGAGAATGTATTCTGAGAATGCAAAAACGCAGACTGCAGAAATATAAGGAAAAAATTGTAAGGAATGTACTGCAACGAAAAAAAAAAATGTAAGGAATGATGCGCCCCAGATGGATTATTTATAGAATAATTTCGTGGCTTATCAGTTTGAGATATGACCGTTGGCTTGCAACTGTTTGTCAAAACGACGTAGTATCATGATGATAATTTTAAACAGATTTTTCCAAAAAATTATATATCACGACCCGACCCGACCCGCTCGCCCCGCCCGATCGGACAGCGGCGGCGCGCGTGTGGGTTTGAACCAAGCCTTGGCTTGGTCCTCTCCCTTCCACAAAAGTGGGGTGCCCCTTGGGGCCCTTCCCATTGAGCAAACATCCCATATATAAAATCTTCATTTTTCCCACTAATGCCCTATGTGGGACTTTTGCAATTTTCAACATTTCAAGTAGGTGACTTTGAAGTCAATTTTCTCATTCAATTCTTAATGAATTTGAACACATAAATATACCATGTTATACTCCTCGCGGAAGAGAACTCATTGGTGCATGGACCCGACATTTTCGAAATTTGGGTCCCTCATTAAATTGAGCCTCAAAATGCTCTAATATTTAATGTTTCTAACCCATTTCCAATAATCCCCCACATGAATATAAAATTGGCTTTATATCATGAGAAAGAAAAAAAATATGTTATGAATATGCAGACACTAGTTCGAGTACATGAGAAAAGATATTTCATCAGGTTAAGTAGCCTAGTGGCTTTGAACTTGCCCTAGTAAAATCTATCGGATTTACTTGGCTAATAAGTAGACTTGATGTCTTTGAACTGTTAGCTTTTCGTGTAAACCAAGACAATATAATTCATAAAATATCTCTTCAGACATAGTTGGTTCTCACGTTTGTGTTCATTTTGGCCTTGAAACACCTCTTGGTTCTGTGAGTATATTAGAGAATTCAGCCTTCAAAATTCTCACAGAAGTGGCCCCTTTCTTACTCAGGTAGGTGACTTCTATCAAGAGTATCCTGCAATACTCCACTTGAACGTATTTCAAGATGTAAAAGTCATTAAAAGCATAACCTAGATCTTGGGATCTCCAGTCAGCTAGGTTGGGTTGCCACTATGACGACTCTTATTTAAAGAATAGGCTTTAAACCCATTCCCTTCGATGATCTTTTTTCACTTGCTCTCTTGTTAAACATTTCATAAGTGGAATTTGATGGACGGCGGCAGCGTACGCGTGTAGGTTCGAACCAAGCCTTGGTTAGGTCCTGTCCCTTCCACAAAAGTGGGGTGCCCCTTGGAGCCCTCCGCATTAAGCAAACATCCTATATATAAATTCTTCATTTTTTCCACTAATGTCCTATGTGGGACTTTTGCAATTTTCAACATTTCAAGTAGGTGACTTTGGAGTCAATTTTCTCATTCAATTATTAATGGATTTGAACACAAATATATCACGTTATACTCCTCGCGGAGGAGAACGCATTGGTGCATGGACCCGACATTTTTGAAATGTGGGTCCCTCATTAAATTGAACCTCAAAATGCTCTAATATTTAATGTTTCAAACCCATTTCCAACAGAGAGGTCTAAGTGTAACATGTTGTATTTTAATGACCATCTTTCGTGAAACAAAGGCAAGTGCAGAAGTTCAGTTCAGGCATCAGCAGAAGTTCAGTTCAGGCATCAGATACTTTTTTTCATTTTAGGTGGTGTTGTATAATAAGGTTGTATGGGGCAGCATGGTGTTATCTTCTTTTGGGAATACTTCAAGGTCCAAGCGTGTCAACATGGCTTTGGGGTTGTTTTTAGACCTGGCAAAAACGGCCCAAGCCCGCGGGCCGGCTCAGCCCACCTGTCAAAAACTGGGCTATGGGCTTTATTTTTTTAGCCCGTGAAAATCTGGGCCTTTTTGGCCTTGCCCAATTTTAGCCCGGCCCGCAAAGGCCCAGCCCGCGGGCGCCCGACCCGCCCATCTATCTTAAAAATTTTAAAGTTTATTCTAGACTTTTAGTTGTAAATATTTTTATTTTAAATTGACTGTTCACTCTATTAGTAAAGTCCTTTTTATAAGAGAAATTTCATTCAAAATTTTCACACTAAACAATGTGGGACTAGCATAAACCATAAAGTAGATACAATCAAGTATAGGGTAGTCCCTTTTTTAAGGAAAGTTTCCTTCAAATTTTTTTCTTCCAAACAATGTGGGACTTTGATCCAATTACAGTTGATCCAGTTGACCTACGATCAAAAGTCACAACAGAACTAAACATAAATCACCTTGGCAGGAAAAAATCAACCCCAAGAAAAAAGGCAAGCAAGGTTGAGACTAAGCAAGAAACTACAATTGATTGGGATGAATTGAGAAGAACTTATTGTAGTAAAGAAGGAGAAAAGGATGACAATGCCATGGATTCTGTTGATTGAGAGGCAGTTAGGAATGCAACAGTTGAAGAGATTGCTCAAAATATAGCTCAACGAAGAATGAATAATGTGCTTGCAAATATAAAATCTTTTTTGCTCAAAATATTTTTTTAATAAACATGATATGCAAATGGGTAATTTATATTCTGCAATGAGGAATGGCTGTTAAGTGTTTGTAGTTTGACCTCTAAGAACTTTTCTCTCCAATTATAAATGCTTACAATGTCATTTGAGGCTAGCTGCAAATCAAACATGAAGTTACTTAGAAAAATTTACTATAGAGACCTCGCAACCCATAAGTGTCGACAAAGAGCTGATCAGGACAAGAGGAAGCTGCTAGCTGCATGATTAAAGCATAGGTGCAAAATTCTTTTGCTAAAAAAAAAATACTTGGGACTATATGGCAATATAACTCAAGTTCAGATCTTAAGTTTGTACGTCTTTTATACAAAAGAGACGTATGAATGAAGACCAACAAGCAACAGTTAACAAGAAACATGACATGATTCGTGTGTATAAATGAAGTTTTGCTAATAATTAGCTTTCAACTACATACTTTATGTTAGTCCCACATTGCTTAGTCTAAAATTTTTGAATGAAGTTTTCCTTATAAAAGGGACTTCCTTTTTTATATGGACTCTTAAAGTCCCATATTGTGTAAAACAATGGAATCTTGTTTTTCTTTTGTTTTATTAATAGAGAAGAGTTTTAGTTAAAATTTTAAAAGTAAAGCTTGGAAGGGCTTGAATTTTTTTTATATAATTAGTATTATAATATTATAAAGTGATTTATAATTTTCAAAATAAATAAAATATAATAATAAAAGAAATTGCCTGTATGAAATTTGGCCCTTGGCCAAAATCAAAGCCACGGGTCGCTTAATATTAGCCTATCAAAATTCGGACATTTTAAGCTCGGAATTCGCCTATACCTTTCAATGATATAGCCCGGCCGTTTGGATCAATCCAATTGTTTTTCAGGTCTAGTTGTTTTGATGAAACGGCTAGAAGGTGGTCCACAGTAAAATTTTGAACATATGCATGACGGGACTTTGATAGCATGTTTCGATCTTATGTTATTGTCATGTTGTAAAACAAGTTTTAGATTTTTTATTTCCAACGTATGATGTTTTGTATTCCATTGTGGTCCTATACACATCTTTTGAATATGCTGCAGTTGTAAGCAGTGGCAAACAAAAAAAATTTCAATTTTGGGGGCGAATTTCTTTGAAATAGGTAGTATTATAAATTGAAAAAATTAGCCTATGTATAGAGAAATTCTAGATAAATTGCGAGTGATAAAATTTAGTCTATAATGTTTTTAATATAAAATGTTGATCTATTTTCATTTGAAAAATTAAAAATTATATACGACGACCTGTAAATTTCTTGTGACATGTTATAATTAAAATGCAAACATATTATTAACTTGCGATGTTAGAAAAAAAAATAGTGCACATTTTTAATTCATTTTTTTTGTTAGCATAGAACGACACAATATTCTTAAATTTATCATCACAATTACAGTGTTATACAATTACTACTAATAATATTTATTATTTTGTAATTTGACATAAATTTCACAATATATAGCAAGATTTTGATTATGAACTTATATTTGTTAAAGGGATCAGGCTATAGTGAAGTTAAAACCAACTTCACCATAGTAAGTTCATTTAGCTTTTTATTGCATTGGTTATAGAAAATGTTGCATTAACCAATGCAATAAAAAGTTATAGAACTTATCAACGTAACATTTTCTATAACCAATGTAATAACAAATTATAGAACTTATTACGGTGAAGTTGGTGTTAACTTCACCCTAACTGGATTTTAAAAATACGCAAATAGGTACACTATATATATATATATATATATATATATATATATATATATATATATATATCTTGTCCAGGATCTTAAAAATTCACCCATTATCTAACGTATCTTGCTTTCACCCCTTTTTAGCGATGGACCAAGGCGACAATTCGATGCGTCGCTATATATCATCCATCACTATATATTATCCGTCGTTATATTGTCCGGGATATTAAACTTACCCATTATCTAACATACATTCAGATATCTTCCTTTAGCGACGATTTGATTTGACGATTATCTCTCGTCGATATATATATAGAAACGATCATTATATGTTGTCATCGCTAAAAAGTTTAAAATTGAAGCGATATATATATATATAGCGAACCGAATCGTCGTCGCCTCAATCCATTACTAAAGTAGGGTGAACAAGGACCGTATATATATATATATATATATATATATATATATATATATATATATATTGCAAAATTTCATCTGGGTACGCCCCGACTGCCCCTAAGTCCGCCCCTGATTGTAACTTTGTAAGACTTAGTTTCAATAAGATTTTCCTTTTGCCGATGAAAAAAAAAGAATGAAGAATAGATAACGACCCTATGCAAATCTTTTAAGATTGCGTGACATTATGAGTTACATCCTTTGCTTTAAGAACCCTATACAAATCTTTCTGAATAATAATCTAATGAAAGAAATTTCATGAGACTTTCTCTTGGAGATTGAGATTGAGATTTGAGATAAGGAAAAGGGAGTAAAATTTAATTTTTGTTTTCTTATGTATAAGAAATGGAAGTCATAATCTATGACTAATATTCTAATTTCTAACCTTAGAAAGTTCAGTTTTCTAGAGCAACAAAGAGTAATTTAACCAAATTTACGCGTTAACTTCTCAAGCAAAGTTGATTTTCTTAGTGATAACACTTTGATCTAGTCAACAAGAGAAATTCTTTATTAACAAAACAGAATATGCTTTCGAAATTCTTTATTACAAAAATAGAATATGCTTTCGAGTGTAGTAATTCTGCATTCCGGAATCCAACAGGTTTACAATATGGATAATACTACGAATCTTAAATTTTGTACGTCAAAATATATCTCAAATGATGTGTTATCATCACATTAATTTGATAATTTTCTTATAATTAAATATACTATATAAGTAGGGGCAAAATCATATATCTCAAATGATGTGTTATCATCACATTGATTTGGTATTTTTCTTATAATTAAATATACTATATAAGTAGGGGCGGAATCACACTTGGGCGAGTGTGGGCTCTAAGGTCCACTGAATTTTTTATTTTTTTTAAGTATATGGTATATTGGTTATGCAGACGAAAGACTAATGACTAAAACTTTTAAAGTAATGTACTACTATTCAGTATAATACACACTCTTGAGATTATGATCATATTCAACTTCAAGAGAAGAACTTTTTTCACTATTTAGTGTCCATTTCACTCTCTTGACATTAGAAAATACAAACACAACAAATTCTCCACTAATATTAGATCAAATTAAATTTGAATTTTATATCAAGTCTTGAAATACTCGATATGCTACATGACAAATTAGAAGGTAATTAAGATACTCTACATTCTTATACCTTAAGAAATTTCAATTATTCTACTCTATACGTAAATAATTAAGTAGTTGTTAACTTGTTACTAACTTTTGTTTTTTGTTTTTTTTAATTGAGGCTTTCTATTCATTGAGGCTTAAATTGTTTATTTGCTGGTGAAGTTGGTATTAATCCTACCTAATTGCAATTGCTAACTTTAAAATAGCGTTTTCAATTATAAATCTTATTAAAACGTCATTGCATAATATGATGAGAGATGGATAGATGAATTCTTGTATGTCATGTACATAGGAAGAGACATCTTTGATACTATTGATAATGAGCTGATTTTGAAACGGTTTTAGTATATGAGACCATAAAGAACATCATTGTAAATCATTTATTTGAAACGCTTTTGTACAAAAATATAATGATTAATATTAACATATTTAACATTTTAAATTTTATTATTACTCTTTATTTTTCTTGTAATTTTTTTTTGTATTAAGCCTCCACCGAGTAAAAGTCTTGCGTTCGCCACTGTATATAAGTACATAACATCAAAATATTAGATAAATTTCAAAACTGTCCACTCTTTCTTTTGAAGCAGCTCTAAAGAATTACTGAGGAAAATTTTATTAATCTTGTGCATCTGTACTACTAATTGGAAGAACGCAAATAGTGAAATTGTATGAGTGCACATCTAAAAGGGGATCAATAGGTGTATGTGTGTGTTAACAGACTGGCAAATTTTAATTTTTTTCACAGATGTAAACAGGCAAATTAGCCGTTACTTTTGAGTTGTCTGTTTTCAGTTGTTTATATTGAGTTGTTTTTACAATTCTTTCTGTATAATTTCAGACTAAATTAAACCGTGTATGCAGTGATATTTTTGGAATTTTCGAATACAGAAATCAAACTGCAAACATAATTTAATAAATTGAAAATATAAAACAATAACCAAACACATAACATACCAAGAATTATACTTGGATCCAAGGCCATATATCAATTAATACCCATCAAGTTTCTTTTAATATTTATAAATCATTTACAATAATATCAACTCTTTGTACAATATAATCTAAAAAAATTCTTGAGCACACAACTCCCTTGAGAAAACTTCCTCCCTTGAGCACATTTGCTCCCTTTAGTACCACAACTCCCTTGAACACTTTTGTCCCCTTGAACTCTCCTTGTACAATATTGAAGGGTTTTTAATACGCATGCTATTCATATTTACACATAATTAGAAGAATCAAAGGCATACCTCTTGAAGCGTGATTAAGCCTTTGATGCGAAAAACCTCCCGCCGTTCCTTTAACCCAACAACGTCTCCGAACTACGATCAAGAACGGAGCACTGATTCACGGTAGGTTTTGGTCTCGATATTGGGAGTGGCTATATTTGGCCAACTGAATGATATTGCCCGTATTGATTGATCGACTGAGGAATGTGGATATTTAATACGTGAATGGTTAACTCACTCCCCAGCATTACATCTACGTTCAATCAATCCACGTTCACATTAATGAACTGCAATTGACCTTGTCAATTGGGAACTCAGTTAATGTAACTAAGTTGGACCCTCCATGGGTGACCCATTTGGATACCCAAGATCCAACATCTCCCACGCGCCCATGGTGGGGACGATGTAATTCTCATATCTGCCAAAAACAGCTCAAACCAAAATATGTAAACCTATAACTGCAGAACCGTGCGTCCGCTGAGTTCACCTACAATGCGGGAGCTCTATATCAAACCTGTTAGGGCTAACATAGAGACATATACCCTTTCAAAGAAATAATACGGGAGCTCTCACGTCGAACTTAATTAGTTCACGTAGAGGCTACTACCAACAAACTCAGAGTACCCCAGACACATTTGAATTTTTACTAGGTTGAGTTTTTCATCCCTTTTATCACTGAGACTCAGCTTAATAAATAATCCACATCATCAAATCATCCCTGTACTACAGGCCAAGGATATTCTTTAGTATCACGACCACGAATTATCCATGCACTACGGGCTAAAGATAATCATGTTTTCATCAACGGTCCTGATCATGTCATAAAATAATTCATTTTTGCACCCTTGGCCGAAGAGAATCCATAGCAATAATCATACCAAAAACTGTCCATCAATTCACTACGGGCTAATGAGGACTTTTTTCCACATCATTTGTAACACTACGGTCATGATTATACCGAATAATTCATGGTCATAATCATACCAAGTCCATCTATGCACTACAGGCCACAGATGACTTTCAACATAATATAAACATGAGGATGATGACAATGACATAATAATTCAATAAAACAAGTTCAAGAATTAATTTATCCAGGAACTAATAACGTCCAAATTGTCAACATGATACTTCTTTGTAGAGTAAAATTCAAGAATGCTAAGAAGAATATTTCCATGAAAAGATACTAGATGAAGCGCAAATATCAAGGATATTCCACTAATTTCATGGAGTATAGAAGTCAAAGCTTTAACCAACTGAGACTAAGAGAATATATGAAACTGCAAATAAATTTTCGTCTGCCATGCGGTAATCCACTTAGACAGATCATTTCCACAATTTAATAAGTAATGAATACAAAGGATCATTCACCATGCATGTGATAATCCACATAGACAGGTTATTCAAACAGAATCATAAAGAATGGAATAACAGAAGAAATCACCATGCATGCGATGTAATCGCATGCATGTGTTATTTCAATGTATAATAAAGAATGGAACCAGGTTATGCGTAAACCCACCTACAGGATATTCCAACAGAATAATAAATAACGGAACCAGGTCATGCGTAAAATGCACAAACAGGATATTCCGACAGAATAGTAAAGAATGGAATAATAGAAGAATTTCACCATGTATGCGATTGCTTATGCATGCAAAGTTATTCCAACATAATAATAAGGAATGGAATAATGTAAGAATTTCACAATGTATGCGGTACTTGATGACAAAAAGTTATTCCAACATAATAATAAGGAATGGAATAATGGAAGAATTTCACCAAGCATAGGGTAGCTTGATATATCTGAGTTATTCCAATGAATAATAAAGAATGAAATAACAGAAGTTCTCTTTATGAATAAGAAAGAAATAATACCCCTTACGAGTACAACAAATAATATCCCTTACCTTAGAAGAACTGGATATAAGAGTAGTGAAGTAGCAGAATACTTTTCTTCTTTCTCTCTATAATTTCTCTCTCTAGAGTTTTAGTGAATTCATAAGAAATAATGAAGGAATGAGCTTCTATTTATAGGAGAATGGACTGAATAGTAACTAATTCATGAACGGTCCAGATTGATCTACTTTTAAACGGACGGTCCATATTGATTTACTATGCAGAACACTATGAAGGCACTATGCAACACTATGCATAATAAAATATAATATATTCTAATTATTGTCTAATACAACAAATAACTTTATAAAAGTATTCTGTTTTATATAAAAAGATTTTACTATGCAAAATACTATGTATAATAGAATATAATATATTCTAATTATTGTCTAATAAAATAAATAACTTTATAAAAGTATTCTGTTTTATATAAAAAGATTTTACTATGCAAAATACTATGCATAATAGAATATAATATATTCTAATTATTTTCTAATAAAACAAATAACTTTATAAAAGTATTCTGTTTTATATAAAAAGATTTTACTATGCAAAATACTATGCAGCAATTACTGAAGCAATAATTGAACAAAACTGAGTGACGTCTCACGTAAGCATCAATAATCAATACCGTGTGCTACTATGCAACCACACGTATTACTGTACTTTTACTACAGATTAGTTCAACAGTTTTAACGGTAAAACTTCCACCGTTATTTTCATAAAAATATTTTTGTCTTTTTCTCAATCCGACAATAATTCCGTTGTGGGGTTTACCAGTGATTGTACCGTCGTACGAATATTCCCCAACCAATTGAATATTATACAACAACTTGCATACTTTTCAAAATGTATAAAATATTACCCATAACTATAACATTATCTCAAATCCACACCATAATTTTGAAAAAAAATATTTCGAGGAAATTAAATCTTTATTCGTAAAATTTGGGATTTTACACCGGAGGCTACAAAGAAGGAACATCATCTTGAATATTCTCATCATGGTGACAGGGCCCCGCGCCGAAGTAGATCCAGAAGTCCATCGAGAACAGGGGGTTCTGATGGAAGAGGTTGATCCACTCATAAGAAGAGGACTTCCCCAGAGAAAGAAATTTCGTCATAGCCAGAAGGGGTGGAGTTTCTGGTTAAAGAGTTGAAAGAGCTTCGGAAGCAGCTGGCTGAAGTGCAACAGGTGAAGGACATCCTGGGAAAGAGGGCGTCTCCTTTTTCCTCGGATATTCTCAAGCAGAAAGCAGATCCTACCAAGAAGTTGCCTCACATGGAGAGTTATGATGGATCTGGAGATCCATACGACCATAGCTAGGCATTTGATAGGCTGATGGATTATTATGACTTTACCAATGCTGCCAAGTGTCATATGTTTGTGATGACGTTGAGGAAGGATGCAAGGCAGTGGATGGGAAATTTACCTTCAGATTCAGTCTCGTTGTGGTCTGAGTTATGCAACAAATTTCATGCTCGCTTTGGGAGCAATCGAAGGAGAGGAAAGCCTACGGGTTCATTGGCTCAAGTTCGGCAATATTTAAATGAGTCTCTGGGCCAATATGTGAAGTGCTTCAGGGAGGCAGTTAGCCAGGTGACCGATCTTAATGATCTTCAGGCTGTTGGCTTGTTTCAGAATAGATTGGATTTAGTGAAGTCTGAGAAGCTGGTGAAGAAGCTGATGTTTCACCATCCGAAGAGTCTGGCCGAAGCTTTTGATAAAGCTGAGGGTTATATTATGGTGGAAGAAGTTATGAATAGCTTGAAGCGTCCTACTTCGAACAGGCTAAAGGAGACAAACACCAATAAAGCTGAAGGCGATCAGAAGAAAGGAGGAGGGAATAATGATCGGCCAAAAGGCAGCTCGAAGAAGTACAATAACAACTGCCATCAAGGAGGCAATCGTCCGTCTGTTCCCACCCAGAAGGTGAATAAGGTATACACCAAACTGGATACGGATAGGGCTGTTACTAACTATGCAGGAGGGTAAAAGCATCTTTTTTACTCCAGAGATAACCCTGGAGGACCAAAACATCAATTCCAACCTCAGATATAACCCTGAGGATATTCAGAGTTAACATCATGACAACCTCAAAGATAAACCTGCGAAAAGACGACTACAGATTTGTGAAAACCGGAGATAACCCTGGGAGGGGCAAATTGGTCATTTTGCCAACTCAACTTTACTTCAAACCAAATAAACTCATTTCAACCCAAATTTCTTCAATAGAAGTCCCACAAGACCCATGTCTTTACTTCGGAGCGCAAACTACGCAAAATAACTCATCGGATTGCCTGACAGGAACCCGGAAATACTATTTCAGTCATGGACCCATCTTCCCAAAATCAAAAAATGGCAAATCCTATGTCATTGTGTAGCTCTCGGAAAGAGCTTTCTGGAATGGCATGGCACGCTTCCATCGGACTCCCGGATTGAAAGTTATGAACGACCGAGCGAACATCGCGTTGTCCGAGTGTACGTACTGTGACACGGCAGGACCCACAGTGCTCTAGGCAGCCTGGGCAGCCTAGGCAGCCACAGATAGACCCACAGAACCCCCCCTCTATATATATGGGGCTTGGGGTGGCCTTATTTGGAGGAGAAAGAGCGAGGAAACCCTGTCCAATTGGCTTTTTACACACCATAAACTGAGTGCTTTCTTATTTCAAACACTTTTGAGCTTATATTCTATAATATTTTTACCGATGGGAGCCGAGTACTCATCCATTTAAAGTTATTGGAGTCTTCTTTGGTAGTCCACTGTAAGCCTTCTTACACACTTTAAAGCCTTTCTCTTCATCTTTGAACACAATGTTCTTCACGTTGAGAGTCGCGTTGCATGTGTTTACCCGGACTTCGGTCTGTGGTTTTCATTTCTGTATGTATATATACTTATATATGTATATATTTATATATGGACTAACATTATCGAGTTATGCCTCGATTGAGCCTAGACTTATGTCTGGAGCGTTTACTTGCTTTTATATATATATATATATATATATATATAATTGTTGTCGGACATATCCGATGAGCCTGAATTTTATATCCGCTGCTTTTACTTGTTTATATATATATATAACTGTTGTCAGACATATCTGATGAGCCTGGATTTTACATCCGGAGCGTTTACCTGCTTATATATATATATATATAAAATTGTTATTAGATATGTCCGATGAGCATGAATTTTATATCTGATGCGTTTACTGCTTATATATATATATATATATATATATATTTACATTTCTGTCAGGCGTGGAGTTTACTTCGAGGCCTTTTACTGCTTTATTTACATTTAGTCCCGCCTGGAGTTTACTTCGTGGCGGTTGATCGTCTTTACTGCTTTATTTACATTTCTGATCCTCCATGGAGTTGCTTCGTGGTGGTTGATCATGTCTCTCTATATATATTTATCTCTTTTATATATTTACATTTCCTGATCCCCCATGGAGGTGCTTCGTGGTGGTTTATCATGTCTCTATATATATATTTACCGCTTTTATATATTTACATTTCCGATCCCCCATGAAGTTGCTTCGTGGTGGTTGATCATGTCTATATATATATATATATTTACAGCTTTTATATATATAACATCTTACTGCTTTTCATATAAACTGCGGCATCATATGAGCCTAAGAATCATGTGATCACAGATTTAGGATACTGAATCTAGATTCAGTTCCCGTGATGGACATTTTTCAGCTGTAAGAAGTTTGTACATTATTTACAGTGTTTGAATTTCCTTGGATGGCTGTCATGCCCATGAGGATTTCGGCACTGCTGTATATTATTTTCTCGAAGATGCCTCGCATCTCAAAAATAAAAGCAAACCAGCCGAACATTTAATAATAAAATAGAAGTATGAAAAGGTCTCAATTCCTATTGAGCACAGGGTTTGAAAAGCCTCTTTTTACAAAACTTCATTGTTATATCTTGCTTAAAACTGAATTTTTCTATAAATTCAAACCCTTTGTATATAGGTGCGAACGAGGCCTCGCACTACTTTCAAATAATTTCACATTGATCCACACACACACACACACACACATTCATATAACAGTTTCTTGAAAAGTGGTGGTCACCGTGGCAACATGGATGTCGGGGGGTTCCTAACACCTTCCCTTCACATAATCAATCCCCCGAACCCAAATGAATCTCGGTTTCACAGACCCATTTAGCAGTGTTACATCACTGGGTCAATGTGCAAACCTTTTCCGGTTGCGTTGGTGCAACCAGTTAAAAACACCAACTGGAGTCTCTTAAAGTCAAATCGTCGACATTACACATGTCAGACCTTTTTCACTTGTTTTTTCAAACAAATCTCACCTAACAATGAGAACACCAAAGAACAAGTAACGAAAAGGGACAAATAAAAATCTCGACGTCGACAGGTGGCGACTTTGCTGGGGACTCCAGTAAGAGGGCTTAAGCCGCTATTACAAGCTTTTCAAAACTGTTATATGCTTGTGTATGAATGTTGCATTTACATTTATGATGAATGTGTACAAATGCATTTTACTTACTGCACTGCAAAATATCTATCTGTGATATTAGTGCTTCGCACATGTCATCATTTTCATAAACGGTGAGACACGTTGTATGTGAATGTATGTTGTGTGGTTCCTCCACCAGGAGGCTATCCCGTCGGTGTTTGATTACTGGACTCGTAAGGAGACTAATTCCAACGAGGCTCAAGAAAGGCACAACCCAGATTCGCTCCAGTTGAAAGACCAGATTAACTTCCCGTCAAGTAGATTGCGATGATCTGGGAACCTTCATGCCAAAAAGCCGTGAGAGTTACCCTAAGATAGGTCAACCTTTGATAAACCAAATGCGGAGGGAAGTCTCTTCATACTTTCCCATTTAAATTATTTGTAATTTCAATTACTTGACAATCTCAATGTAATAGAAAATATGAAGGAATATGTGTACATACATATTAAAACCCGACATGTTATCTTGTTTTATAAACAGCTTACATCCATTTTACAAGATAATATTCCTAAAACGGATACATCACATAACATGTAACATTTATACATTCCCTAAGACTAAACTACGTAAGTCTTTTTGTAGGGAAGCAATTGACCCTGTTTCCCGTTCAAAGTCCAAAAGGGCATTAAGCCCACAGTCAGACATGCATAAAAGTGCCCATCCTGATCCTACTCCTGTCTCTCGCGAGAAGTTCGAAAGATTAAGCTATCAAATTATGGAGTTGGCTGTTATGTTCAAAGAGCTACACTAATCTACTCATGGTCCAAAAATACCCCTCCACACAGAATCCTCTGCACATGGAGGAATCCAGGGCCAAACAATGCCTACTCAACCAGAGCCATTCACACCAATGGGCAGTCAGGGTATTGGAAAAAAGATGGAAACCCAGATACCTAAACCTCATTCCAATAAAGAAATCACAAATCTCAGGGATGATCGAGAAACTTGGGATATAAGAAAGAAAGTCCAACAAATGGAGGAGACCATCCGGTCAATCAAAGGGACTAGAAACTATGGGAGTGTCACCTATTCAGATCTTTGCATATTCCCAGGGGCTCGCTATCCTTCCAAATTCAAAGTCCCAGAGTTTAAAAAGTACAATGGGGAAGGCGATCCCTATACGCTTTTGAAAGTGTACATTGGCGAATCCAGGGGTCTTATCTTTGAAGATGAAAGCCTCGAATCAGATTTTTCAAAAAGAGTCTCACCGGAGAGGCTAAAGCTGGTATGCCCGACTTGACAATGCCAAAATCCACAATCGGGAAGAATTGGCTCACGCCTTTCTAAATCGATCTGATTTTTAGTCACAAATGGCACCGATCGATACCAAGTGACTAAAGTCAAAAAGCAAAGTCTTGAATCTTTCCAGAATATGCCCAAAGGTGGAGACATCTAGCGGCATAAGTCATTCCATCAATGACAGAAACTGAGATGGTAATGACGTTTATTGATATCCAAGAGGCTCCGTACTACGAGAGGATCCTAGCAGGCGTAGGAAAGCCATTATCAGAAACGATTAAACACAGCGAAATGGTAGAGATGGGCTTGAAGGCAGACAAGATTAAAGACTTCACTGCCTTGGAAGCAGTCGCCAAGAATATATAGACTGCCAAGTATGCGAGCGATCCCAAGGGTGTACTCGATAAAGGCAATGAAGATGTATCCCTTGTTGTACATGGGCAAGCTAGGAGACCAACCTATAGTCCCCCTATTTGGAAAATGCAAGACAATCTACCATCTCAACAACAGGTTGCGTTCAACCAATACCCAGATAGGAAAAGAAAATTTGAAAGAACGGAAAATCGGTTGTTCACTCCACTAGGCGATTCCCTTGAAAATGTGTTGGCGATATTAATGGATCACAAGAAAATTATCGAACTGACTCCACCTCTAGAACCAGGGAACAAAAGATACAATCCAAGCCAGAGATTTGCTTACCACTCAGGGTCTCCAGGACACGATACAGAAGATTGTTTGTCCTTAAAGTATAAAGTTCAAAATTTGATTGAAAGTGGCAGTATTGTGGTTCAGCAACCTGATCAACAGAATGTCAGCACCAACCTTTCGTTGCAGCATGATATGAGGGAAGTAAACATGATCAGGTCAGAAAGCGCTAAAAGGTATCCAATTCGTAAGATAGAAGAATACCCCCAAAGGCACAGATCAAATGTCCTAAAGTGGGAAAACTTAGAGGAGGGTATGATAGTAATGCAAAAATTAGATACAATCCAGAATCAAGTTAATCTGCTAGCTAAGCTGATAATGCGCCAACATCAGGATACGAGGCAGTTTTTCACTCAACTATGAGAAGGCGAAGAAAAGGGGGATGATAAAATTGATAGAAGATCTCGCCAACAAAAAAATCGCTCGGGGGAATGCGAATTCTCAAAGAAGAAAGATCAAACCACCTCCACAAGAGTCCAAAAATTCACCCCTCTAAGCAAATCCTATGAAGAAATGCTATACTTTCTAATAAGCGAAGGAAGGATTACTGAGCCGTTGCCTCCTATAAATCCCAAGATGAAGAGTTATGATTCCACCAAGATATGTCTCTACCATTCTAACTCACTTGGACATACGACTGAGGAATGCTGGTCTTTGCGACATAAAATCCAGGATCTCATTGAAAATGAAGAGCTGGAGATAGAATTTCCCATGACCAAAAAAGGAAAAAAGGAAATAAAAAGCTTAAGATGTCCACTTGAGACAGGCAGCTCAAATGAGGTGAAGGTTATGAGCGATAACCCTGGCAGAACCCAAGATGTAATGATCCTAATACAGGAAATGATAGAGGAGACAAGGGAATCCCCAAAGGAGATTCCTCCGCCAACATCCAACATCCTGTGGTCCAAAGATGACAACCACATTCCAGATCTTATAACCTTGGATGATGCAGAAGAAATAATGATCCTTTCCAAGGAAGAAAAAGTAAAAAAGGAAAGTTCCTAACAAGAAATACGACAATATTTCAGAGGAGATTTCATGGTTGAATCCTCTCAAGCCCAGGAAAAGCGTGAGGGAACAGATGAAGGAGAAGGTGGTGAGGTTTTTGGGGAAACCAACCCATCAGAGAATCAAGATTTCATACCTTTTTGGGATGGGTCCAAATTCTAGCATCCACGAGGAATGTCTTTGAACGAGAGCGATCAAGTTATGGCCATAAGTGAAGACATTCAAAACCAAGAAGTAACCTCTGTCGCGAGCCTTGAAGGCAACACAACCATTGATAACTGGACTATCAGGCCTCAACTAGCCAAAAAGATGTAAATCTAGTGGATAAAGTTGCGAGTTCCAGAAGATGTTGGGACGATATCAATTTCTTCGTAGTATGCCTTTTATTTTCCAAGCGTGTAAATATTGAAAAAAAAAGAAAAAAAAGAAAAAAAAAGAGAAAAGAAAAAAAAGAAAAAAAAGAGAAAAAAAAAGAAAAAGAAAAAAAATCAAAAAAATCAAAAATCAAGTCATTCAGGTTTCAACTCATCAAGCCTGAACTACGAAATACTTGATCTCCTCTTTAATAGGAGTATGTAGGCAGCCATTTATGGTGCGGTCAAACCAAACAAAAACCCAAAAAAAAAACCCAAACAAACACTTCTCAAATAAACAATTCTCAAACAAACACTTGTCAAACCGTTTATCTTATCAAGCAGGAACTACGCAGACCTGATCTCCCTCATATACAGGAGTACGTAGGCAACCATCAGTGGTGTGGTCTGATCCTCAAAAGAAACATCCAAACCCAAAACATCAATCTCAAGTCTACACCCAAAGACAGCCCTCCAAGTCAGTGACCCATGTGGAGAAGACCCAACAACACTTCAATGTCACTCCATCAAAACAGGCACAAATCCCTGAAAGGAAGAAATAGTGATACCCCAAGACAACTAGTAGCGAGGACCTACAAAGAGCCAATACCCTCAATCACAAGTCTTCATCAAATAAAAAGAAAAGCATCAAAGTCCGATTGCGCAAAAAAGTCAGGAATAATGATTGAGGGCATCAAAGCCCAACTCCACTATCTATTCACCATCTAGTACAGAGGTAAAAGCCTCTTGCGATCTCTTCATCTTATCAGCCCATCTGTCAAAACAACTATCCCAGGCAACAAGCAAGGTTGGGACAATCTCAAAAACAACAACAACTCAACACTGGGGCATTTATCAACCATCCTAAAGAGGAAAATGCCCCGGTCAACACCATCAGCATGGTTCATCATCATCAGAGCTTCCCTCATATCATCTCAAAGGAGATTCGGATATTGTTCACTCGCAATTTGGTCAACAAAGAGACTTTCTCGTATGAATCCCCGACATCAGTATGCGAAAGGACTGGGGCATTTTCCGATTCCAAGAAAGCGAAGGATTTTAAAGCGGGATCAAGCCTCTCATCAAAATAAAGAAAACTTCTGAAAGAAATCATGATGACATAAGCGTGCCCCTACGAAAGAAGGGGAAAATTCTCAAAAAGTTTTAACTCAAGGCCAACGACAAAAGGTTTGGCGAATGAAATCTACATCGTCAAACATGTTAATTTATGTCAAATCCTCATAAATTGAGGCCTCTACACCGAAGTTTAAATCTCGATAGCAAAAGAGCGAGCTGAACCCTCCAGGGATGTCAGTGGCATTTAGGTCATCAGTTCATCCGGGTTGCAAATCAAATGTTCAAGGAAATGGGGTACAAGCACCCAACATCGAAAGGAAACTATAAATCACCTCAAAAAGGGTGAGGTGCTACATTAACGTACATCTATATCCAGCGTAAACATCAGGTAGAGTCTCGCAAAACAAACCTTTAAATATTACTTCAGCGAAGGTATCAGGAGATCCGGTATTCAAAACCATTGGCATCAATTCAGTGCAATATCAAGACAATTCAACGACGAAAGCTTTGTATACAACCGTTCGAGTGGGAACCGAAATAGTTGGGCGATGTCAGCTACCAGCAGGGTAGGATCTGTTGTCAAACTACCATCAGGGTAGGCACTATTATAAACTACCAGCGTATGCATCAGTGACATCTCAATTTCTCAAGTGTCTACTAATCTTTATCATGTCCATTTCATTGCATTGCATGAACATGATAAAGAAGGGCATCTGTAGACACTCAAAATTTTCTTTTCCTGTTACTAACTATGCAAGAGGGAAAAAGCATCTTTTTTACTCCAGAGATAACCCTTGAGGACCACAACATCAATTCCAACCTCAAAGATAACCCTGAGGATATTTAGAGTCAACAACATGACAACCTCAAAGATAACCCTATGAAAAGACGGCTACAAATGTGTGAAAATCAGAGATAACCCTGGGAGGGGTAAAATAGTCATTTTTCCAACTTAACTTCACTTCAAACCAAATAAACTCATTTCAACCCAAATTGCTTCAATAGAAGTCCCACAAGACCCATATCTTAACTTCGGAGCGCAAACTACGCAAAATGCTCACCGGATTGCCTGACGGACCCATCTTCCTGGAATCAAAAAAGGGCGAATTCTAAGTCATTGTGTAGATCTTAGAAAGAGCTTTTCGAAATGGTATGGCACGCTTCCATCGGACTCCCAGATTGAAAGTTATGAATGACCTAGCGAACAACGCGTTGTCCGAGTGTACGTACTATGACACGGCGGGACCCACAGTGCCCTGGGCAGCCTGGACAGCTCGGGCAGCCGCTGGTAGACCTGTGACACACCCCTCTATATATATGGGGCTTGGGGTGGCCTTATTTGGAGGAGAAAGAGCGAGGAAACCCTGTCCAACTGGCTTTTTACACACCATAAACTGAGTGCTTTCTTATTTCAAACACTTTTGAGCTTATATTATGTCATATTTTTATCGGCGGGAGCCGAGTATTCATCCATTTAAAGTTATTGGAGTCTTCTTTGGTAGTCCACTGTAAGCCTTCTTACACACTTTAAAGCCTTTCTCTTAATCTTTGCACACTCTGTTCTTCACGTTGAGAGTCGCGTTGCGTAAGTTTGCCCAGACTTCGGTCTGTGGTTTTCATTTTTGTCTGTATATATATACTTATATATGTATATATTTATATATGAACTAACATTATCGAGTTATGCCTCGATTGAGCCTAGACTTATGTCTGGAGCGTTTACTTGCTTATATATATATAATTGTTGTCGGACATATCCGATGAGCCTAGATTTTATATCCGGTGCGTTTACTTGCTTATTATATATATATATATATATATATATATATATATATATATATATATATAATCGTTGTTGTTGATTTTTATATAAACAGCGGCATCATATGAGCCTAGGAATCATGTGATCACTGATTCAGGCTACTGAATCTAGATTCGGTTCTCGTGATGGACATTTTTCAGCCTAAACAGCTTGTACATTATTTACAGTGTTTGAATTTCCTTGGATGGCTGTCATACCCATGAGGAGTTCGACATTGCTGTACATTATTTTCTCGAAGATGCCTCGCATCTCAAAAATAAAAGCAAACCAACTAAACATTTAATAATAAAATGGAAGTATGAAAATGTCTCAATTCCTATTGAGCACATGGTTTGAAAAACCTCTTTTTACAAAACTTCATTGCTATATCTTGCTTAAAACTGAATTTTTCTTTAAAATCAAACCCTTTGTATAGAGGTGCGAATGAGGCCTCGCACTACTTTCAAATAATTGCACATTGATCCACACACATACACACACATATTCATATAACAGTTTCTTAAAAAGTGGGTCACCGTGGCAACACGGATGTCGGGGGGTGCCTAACACCTTCCCTCTGCATAATCAAGCCCACGAACCCAAATGATTCTCGATTTTACAGACCCGTTTAGCAGTGTTACGTCACTGGGTCAATGTGCAAACCTTTTCCGATTGCATTGGTGCAACTAGTTAAAAACACCAACTGGCGACTCTTAAAGTCAAATCGTCGACATTACACATGTTAGACCTTTTTCACTTATTTTTTCAAACAAATCTCACCTAACAATGAGAACACTAAAGAACAAGTAATAAAAAGGGACAAATAATAATCCCGACGTCGATAAACCTCTCCTCGACAGAACTTTCTAGATATCATCAATATTACAAATAATAATATGTATAACTTTATTGTCTCAATTATTGATTTAATAATATAAAATATTATGCAGATGATACTGTGACGATAATTGAATCAATTAACGTGAGATACTATGCAATAATTACTGTTGCAATAATTGAGTAAACTGAGTGGCTTCTTACGTAAGCATCAATAATCAATACCGTGTGTTACTATGCAACCACGCGTATTACTATATTTTTACCACTGAGTATTTCAATATTTTAACGGTAAGACTTTTGTCGTTATTTTTACAAAAAGTAATTTCTCTCGTTTTCTAACTCCGACTGTTATTTCGTTGTGGAGTCCACCAATGATGGTGTCGTCAAACGAATATTCCTCGACGAAAGAATATTCCTCGACCAAACGAATATTTTCCAAAACAACGAATATTTTATATCAACTTGCTTACTTGCAAAATTTTCAAATATCACCCTTAACTTTAACCTTTAATCAATTTAACCATTTACTAAATAAAATAATAATTATAAGAAAATTGAATACTTTCATTTCATAAAATTTGGGGTCTTACAATCTCCCCTCCTTATGAAATTTCGCCCTCGAAATTTACGTACGTACCTGGTATGCCGAAGAGATGAGGATACCTCGTTTAGATTCTAACTCTTGAGGTATAACCTTTGAGTGTAGAATATATTCCTTCTTATCCAAGATTTTAACAGATACGTCTTCATACGTTAAATCTTCCGCTATCTCATCTGGTTCTAATTCAATAATGTGGCTCTGGTCGTCCACATATTTACGCAACATCGATACGTGAAAAACATTATGCACACGCGACATACTTAGCGGTAAAGCGAGTCTATAGGCCACAGTTCCTACTCGATCAAGGATTTTAAATAGACCAATAAAATCAAGGGTTGAGATTTCCTCTATTTGTAAATTCTCTCTTCTAGAATAACGCCCTATTGAACCTTCTTCTTCACATTCATCAGCTCTGAGTTTGTAGCTTGATCGGCTTTAACTATATCGATTAAAGTCGGTTTTAATCGTATATTTGCTATCTTCACGTAGGTTTTTGGAGTCTTTAACTCTATCTCCATCTTTTGTAAGTTGTACAAAATGGGTCTTTGTGTTAACAATATCGCACTCGTAAACGCATACGATCTTCCACTCAACTCGTCAGCTACCACATTCTCTCTTCCACTATAATATTGAATGGTATGGTCGTAATCTTCAACAGCTTGAGCCAACGTCTTCGGCGCATGTTATGTTCTTTTTAGGAGAAGAAATATTTGAGGGTTTTGTATCAGGTTCAAGGTCGATACAAAAATTTGATTTCACGCTCTGAGGGTAGGCCAAGAAGTTCTTCAGGGAATACGTCAGGAAATTTATTAACAATAGAAATATCATTCAAGACTGACGTATTTTTGTTTAAATCCGTGACATGAGCTAAGAAAGCTTGACATCCATTTTTCAATAAACGAATAGCTTTATGGCTTGATATGATAGTGAATGACTTTAGTGGTTTGGTTACTTGAATTCACATAACAGGTTGGTTAGGAATATGAAAACTAATAACCTTAAGAAAACAATCAATTTTAGCACGATAAGTAGTCAACCAATCAATTCCTAAAATCACATCGAATGCAAGTATTTTTAAAGAGATAAGATCGACAGGTAATGTGAAAGTGTCGATTTGTATCAAACAAGATTTATAAATAGTAGAGGTAATGAAGGTTTCTCATAACGGAGTTTCAACCGATAAGTCAAAGTCTAATTTCTCCAGAGTCAAATTTAAACGTTGAGTACAAGTAGGAGAAATAAAAGAGTGGGTAGAACCAGTATCGAATAAGGTATAGACTTCGAAAGAATTTATAATTAACTAACCCGTGCTAACTTCGTTCGAGTTACTAGTTTTTTGAGAAGTTATGAAAAATGCTCTTCCTGAAACCGCCGACTTTGTTTTGTCAGTATCCGCCTTTGGTGCTACCGTCCCAGCTGGACTTGATTTTGCTACAGGACAAAATTGAGCTATGTGATTGGCGGTCATTCTCCTCCCCTAGAATTTATTGCTGGTGCCGACGTCTTACCGTCATCGTTAAATCTTCTTTTTTTGAAATTTCCACTTGAATCATTTCTTCTATTATCTTGGCCATGATTAACACCGAATTGGTTACCATTTCTGGCATGCTGATTCCTTCCACGTTTGTTGTCACCGCTTCGATGACTGCTACCATTGGTATTATCGACTTGCCGGCTGCTCTCTATTGGTTGGGTTAAATCATTATCACACTCTAATAACTGAGCCCTATTTATAACATCTGAATACAAACACAGTTTGTGAGAAATGAGGTATTGACGTATTTCGAGTCTCAACCCTCACAAAAACATTTGCGTCATTCTCTCCTCATTATCAACCAAATGGGATGCGAACCGGGACAACTCGGTAAACTTAACCTCGTACTGCGACACGGTCATATTGTTTTGTTCCAACTTGATAAACTCCACCTCCTTCATGTGAGGAATACTTTCAGGAAAGTACTTGTCGTTGAACAACTCTTGAAACTTCTCCCAAGACATTTTGAGTGCGGCAAGCTGAGTACGCTTTACTGATTCCCACCAGTAATCTGCCTCTCCTCTCAACATGAAGGTGGCAAAGGGAACCTTTTGCTCCTCAGAGCATCCCAAGAATCAAATATCTTGGTGATCTGCTTTATCCACGTCTCCGCCTTAAGTGTTCTGGCTTTCCCCAAAACTCCGATTGTCCCAGCTCCTTGAATTGCTTAACGGTGACCATCTGTGAGTTGCCAGTGTTTCCTCTTGTATTTTGAACAGGAGCCGCTCTCTCCTGATGTTACATGAATTGCATAAAGCCTTTGAACATCCTATCATTCATTATTTGATTGGTGTTGTTGTTTACCTGAGGATTATTGTCTTCCTTTTGCACATTATCCTGGGTATTAATCATTGGTGACTCAACGGTCTCATGTGCTTCATTGCTTATCTCAACATTTTTAGATGCCATTTTCAAATACTACCACAAAACAAGGGTTAATTGACATGCCACATATTATCCCTATACTCTGACCGACCAATTAAATACCAAATAAACTTAGGTAGGTCATACTAGCAAAGGAATTCCCCGTCTCTCCCCTCCTAGTTCTTGTCTCACATCTCGGCCGGGGATCATATCCTAAGCTTTGATACTAATCGTGACACCCCCCCAAATAGGTATACATCACCCATCTTGGGTGCATGAATACATGGTACAAAATACAAATACAAACTTAATTATACAACATGAGCTGAGAGTTTTTACATGAATATTATCTTCTAGACAATATCCAAACTCAAATGGAGTCCTCATTACATTTATTGGCACACTATTTTATAGAATAGTGAGGACTACTATAACACCATCTCGGGCCATCACTCAATTCCCCGACTAGTTTCGGCTACGTTCTCATTTTCTAACGAGAACAATGGAAGTAAAAGGGTGAGCTCAACTAGCCTAGTAAGAAATATTATGACTAAGATAATGCAGAATAAGTTATCATTAGCCTTCAACAATGTTAAACTGATAGAATATAATAGACAACAAGTTTAACTGCAGCGGAACAAGCAATCCATTAGAAGAGTCGAGTAGAGCATGATATCTACTAACTTCAATGATTTAAAAGTTTATCATTAACTTTATCGGCGGGACTCGACAATAAATAAATCACATCATCGAATCATCCCTGCACTACGGGCCAAGGATATTCATTAGTATCACGTCCACAAATTATTCCTACACTACGGGCTAAGAATATTCGTGTAATCATCAATGGTCATGATCATACCGAATTATCCCTGATCATAATCATACCAATCAATAGTCTATCTATGCACGTAAGCCAAAGATGACTTTCATCACAATATAAGCATGAGGATGATGACAATGATATAAGAATTCAATTAAAAGAAAGCAAAGGATAAATTTTTAAAGATTTATAATTTAATTTATCCAGAATTCAATAATGTCTAAATTTTCAACATGATACTTCTTTGTGGAGTAAAATTCAAGAATAATATCCATGTATCAAAAATAATTTGGACAGAAAAGAAATAAATTTTTTGGTGAATAGTAATCCGTGAATAGTACCCTGTGAATAGTACTTCGGAAATAGTACCCCGACATGAAAATTGCCCCAAATACCCGAGTGAACAATATTTGAGTGAATAGTAATCGGGTGAATAATAACCCGTGAATAGTAACTCGTGAATAGTACCCCAGCATGAAAAGTGTCCCGAATACCCGAGTGAACAATATTTGAGTTAATAGTAATCGGGTGAATAGTAACCCATGAATAGTAACTTATGCATAGTACTCCGGCATGAAAAGTGCCCCGAATACCCGAGTGAATAATATTATAGTGAATAGTAGCCGGGTGAATAGTAACCCATGAATAGTACCCTATGAATAGTACTTTGGGTGAAAATATTGATATTTAATAAGAAAGTTCATATCAATATTCCAATAAAATGATATTGGATGAAGCACAAAACTCAAGGATATTCCACTAATTTTAAGGATTATAGAAGCAATACTTACTATAGTAAGTTTAGATTTAAGAATATGAAAAGAATTAACATACGAAAACTTCAAATGGATTTTCACCTGTCATACGGTACGTAATCCGCGTAGACAGGTTATTCCGACATACTAAATGATGAATACAAAAAATAGTATTCCTTATGAATATGAAAGAAATAATACCCCTTACCTTAGTAGAAAGCTGGATACTGCAAAAGTGAAGTAGTAGAATACTTTTCTTCTTGCTCTCTATAGTTTCTCTCTCTATAGCGTCTCTTGTGAATCTCAGTGAATTGGTGAGAATGAAAGAAGAATTAAGCTTCTATTTATAAGAGAATGGACTAAATAGTAACTAATTTATGAACGGTCCAGATTGATTCACTATTAGAACGGACGGTCCATATTGATTACTAAAACCAAACCATAGCAAGCGGTCAGATTGATTTACTTTTAAAACCACCACCGACAGTCCAGATTGATTTACTTTTAAAACCACCACTGACGGTCCAGATTGATTTACTTTTAAAACCACCACCGACGGTCCAGATTGATTTACTATTAAAACCACCATTGACGGTCCAGATTGATTTTCTATTAAAACCACCACCAATGGTCCAGATTGATTTAACTTATTACACTTTAGTACCCCTAAAGTTTTCCAAGTTTGCATTATTCCCCTCTAACTTTTGTAATTTACTTATCTTCAATAAACACATTCTTAATACTTCAACAATTATTCATCATTAATATTATAACTCACAATATTTAACAACCAGATCATTCCCAGGAAAGAGGGGGATTTCCAATATGGATTTCTCCCTATTGGCACACAATTAAGTGACCAAACCTCTCCTCGACAGAACTTTCTAGACATCATCAATATTGTAAATAATAATATGAATAACTTTGTTGTCTCAATAATTATTGATTTAATAATATAAAATATTATGCAGATGATACTGTGACAATAATTGAATCAAATAACGTGAGATACTATGCAACAATTACTGTAGTAATAATTGAGTAAACTGAGTGGCTTCTTACGTAAGCATCAATAATCAATACCGTGTGCTACTATGCAACCACGCGTATTACTGTATTTTTACCACCGAGTATTTCAACAGTTTAACGGTAAGACTTTTGTCGTTATTTTTACAAAAAGTTATTTCTGTCGTTTACTAACTCCGACTGTTATTCCGTTGTGGAGTCCACCAATGATGGAGTCGTCAAACGAATATTCCCCGATGAAAGAATATTCCTCGACCAAACGAATATTCCCCGACACAACGAATATTTTATATCAACTTGCTTACTTGCAAAATTTTTAAATATCACCCTTAACTTTAACCTTTTATCAATTTAACCATTTACTAAATAAAATAATAATTATAAGAAAATTGAATACTTTCATTTCATAAAATTCGGGGTCTTACATTATTTATTCAAATAGTGCGCAGACAAAATAATTCGACGATGTGTGCCATATAGCGAAGTAAAAAATATCCTGCACGAGTGTCATTCATTTGCATATGGGGGACATTATGGTATTGAAAGGACAGCGGCTAAGATACTCCAAGCAAGATTCTATTGGCCTACTATATTCAAGGATGCTCACTAATTCGTGAAAAGTTGTGACAGATGTCAACGGATGGGAAACATCTCAAAGAGGAACGAAATGCCACTCAACACAATCATGGAGCTAGAAGTCTTTGATGTATGGGGAATGGACTTTATGGGGCCTTTTCCTCCATTATACAATAACTTATATATTCTCCTTACGGTGGATTATGTAACAAAATGGGTGGAAGCTGTGGTACTCCCTACAAATGATGCCAAAGTGGTCTTAAAATTCCTACAAAAGAACATATTTACACGAATTGGCACACCATGAGCAATCGTAAGTGATGAGGGAAGTCATTTCCGCAATAAATCATTCACAGCTCTCTTGGCGAAATATAGAGTTAATTATAGGGTTGTAACAACATATCACCCTCAGATAAGTGGGCAAGCCAAAGTAACAAACAAGGAGGTGAATTTTTTTTTAGAGAAAGTAGTAAACCCAAACAAAAAAGACTGGTCTCTAAAATTGGATGATTCATTATGGGCTTATAGGACAACATACAAGAAGCTAATTGGGATGTCGCCATATCAATTGGTTTACGGAAAAGCATTTCACCTACTTGTGGAGTTATTACACAAAGCACAGAAGCTCAACTTCGATCAAGCAGTAACAGGTAAAAAGAGACTACTTCAATTGAGCGAACTTGATGAATTCAGAATACAAGCCAATGAGAATTCAAAGTTGTATAAAGAGAAAGTCAAGAAATGGCACGACCAGAAAATCTTGCAAAGAAAGTTTAAACCGGGCAATCGGTACTGTTGTTTAATTCAAAACTGAGACTATTACCTGAAAAACTCAAATCTAGATGGTTAGGTCCATTTACTATTAAGAGAGTCTTCCCACATGGAGCCATTGAGCTTTAAAGCAGACATCCGCTCAAAACCTTCAAAGTCAACGGGCAAAGATTAAAGCATTATTGGGGTGGCGACGTCGACAATGAAGTTATTGCAATCACACTTACAGAGGCACCTTGAAATAAGAGGCACCGTCGGGCTTACGACGTTAAAGCTAGCGCTACTTGGGAGGCAACCCAAGCTCTAAACCTTTTCTTATTTATTTATTAAGTACATTTTAGCTCATAGTATAGCTTAGATAATTCTTTTTCATAGAATAATGATTTCATTGTGGTATGGTTGTAGGAAATGTTGGAAAAAGAGAGTCACCATGACACTGCATATACGGCACGAGATGCACCACATAAGGCATATATCCAGCACGGGGCGCGCCAATTCGCTGATACCATTCTGATCATCTAACGCGGGACACACCACTTAAGGCACACATACTACGTGGTAGCGCTTCTTACATTAGTAGATTCTCGATGAAGCGGTAGCGGTATACCACCTGCAAATACGTTTTGACCTTATAGCGCGGGGTGCGCCACTTAAGGCACATATATGGCGCGGGCCGGACTGCTCGAAAATGCCAGACTCTAAATAGAATCCTAACACATCATACTCGACTATAACCACTTAATAACTCCTCTTTACAATTAAAATCCCCACTCCTCTTTCAAAACAAACTATCCCACTATCCCATAACTTCTATAACTCGCACAATTCCTTTTCTTCCAGTTCTCCTTTGCCTTCCCAACTCCTTTTCCCATTAACACACAAACTCTCTAACTTCCAATCCACGTTTTTTCTCATCTCCTATATGAACTCTACCCATGCAAATAGCCACATTCATGCTACATACAAGCAATACACTCCAACACTAAATCTAATTCCTCTCCTACACAAATTCTTACAAATTGGGGCGTCATTACAATGGGGGAAACATAAAAAAAAATTCATTGAAGGTAAACCCAAAAATTGCTTCATTCTCATTCTTCTTCTCTTTTGTTGGTAATAATTAGTTGGAAAACCTTGGGAATTGGTTGCCCAAAGATTGTGTTGCCTTATTTCATACTTTGACTAGAGAGATAGTTCCAAGAAGCCAAGTTTGGGGGAATTAACCCTTACGCCCACTACCTGTTTGACAAAATTCCTAAACCAAAATTTTTGCCTAAACCTCACCATAAACACCATGTCTTCACATAAGAGACAATGTCCATCCACCTCCACTGCTCGGGCTCAATATGATCACACAAAATTTGTTAGTGAAGGGGCTGAGGCAAGGTTGAAATCATCCGTAGACAAGAAGACTTGGGTGTTAGAACGAGGATTGAAGCCGAATGCTAACTTGGATGGTGATATGGCTTTAATGATTGTGGAACAAAATTGGTTTCAGTTAGTGGAGTAACCAGTTCCAGCGGTCATCAAAATAGTAAAAGAATTTTATGCCAACGCAATGGAGCATGTCAATTACGTTGTCATGGTTCGGGGTAAACTAGTGTCGTTTCATGCCGATGCTATGAATGAGTATTTTGGGCTAGAAACACTGAATGACGGATGATATGAAGATGGTTTGCCCAACTTGGACGAGTTAATTGTAAGATAGTACAAACCAGGAACGTAATGGGTTACCCGAGCTGGGACGGATGAAAAGATAAGTTTTCCTCACTCAATGCTAAGTAGGTATGGTAAAGCATGGTATGCATTCCTTTATGCTCGATTGATGCCCACACGCCACTAAAGTGATGAAACTAAGGAAAAGGTACGACTACTTTATGGGATTGTTCACCACCATTACCGTGTGAATAATTCCATTGTGTTCTACAATGTGGACGTGGGTGGGTGTATTCAGGAATCCATTGATCGCCTGCTAAGGGGAAGTACTATGGGGGGCCTTTTACACAGATTTTTCATAATTGATTTGTGCCCAAAGCCGGGATGCAATGGCATCCCTCTGAACCTGTCCAACAACCAATGGCCATAATCGATCATGCTGCAATTAAGAAGTACAAGGCATGGGAGGGGGCAAGATTATATCCAAGAGGAAAAGGCTATATTATGATTCGCCAACCCTCACCCTCATATGCAGCGACACCAATGGACGAGCAACCACCTCGTAGTTCAAGGAATCGATTTTTGTGGCTGGCTCAACGCCAAGACTTAATGCATCAGTACAATGCAAATGTTTTCAACACATCTGCTGATGCATTTTCTCGTTACAATCCTAATGCAAATTCGGTGGCCATGCCTGTTCCTCCTGTCCTTCCAGCATACCTTCCTTTGGATGATGACGAGCAGTAACTCATCCTTCAGGGAAGTCCTCATGTTTTTGATTTGTTTTATTTTGTCATAATGAAGACATTACTTGCTTTAAGTTTGGGGGGGTTATGTTTCTGTCTGATTAATTTGTGAAAATTTTAAAAATCATGTTAGTTAGTTGTTTAGTTTTTTTTATATTTTTTTGTTTTTTATGTCATTTAGTTTAATACATTCGTCAGTAAAAAAAAGAATGTGCATGTAGTTTAAATTGCATGAATCCAGTTATTAGATAGTAAAGGTTTATTCTTGGTGAATGATGAGATTAAAATTATGTAGACAAGTACAGTACCAAATATTATAACTTTGATGTAATTTTTGTTATGAATTGGATCTTTGGCTATTTGAAACTAGTATAAAAAGGTTAGCACGTTAATAACACCTATGTGGACTGATTAGTTCAAATTGATACATAAGGAATTTCTAAAGGATAATGCTAGTTTAAATGAAAGAATGACGGGGATAGGCAGTGAAGATGAAGAATTAGGCAAGAACCTAAGTTTGGGGAAAAAATTTGGGGTATATAAGCTTTATAAAAAAAAGGGGAAATATAAAGATCATGGATAGTCTTGTTTCGGGGCCTTTGTTACTTGAGCAAGTACGCCCGAGGGAGTGTCTCTACACCTAGCGCCCTAAGGTCTTTTATGGTCTGGGTGTCATTGGTCGAAAGCTCGCTAAGGGGTAGCACTGTTAGCCTAATGGAATGACACATTGCACAGTCATGGTTAAAATAAAAAAAAGAATAAAACGGGAAATAAGAGCAAAAAGCCCCCGTAATAATAAAAAAAAATAAAAATAAAGCATAAGTACCCTATGCGATCCTTTAATATTGGTGATTGCTTGGTTTTAGTTGGATCTCGTTTGTTTTTGAAATTCTTAAGTTTAAATTGTATGATGCCTTATAAGAGACTTGTTATGTATTAAATTTGAATTTGTATCAGTTAGTAAGGATGTTAAGCGCGCGCACACACACACACACACACACACTATACCAGTAATAACGGTTTAAGATTTGAGGATTGATAAGGAATTATTGATTGGTTTTGATATGAAGTGTTGTCATGTTTTGCTTAATTTTTCTGAGGCAGTGTGAGTAAACTATATATTGTCTTAATACTGAATTCGTAGTTGTTAGCGTAGTTAGTTACATTGCATTTCATTTTGCTTGAGGACAAGAAATGTTTCAAGTTAGGGGGAATTTGATGAGTAGGTTTTTAACCTACGATTTATCTTCATTTAGCTTATTATATTGTTAGTTTTTGAAATATTTCATGTTGCTTTTGATGGGTTTTTGTTCTTGATTATAGGATAATAAGTGAGCTCATCAAGATGTTAGCATTGGAAGGAAATTTAAGAAATTTTAGACATTCTGCATGATCGGCCTTGGTATATAATAATGATAAGCAAAAGTAAGCGCTTGAGCGCTTATGGCGTGAGAAGATTCTTGCATGAGCGACACGGGCGTGTTACCGTGTCTAATACTAAACTTTGGCCTTGAAGTAGCGTCGGTCGGTCGAGTCAAGAGCTGGGCTATTTTTAGTTGCTGGAATTTGAGTTGTGATTGGAGAGTTAAATTCCTTATGTAATAGGTTTATAATATGAGTGTGGCAAGGAGGTTATTCTATGTAAAATGGGAGTGTTATGTTTAAAAACTTGTTGGGTCTAATTAGGAGTTTGATGTTTATTAGACCTCTTATATGATGAGTTTGAGATGGAGTAGAATTGAAGTGATGGAGCGAAAGTGAATTTAATTATGTTAATTACTGGATATTCAAGGAGGACAAGCACACTTAGAGACATAAAATTGAACAACAAAAATTTGGAGGAACAAGAAAAGAGGTGATTTCACGAAGATTGCATTTTTGAAGGGCGAGAAGGGTGGTGTATTACTATTCTTCTTTAATTTCAATTTGTGTAATCAGAATGATGATTTCTTTTATTTATTCAGTATTTAATTCATTAGTTATGAACTAAATTACTTTTTAGGCTTGCAATAAATTATTTTATCTATTATGATTTGTGATCGATTTATGATTGCTTGATCACCAATTATATGTGAAATTGTATGGATTCAAGAGATGATGTATGATTCTAGACCTAGTCACAATAGCATGTGTTCTTGAATTTTGTGATTGAATAGATTCTTGATTTATGTTAGGGAAGAGATATGTCTAGCATCACATGTAATCTGGAAAGAACTTGGAATTAAATCCTTCTTAATTTTAATTCACATAGAGATACAGTGAATTAGGTATTTAGGGTGTTTGGCTTAATTCTATCTAATTTGTGGATTTAAGTTGATATGGTTTTAGTGCATTGGGAAATGGCTAATTCTACACGAGTGTTCTTGATTAATAAACTGAAATAATAAATTAAATTGGAATAAGGTGTGATAATTGGAATGATAATTAAAGTGAAGTTGTAAAGTCTAATTCTCCATTAACTGTTTGAAATTGAGAATTTTAAGTTGTGTTAATTAATTAATATTTTTGGTTTATGAGTTTTATTAAATATCATTATTGATTTGGATTAGTTTAATAAGATTGGGTTAATATAAGATTGATAATTGTTAAGATTAATTTCTTGTTATTCTCTGTGGGAACGATACTCAACTTACTATTATATTACTTGTTGACCACGTATACTTGCGTGTTGTGCGTAATTAGATTTTACTCAACACACACCATTGCAATGAACATGATAGTAATCTTCTTGTTCTTCTTTGGGGTCTATTGGGTCAATCAAGATTAATGTTTAAGTCCTATGATATCTATTATAACTTAGATGCATGGTCTCCCATGTATGAAGGATTCCTTAAGCATTTTCTAAAGATTTTAATTACTAAAATAGTTATCGACTGTACCTTTATGCAGAGTATCATTACTTTGGAGTATGAGTACTATTATTTGTATTGAAACTCACAGCTTATGTGATGACGTATTTTGCACGACAGTTTAATAGTTGTATAAATGAAGTTTGTATTTGAATTATATACCATATATCTGGCGACTAAGAATGGGTCGTGTAGACCTATTTTGGGGGCATCACATTTGGTATCAAAGCTTAGGGACGTGATCTCTAGCGGAGATCTGAGGTAAGAACTAGGAGGGGAGAGACGAGTAATATCCTTCGCTAGTGTGTGTCTTACCTAAGCTGAATTTTCTAACTTAATAAGTTGACAAATTGTGATATGTCAATTAACCTTTGTTTTGAAGTTGTATTCTGGAATGATATCTGAAATCCAAGAGATGAGCAATGGAGAAATCATGATACAGAGGAAATGTCCGGGAAGATAGAATCTGAAATGAAAGCAATGTATTCTCACCTCTTTGAACTACCAGGTACGTAAATTTCGGGGATGAAATTTCATAAGGAGGGGATATTGTAAGACTCCAAATTTTATGAAATAAAAGTATTCAATTTTTCTATTCAGCAAATGGTTAAATTGATAAAAGGTTAAAGTTAAGGGTGATATGTGAAAATTTTACAAAGTAAGCAAGTTGTCATAAAATATTCGTTTGGTTGAGGAATATTCTTTTTGTCGGGGAATATTCGTACGATGGCATAATAATTGACGGAATAACTATCGGATATAAAAAGCGACAGAAATAACCTTTTTATAAAAATAACGGCCAAACTTTTACTGTTAAATTGTTGAAATATCCGGTTATAAAAGAACAATAATACATGTTGTTGCACAGTAGCACACGGTATTGCACAGTATCTCGGATTATTGATGCTTACGTAAGAAATCACTTAGTTTACCCAATTATTGTCATAGTATATCTGCACAATATTTTATATTATAAAATTAATAATTGAGTCGACACAGTAATTCATATTATTATTTGTATTATTGGAAATGTCTAGAAAGTTCTGTCGAGGAAAAGGGTTAGATTATTTAATTACGTGCCAATAAGGAGAAATCCTTATCCGAAAGCCCCCTCTTTAGTGGGAACGATCTGGTTATCAGTATTGTGAGTTATAATATTAAATAATGAATAATTATTGAAAGATTAAAAATGTGTTGATTAAAGATAAATGATTTTCGATAAATATTTATTCAATTTATGATAAAATTATAGGGATTTGTTATGAGGCATTTGTTATAAGTTTGCCTTATTATTCCATGAGGAGATGTGCTAATTTTTCAGACCGATGGTTGAAGTTATAATAGTAAATCAATATGGACTGTTGGTTGAAGTTATAATAGTAAATCAATATGGACCGCTGGTTGAAAGTTATAATAGCAAATTAATATGGACCGCTAGTTGAAAGTTATAATAGTAAATCAGTATGGACCGTTGCTTTAAGTTTTAATAGTAAATCAATATGGACTGTCTGTCTTAATAGTAAATCAATCTGGACCGTTCATGAATTAGTTACTATTTAATCCATTCTCCTATAAATAGAAGCTCATTCCTTCATTATTTCTTACGAATTCATTGAAACTCTAGAGAGAGAAACTATAGAGAGATAATAAGAGAGAAAGAAGAAGAGTATTCTGCTACTTCACTATTGTAGTATTCAATCTTCTACTAAGGTAAGGGATGTTATTTTTCGTATCGTAAGGGATGCTATTTTTTGTATGGTAAGAAATGTTATTTTTTTTGTATTCGTAAGGGGTATTATTTCTTTCCTATTCATAAATGATGTTATTTTCTTCATATTCATAAGGATTGTCATTCTATTCCTTATTAATCTGCGGGAGTAACCTATCTACGTGGATTACCGCATGCATGGTGAATGACCCTTCGTATTCATTCTTTATTAATCTGCGGGAGTAAGCTGTCTACGCAGATTACCGCATGTATGGTGAATGACCCTTTGTATTCATTCTTTATTAATCTACGGGTGTAACCTATCTACGCGGATTACCACATGCATGGTGAAAGACCCTTCATATTTGTTCTTTATTAATCTGTGGGAGTAACCTGTCTATGCGGATTACCGCATGCATGATGAATGACCCTTCATATTCATTCTTTATTAATCTGCGGGAGTAACCTTATCTACGCGAATTACCGCATGCATGGTGAAAGACCTTTCATATTCATTCTTTATTAATCTACGGGAGTAACCTGTCTACACGGATTATTGCATGCATGGTGAAAAATCCTTCATATTAATTCTTTATTAAATTTTGGAAATAACCTGTCTACGCGGATTACCGCATAGCGGGTGAAAATCCATTTGCAGTTTTTTATATTCTTTTATACTCGTATGAGATATCATTTCTTTTGTACTCATCATGGGATTGTTGATGTCGAGATTTATATTTGTCCCTTTTCTGTTCTGGTCTTTTGGTGTTCTCATGTTAGGTGAGATTTGTTTGAAAAAACAAGTTATGAAAAGGTCCGACATGTATATGTCGACGATTTAACTTTAAAAATTTCCAGTTGGTATTTTTTTATGGTTGCACCAACTCAACCGAAAAAAGGTTTGCACATTGACCTAGTGATGCAACACTGTTTAACAGTTCTGTGAAACCGAGATTTGTTAGGGTTCGGGGCCTTTATTATGTGGAGGGAAGGTGTTAGGAACCCCCCGACATCCGTGTTACCAAGGTGATCGCCACTTTTCAAATTAAACTATTATATGAATGTGTGTCTGTGGGTCAATGTGCAATTATCTGGAAGTAGTGTTATGCCTCATTTGCACCTATATACAAAGGATTTGAATTTTGTATAAAAGTTCAGTTTAAACAAGATATATCAATGATGTTTTGTAAAATAGGTTTTTCAAACCCTTATGCTCAATAGGAGGCCTTTGATACTTCCATTTTATTATATGTATTCGGCTTGATTGCTTTTATTTTCGAGATACGAGGCATCTTCGAGAAAATAAGATATATAGCAGTGCCGAATTCCTTGTGGGCATGAGAGCCATCTAAGGAAATTTAAACACCGTAAATAATTTACAAGCTAGTTACAACCGAAAATGTCCATCACGGGAACCGAATCTAGATTCAGGAGACTGAATTTGTGATCACATGATTCCTAGGCTTACATGATGTTGCAGTTTGTATGAAAGCTATAAGTAGTTATATATATAAAAGTTGTATATATATATATATATATATATATATATATATATATATATATAAAAAGCGAAAGAAACGCTCCGGATATAAATCCAAGTTGAATCGAGGCATAACTCGATAATGTTAGCACACACACACATACACACACACACACACACACACATATATATATATATATATATATATATATATACACAAAAGAAATAAAATGCCACAGACCGAAATTCGGGCATACGCACACAATACGACTCTCAATGTGAATAATTGTGTGTGCAAAAAGTGGAGAAAGGCTTTAAGAAATGTAAAAAGTCTTACAGTGGGCTGCCAAGAAGACTTCAAATGGCTTTAAATAAATGAACACTCGGTTTCCATCAGTAAAATATGACAAAGCACAAGCTCACAAGTGTTTGAAAAGAGAAAGCACTCAGTTTATAGTGTGTATAGAGCAAAATGGACAAGGCTTCCTCGCCTTTCTCTCTTCTAAAATGGCTACCCCAAGCCCTCTTTTTATAGAGGTGGGAGCCACATGTGTACCTGCGGCTACCCGGGGTGCCCCCGGCCTCTGTGGACCCCGTCGTCTCGAAGTATGTGCACGCATACAATGCGTTGTCCACTCGAACCTTCATAACTTTTGATCCGGGCATCCGATTGAGGTGTATAATACCTTTACGGAATGTTGTTGTCGAGAGTTACACAATGACATGGGATAAAGGGTTGTACAATGTTGGGAAGATAGGGCCATGCCTAGATCTTCAGGTCTTCAAATTCTATCAAGTGTGTTGTCTTGTGTAATAGTCACTCGGGATTTTGAGTTATGATTCTTGTAGGTCACTTCTGTGTAAAATGTATGTTAAAATGTTGTTGGGATGACACAAATGTGGGATCGAGGTGGCAAAATGATGATTTTGCCTCTCACCGGGGTTATCTCTGTTTTTGGGTGATTTAGCGATGCGTTGCTCGTGGTTATCTCGAGATTGGGTCTTGTGTAGTACTCAAGGTCCTCGTGGTTGTTATGCATAACGTGTGCGACCTCCTGTGGGTTGTCTCAGGGATTGGGCCCGAGTGCCTCGGGGTTATCTCTGAGGTTGAAGCTGACTACTGGGGGTTGAAACAAGCATTTTCGGGGTTATCTCCAGAATTGCAAATGCATTCCTCGGGGTTATCTCCAAGGTTGGGATTGCATATCCTGGGGTTGTCTCTGGGATGAGACTGAGTATCTCGGGGTTATCTCTGAGATGTAACTGACTTCTCCGGTGTTATCTCCGGAACTAGAACTGTATTCCTTGGGGTTATCTCCGATGTTAAAACTGAAACTCCCGGGGTTGTCTCTAGAACTGGACTGATTTGACCTTTAGGGTTATCTCTGGAAGCCGATTTTGCCCTCCTGTAATGTTAGTAATAGTAATATAAAATTTTGAGTGTCTACAGATGCTCCTCTTTATCATATTCATGCAATATAATGGCATAGATAGGATAACGAATACTAGACACTTGAAATGTGACAAGATAATCATGATGCAATGTACTGCAACATGATGCAAATGCATGATGACTTTTTGCTTCCATGATTTCTGATAGAGAATGGAGTTATCACTAATGATCCTGGCAAACTGCTTGGATGTGTGCTCCAAAGTTCTCAAGACCTTCCAGGATGTTAACGTTGTGGTTATCAACAAAGTTATTATTCCTTGGTACAGACTTCTCACTAAGTATGTATCTCTCATGTATAAGAGACTCTGGGGGATTTTTGCTCTGTCTGAGGAAGATGTGTATAATATATTCCATCATCGGTCTTCCCTGATGAGGATGTTCTTCCTGGTTTTCATCTCCAGGTCCTTCCAATGTTCTGTTGGAGTTAATGCCAACAATTTATGTTGTTAGGGTTACCTGACCCTTGCTGACATGTGCATTAACAGATAACGTCATTGAACCATTTCCCGATGCTTCACTGGGTTTAATTGCTAATGGCAGGAATCATCAGATGACTTCTGATGCTTCGTTGGATTTACTCGCCAACGGATAATGATGTCAATGCTGCTTGACCCTCGTTGACGTGTGCATCAACGGCTGAGACCATAAGATAGTTTCTGATGCTTCACTGGATTTACTTGCCAGTGGCTGAATGTCGTCAAGGTTGCTTGACCTTCACTGACATCTGCATCAATGAATGAGTTGCATGAAGTTTTCGTTGGGGAGAAGTGTTTTGGAGTTACAACCCTGAACTAACGACATCAGACCTTTCTAAGTGTAGTTTTGGAACAGTTGTGATCATCGGTATAGTGAACCCTATGTCAGGGCGAATACCAATGAGTGGTAGATAGACCCGCAGTTTGGTCTGTGAAAACCAGAATTTTAGGCTTTTTCGCTCAATCGCGTAGCATCTTTTTTCCTGATTTAACTTTTTCAACTTGTGAGACCTCCTTTGCAACTCATATTGGATGGAGTCGGAGGGGTGGGACCCACCTGCGATAGCCACAGGTACACCTATGGCCAACCATGGGTCGTTTTAATTATCCTGTTGCTTTCACAAGTCATTTTCAAGTTTTACCACATAGAGAATCCAAGAGCTCTTCTTCAGATCTGCTGAGTTTGAGTGGTTTTCTACAAAATCTGTCACCATACAAGTGTTCTATACTATCTTGGTAATGTATGCATGTCCTCTTTTCTAGTTTTTATTTGTTGGAAAATGAGTTATCACATGAAATGCTTCTATACACATAGTAATGAATATGCATGCTCATATGACTTGATAAAAAATATTCAACATAGTAAATGTTAGTATTTAACCATGCTGAACATAATGATGTTAAAAAATTTAACTTATGAAATAGTTAAATTGATACCTTTTTCTCTATTTCTTATCCTATTTGAGGACAAATGAGAAAAGGTTGCAAAACAAAGTAATCTTGGTAATTAGGTTACCCTTACAGATTATGACTTTGATAGTGTTATGCATATAAGATGTTTATGACTGTGGGTAGGTGTGCTACTGAATGGTCACCTAGTCATGCCTATATGCATGTGGATAGTCCTATTTATAAAGGAGACTCTAGAAAGATTTTTCCAAAAGTCTAGGCATTGGGTAGTCATGCATTTTTAACTCTTCTGTAGGCGTATGTTAAAATAATGCATGCATGCGTATAGTCATAAAATGCATTTGAAAAGAGCTTCAGGTTAAAATTTACCACACCCTTTCTGAGGTGATTTTGAGACTTGTGTCCAAATATATGGATCCGAATCAGCCAAGTAGTTCCCGTAGGACCACTTCAGGTGTATGGAGGAGGGCTTCTGATGTGCCTTAATCCCGTTCAGTTAGACAGCCTCATCATTTGGAGGAGGAGGTGATCCGTCCTATCCGGGTTGAGGTACTGGATATTGAGGATGAGGAGGAGGATGTACCAGTTGCAGACCCCACTCCTGCTACTCATATTCCCCGTATGGATTTCCCAGACATTCAGGTGATGATCCCAGAGCTTCTGGGTGATTTAAGTCGACACCCCTCGGTTTACTTGCATGCAAACAAGGTAAAAGTTGGATTTGATCTTCCTTTTTTCCTATTGACGAGGAGAAAGGATTCTAATGTTTGTTTTCTTTGTGATGTAGGTTCCCAGCTTTACGCAGTCTCGAGGAAACTGGTTCAACATTCACTTTGTATATCAGGCTCTTCATCCTGATTATCGAGCGATTGTGCATGGCTGGGGCTTTGAGGCGTTCTTTTCCATCCTCCCTAGTTGTTGTCCCTGGTGTTATCTTAGGGTATTTTCTGAGCGCTGGTTTCACCAGACTCAATCTCTCCATTTGTTTGACTATGAGGTGATGCTGACACTGATGATATAGCGATTTGTCACAGGCATTGAGTTTGGAGGGGCGCCAGTGCCTTGTACGGCGAACATTACCCCGACTGCCATTAGATCCTTGCTTGGAGTTTTGGCTGAGCCGCTCAAGGGTAGAACAGTCCGTACAGGTTCTTTGAGCATAGATTCTATGAGTGGGCTATTGCGTGTGCCCATACCCACTGATGTGAGAGTCAGGGATCACATTCTTCAGCGATTGTTCTTGGTGATCATTAGGGGTTGCTTCATAGCGGATAACTCTTCCACAATGTCATTTGCTTTGGTGAGCGCCAAACTAGATGTGGACCGTATTGGAGAATATAATTTGGGCTCCTATAACTTTGCCTATTTCCTCAGGGGAATGCACATGCGTTCGTAGGGCTTGACAGAGGCTTGGCTAGGATTTTACCTATTTTTGGTGGTGAGTGTTTCTCTTTTGATTTCCCATGTATAGGTTAAGAGTGTTGACTGACAGCAGATATTTACCTTTGTGTTAGCAGTTTTGGGCCTATGAGAGGCTCTCATGCTTGCGTCCTATTAGTGTGTTAGGTCTAGATACCTATCCACGAGTACGACGATGGCATCACTCCATACTAGCAGAGGTTCCTGTAGCTGAGGGTTTCAGCCATTGTCATCTACAATTAGAGTTGTTGACAGCTGATGATATCACTTGGGTTTCCTACTCTGGGGACCATTTGACTATTAGGTTTAAGGATGGGTACCCGACTAGTGTCGAGTACGTGATATCCACCCGTAGGATTCCTCTCTTCACAGATGGAGGATGGGAACTCTATTTTGGAGAGTGTGCTATTAGGAGCATCACAGGGGAGATTCGTATACCGATCTTGCCTCCTGCCAGTCTTTATTGGCCTGTGTCGCAGTTGCCTGTCATTAATATCCCATTGATGGGCGTTGATGGATTTACGTTGTAAGAGGGTCCGTATGCTCAGGATATGTTCCATCGCTGGTGGTCCCCTCATACCATCAGAGCCTAGACCCGCGCCACTCAGTTCATGGGGGATTTGGTTCCTGGATCCGTGATGATGATGAATTGGATGGTCTGTGTCCGAGATCCGACTCATTTGACACAAATTGATAGTTTGACCTGGCAGTTGGATCGGGCACATTTCTTTATCCGGCAATTGGGCAGAGAACCTTCAGAGGCAGATACTTTTGATCCTTCCAGCTCTGGTGCTGGCCCTTCAGGTGACCTATATAGTTTCATCGGCGCAAATCCTCCATTGTATAGGCCTGACATCCCACTTGGAAGAGATCCAGTGACTCAAGAGGAGATACACCAGGTGGACAAGATTGGTGACGTAGACATTGACACCATTGTCTTCTTCTGATGTGTATTCTCGCTATATCTTTTGATAGACCTCTGTTAGATACTGGGTGGCTGTGCCTCATTCTCGCTATATCTTTTGATAGGCCTCTGTTAGTTGTTGGGTGTCTGTGCCCAATTTCCCTATATTTTTAAATGTACAAAGATGATGTACTTAGGAATGTATGTACTATTTTCCATTCCCTACATCATATTGCCATCAATTGTTTATCATACATATATCATGTTATGCATATGTATGTCCAAAGATATTAAGAATTGACCCCTGAATGGTCTTATGATACGGCCCACACAGATGTCTTCTTCGATAGTTAGCCGCATTGATCACACCCCACCAGTATTGGTAGCGTCCCGTCTAAGGTCGTGGCATGATAGTTTGTCACCTCCAGACCGGGTGACCATAGATCATTTATTATAGCATTCCATGACCCTTTTGATGTTCCAGGTTCCTGTGGGCTTTGTAGATGGTATGTTGGAGCATTGGGTACCGGAGAGGCAGGTTTTTCAGTTTGGGACCCAGGAGTTGACTCCCACCTTAGAGGAGTATGAGTGGTTGACGGCTTTGCCACTGGATAGGCCTTGCACTCGGATGGCTATCTGTGACATGAGCCAGCAGTGCATAACCCTCACCGGGCTGAGGCGTAAAGTAGTACATGATGAGATTACATCCACCTATGTGGTTTCTCAGCATTTTCTGATAGACAGATTTGGCTCAGTGGAAAATTATGCATGACACTCCGTGGATTTCACCACGTTAGAGGATCAGTGGCGTGTTGCCAGAGTAGTCATACTCATGATGTGTGTAGTGGCTTATATGTACATGCAACTGCATATGGATGAGCTGGACATCAGTGTTGTCATGGAAGTGAGAGCTCTTAGGGAGGGTCATACCATTGTGCTGATGATTATGACATAGACATTGAGATCAGCCACGTATTGTTACATCTATCCTGCAGGGGTATACATAGGCAGCTTGGTCATGTTGTATGTGTGGTTCATGTCATATTTGAGACCGATTGGCACCTTCCAACGGCATAGGTACTGCTTTTCCCATGAGATAGCCATGTCTTACTCCTTTCAGCCAGTGAAGTGTATAGATGCTACATCCTGATCGATGTTCTTGGCAGGGATCAGGGATCCATTTGTCATTTTGTCATGTACATGGCTCAGTTCTCCCTACAGCTTCTTACTCATGCACTTGGCATTGATTATCTCCCTCTGGCTGGTTTGAGGGGCATGACCACGTATCACCCACTGGGTGTGATGTCACAGTTTGACCAGTTTAAGGATGTCCATCCTTTTGAGGGGGCATTAAGTCAGCGTTTGGCTTCTCTCCATTTGTCAGCAAAGGATAGATCCAGGGTGTATGCCTGTTGGGATCAACGTAAGCTAGCTAAGTTTTTCATTAGCCATCCGGGCTGTTCGATAGAGTATTCTACATGGATGGAAGAAAAGACTGCATCGGCTGCAGTTGTATCCACAGTGCCGAGGATTGATTCTGATGGTAGAGAGCCCATAGAGGACATTGATTCTCTTGCCAAGGAGGAGCTATTTGCTAGGTTGCCAGCAGCTGTGATAGGTTCTCCCAGTATAACTACTACTGTGACCCCACATTCAGTAGAGTATTTAAGGCAAAGTCTTCATCTGATGACATTTGAGAGAGATCAGGCTAGGGCCTTAATGTTGACAGCTCTTGCTGGGAGAGACGCCGCTCTATTAGATAGAGAGAGAGAGAGAGAGAGGATGCCTTAGCTCATAGAGATGTCGCTATTGCTGAATGGGACGAGGCTAGATCATCCAGAGATGCATTTATTGTTTAGTAGGACATTGCTTTATCTTCCCAGGATGTAGCCGTTACAGATAGTACTGCAGTAAGTTCTCATACTACTGCTATTGTTGCTGAGATGAGCACATTGTCACCATGCAGTTGGCTATGGATTTGTTGGCTCGTGTAGATACCCTAGGGCAGGAGCTCACATCGTTACCTCCTTCTTCGGAGAGAGATGCCATGTTGGACTTGATAGCTCGCATATACACAGATTTGTAGATGCGCCTATATTTTCTTGCACAGACTAGCTTAGCCATTTTGTCATGTACAATACATATTGTATATATCAAACAACATTATATATGGCAGGGAAATATATTTGATTCACTTCCTTTTTAGTTGTGCCTTGTTACTTGCTTGATATTTGCCTGTTTTTCCAGGGCTTGTGATCTTGATGTATTATGAACTCTCCCTTGATGGATGGACATTGATATGTCTCAGGATCTTTCAGAATGGATCGTTGATCTGTGTGTATCCTTACCTTTTGGTGTCTTGGGACTGGTTTTTGTATGTTGTTGTGGAGAGGAGTGTGGCTTTCCTTTCTGAGGTTGACTGCACCACAGATGGTCGCCGGTACTCCCTTGTATGGGAGAGCCCAGGTAGTTCTATCTCTTATAGATTGGTGTTTCTCTTTGAGGACTTAACCACAGCTTAGATGGTCACCGATTCTCCCATTGGTGTCGGGAGATCAGTTAGTTCCATCCCTTTGGTCTAAAGCCAATGAAGTGTGGTGGATTGAAGGTTGATCCTAGTACCATTTGACAAGTTTCTGTGTTTTGGTATGGGGTAAGACCGAACCATGACTAGCTGCCTACGTTCTCCTATTAATGAGGAGATCGGGTTTGCATAGTTTGAACCTGGTGTAAGAGGTTCAACGATGTATGTGAAAGGTTGTATAAGGGTGTGGAGATGTTTTTTTTTTATTTTTTTATGTGGTGTGACCAGGCCATTAAAATTGTTGCCTACGTACTCCCGTGTATTGGGGAGATCAGGTCGACGTTGTTCGCCCCATGTGCAGGACGGATTGCCGATGAAAAGTTTAATCCCATGTATAAGATAAACTGTAGGTGAAAAAGACTTATCCTTGGTGGAACAAAATTGCAGGTATGAAAAGTTTTTTCCTCGGTGGGACAAAACTGCAGGTGTAAAAGGTTTAATCCCTTGTGGGATAACCTGAATTAAGCGAAAGGTTTTGAAAACAAAGTTGACTGAAGGATCTGCTGATCCAAAACCAGGCTGCTGGTTTGAAGAGTGTGTTTGTCCTTGAAGGGGCAGATGGGTGTGAAGAAGGGTTGTATGTAGTGAAGGGTTAGATAATCAAATGTGACTGGGGATTTGGTGATCCCAAAACCAGGATGTTTGTTTGACGGTAACCTTAGACATAGTACCACTTCATGGTGTCTGAGTTGATGAGTTGTGGAAATTCATCGCCATCCATTTCCTGTAATCTGAGAGCACCTCCTGTCAATACCTCCTTAACAATAAACATGCCTTCCCAGTTTGGGGCGAATTTTCCCTTGGACTGATCTTGGTTGTCAATGATGTTCTTCAAAACAAAGTTATGTGGTTTAAACTGCCATAGCCGGACTTTTCTATTGTAGGATCTGGCAATCCTTTGTTGGTATAACTGACCATGGAATATAGCATTGGTTCACCTTTTGTCTATTAAAGATAATTGGTGATACCTATCTTGTAACCATTGGTCTTCATCCAGTTGAGCATCTATAAACACTATAAGGGATTCAATTTCCACTTCTATTGGGAGTACTACTTCCATCCCATAGGTTAATGAGTAGGGGGTTGCCCCAATGGAAGTGCGCATTAAGGTTCTATATGCTAATAAAATCAGAGGAAACAAGTCATGCCACCCTTTGTGATTGGTAGACATATTTTGCTTGATCTTTTTGATATTCTTATTAGTTGCTTCAATAGCACCATTCATCTTTGGACGATAGATGACAGAGTTGATGTGGAATTATCTGTATAACTCCTCCATCATTTTGTTGTTGAGGTTCTTAGCATTGTCTGACACAATTACCTCTGGTTGTCCATATCGACAAATGACATTATTTCTGATTAAACCAATGATGACTTCATTGGTAACCCTGGGGAAAGATGCTGCTTCTACCCACTTGGTGAAGTAGTCAATCATGGTGAAGATAAACCGATGCCCATTATTGGCTTTGGGCTCGATGGGCCTGATCACGTCCATTCCCCACATTGAGAAGGGCCAAGGTGAACATATATTATAGAGCTCCCTTAGAGGGGCGTGGATAGCATTACCATAAATTTGGCATCGGTAGAATCTTTTGACATGATTATCACAGTCAGCCTTAAGAGAGAGCCAATAATGCCCTGTTCTGATGATCTTTTTAACAAGTAGAGGGCCGCTCATGTGTGGGCCATATACTCCACCATGGATTTCATCCATGAGCCTCTGAGCTTGGTCCTTGTCCAGACATCTGAGGAGACCTAGTCCCGCAACTTGTTTGTAGAGTGCATCTCCGCTCAGGTAGAATTTCATAGCCATTCGATGGATCCACTTTTTCTCAGCAGGACTCACCTCAGCGGGTGTAGATCCATCTCATATATACTCCTTGATGTGCTGATACCAAGGGTGTTGGATGGGAGGTAGCTCATCCGATACTTCTCCAATGTAGTTCACATAGGCTAGAGCCTTTTGCAGGGTAAATGTGATGCTTGGCATGTTTTCCTTGTCAGGTATGTTGATCAAGGAGGCCACAGTTGCTAGCGCATTCAGAAAGTCATTCCTATTCTGAGGAATGTAGAGGAAGGTTATTTCTTCAAACTCCAAAGCCATCTGGATAACCTGTCGATGGTAAGGCAACAAATGTAGCTCTTTGGTGTGATAGATCCCCATTGTTTGTCTGATTACCAATTCAGAATCTCGAAAGACAGTTAACTGCTTGATGCTCATTGATTGGGCAAGTTTTAGCCCCATGATACAATCTTTATACACAGCTGTGTTGTTGGTGCTGATAAACTGCAATTTGACCGTGACAGGATACTGCTCCCCCGTAATGGCTACTAGAACTGCTCCAGCCCTAGAACCTTCCATATTTACAGCTCCATCAAAATACATCTTCCATGTCTAGTGTGTATCATCTTGATGGTGTTACTGAACTATCATTACCCCTTCATCGAGGAAGTATATTTCCAAAGGTTTGAAATCCCCTGAAGGTGCGGCGACCAGTTGATCTGCAATTCCTTGACCTTTGATAGACTTTTGCATCACGTAGACGATGTCAAATTGCTGTAGGATCAACTGCCATCTGGACAATCGATAATTTAACATGGGTTTACTAAACACGTACTTGAGAGGATCCATGTGGGATATGAGATGGGTTGTGTGACCATGGATGTAATGTTGTAACCTCATGGAAGCCCATGCTAAAGCACAACAAGTTTTCTCAATTAGAGTGTACTTGTGTTCAATGCTGCTGAATCTTTTGTTGTGGTAGTAGATAGCTCTCTCTTGACCTCTATCGTCTTTCTATCCCAACATGCAGCCCATGGCATTGTCATTGATTGACAAGTACATGAACATTGAAACACCATCCTTGGGAGGTTCCAAAATAGGAGCTTTGACTAGCTGCTCTTTTATTGTAAGGAAGGCTTTCTAACACTCATCGTTCCATTTCATGGAGGAGTTCTTCCTTAACAGCTTGAAGATAAACTCACAGGTTGCTGTGAGTTGTGAGATGAATCGGCTGATGAAGTTGATCCTTACCAAAAATCCCCGTATTTCCTTTTTTGTCTGAGGAATGGGCATTTCCATGATGGCCTGGATTTTGGTGGGATCCAGCTCAATCCCTTTGTGGCTGACTAGAAATCCAAGCAACTTGCCTGATTTAACGCCAAAGGCACACTTGGCTTGATTTAACTTCAAGTTATATTTACGCAACCTGTTGAAGAGCTTTTTGAGATGGTGTAGGTGGTCTTCTTCCCTTTGGGACTTGATAAGGATGCCATCCACATTGATCTCTATCTCCTTATGCATTAAATCATGAAAAAGAGCCATCATGGCTCGCTGATAGGTAGCTCCGATATTGATGAGGCTGAATGAGAACTATCTGTAGCAAAAAGTTCCCCAAGGCATGATGAATGCAATTTTCTCACGATCCTCTTCAGCAATCATGATTTGATGGTACCTCACAAAACAATCAACAAAGGAGTACATGTTGTATTGAGCTATATTGTCAATGAGAATGTGGATAAATGGCACGGGAAACTATCTTTAAGGCAAGCTTTATTCAGATCCCTGTAATCCACACAAACTTTCACCTTTCCTCCCGGTTTAGGCACGAGGACTATGTTGGATAGCCATTTAGGGTATGTTGACACCATGACGATGCCAGCTTTAAATTGTTTCACAATTTCTTCTTTAACTTTTAAACTCCACTTAGGTTTTAATCGCCTGAGCTTCTGCCTGACTGGCTTGAATCCCTCTTTGATAGGGAGGCGATGAATTATAATGTTAGTAGACAAACCGACCATGTCTTCATGAGACAATGAAAACACATCCTGGAATTGGGTTAATAGCGTAACCATGTCATTCCTTTGGTTTGGAGTAAGGTCCGTACCAATCTGGATTAGTTTGAGGTTTTTTGAGGTTCTGAGGTTAAAAGAGGTGGTTTGATCAATATTTGGTTTGGGTTTTTGTTCGACCCATTCTTTGATCTACTGAGGTATCACATAGTCCTCTTGTATTTCCATTAAGTTTGAGTCTAACTTTACATCAAAGTTATAGTCCTTGTGGAGAATAGGCACCTCATCAGCAAGTTTAGACACATCTAAATTTAAAGTCCTGAAACAAAAATACTTTTACTTAATATATGAAACTATTCAATCGTACAAAGTGTTAGCATGTAATGATAAAAGTAACTGCTAATAATGTACAAAAAAGTAAGCAGTTATGGCTATTTACAGAGCAGAGGGAGTTTCTGCATTTTTTAACCTTGTTGGCAAATGCATGGAATGCTGCTCCAATTGCCAAGGGTGAAGTCCTGTTGGACAACAATGATGAAGGGGCTGACATCGTCTTCCTTCTCTCGAATGATGAGCATGATGTCTGGACAATCATCGTTTGGAATGTCTCTATTCATACCCCCAATATGAACAATGACGCACATGTTTGATAATCGCCTGGCAATGCCTTGTTTGCATTTACGTTCCTTTTCTTCCACATTGGGATCTGGAATCTTGACCTCTTTTCCTTTAACTGGTATCAGTTTAGGAAACAACATAGCCATTACATAGGAAGGCACCTTTACTGGAGACCGTACAGGTTCAAGATCTGTAGGTTGAGGTAATCGCCATGTGGTTGAAACTGAAGGAACCTGTTTGTGTTTGTGAGGAATCCTATGACTAGAGCTAGCAGAATAGCCTAGTCCGGCTGTCCCTGTTTGGCTTGGAACTTAAATTGGGCGCTTAATGCTCTGATGATCTTTGCCCAACCCTTGTCAAGGTTGATAACCCAATGATATCATCTTTTGAGTTGCCAACATTACCTCGTCAGAAATTCTGGGTATGAGAGGTGGCGCCCCTATGGGATGATAGTGAGTGTTGCTCACCTCTAGGGCTTGGAAGTTGACAGGCTTAACTTTTGAATTGAAGCTGATGAATGGTATGTCACCTTGTTCAGGACATTCCGGCTCAGCACTAACAGTAACTAGGCTATTGTTAATGATGTATTTTAGTTGCTGGTGAAGGGTGGAAGAGACGGCTCTAGCCATATGAATCCACGGTCTCCCCAAGAGCAGATTGTATCCTGTAGCTATTTTGAGCACGTGAAAGGATACACTGAATGTAAGTGGACCAATCTCCACAGGTAGTTCAATCTCTCAGAAAATATATCGTCGGGATCCATCAAAAGCTTTAACAACCTTATGGCTACTTCTGATCCTATTGAGATTAATGTTCATCTTCTCCAAGGTGGCGTAAGAGCAGATGTTTAAAGATGATCCTCCATCTATCAAAACTCCTCCCACCATATATCCGGAGGACAGAACTGCAATGTGCAACGGTTTACAATGACCAGTCCCTTCGGGAGGTATGTCGTCATCAGTGAAAGATATCACATTGTTGTTAAAAATGTGATCAACAAGAAGCTGGAACTTTTCAACATTCACTGATTTTGGTAAGTGGGCTTCTTCCAAAACCCTTAACAAGATCTTCCCGTGATCTTCGGAAGAGAAAACCAAGTCCAGTATGGAAATCTGTTGTGGAGCTTCTCTCAAGCTTAAAACCACCTTGGCTTCATAGTACGGAGGAATTCTTCAATTTTCTCCATGGGAACTTTCCCCTTTAATCTGCTGGTAGGCTTCATCACCCGTTGGGGAAGATACCGTGGATTCTCCTTCAACACTGCAGCAGTTATGTGGGATGTGGATCCTTCAGTCTCTCCATAATTCCATGGCACTTTTTCTAGGCTGACAACAGGATACTGTGGCCTAGATGGAAATGTAATTGGCTTTGACGCAACCACTTTCAAAGGATTGTCAACACATTTAAGTTGAATTGCTTGTATTGTGAGTGGTATGGTAGCCAAATCATCCTCATCGGATATAACTGCTACGGCTTCCTTCAATTTTGTAGGAAATATGTCCCCACTCTTGAGTAATACAATGTCATTATCTGCTAACTATAGGACATCACTTTTGATTAGGTTCTGAATAAGATGGCGGAGTGCCCATTATTCTTCAGTGCTGTGTCTGTAAGAATGGGAGTGGTACTGACATACTCCATTAGATTTGAATCGCCTTAAACAAGGATTAATTGGAGGTAATAGCGCTATGATTCTTCCTTCATTGATCAACATCTGAAATATCTCTTCCATCGATTGGCCCACATAGGTAAATTCCTTTTTGTTGGCAAAATCTCGACGACCTTTGGCATTTGCTCTTTTTGCAATTTTATCCTCTAGTGTTTCACTTTCTAGAGTCAATGGTGGAGTATTCATAACAAGAAGAAGGAGACTAGCATGCTCTTAACTGGCCAATTGGCATGTGACTTGATGTTGATGGATCACCAGTTCTGCCAATTGGTTAACTTGCTCACAAAGAGCCTTCATTTTCTGTTCCATCATAAACTGGAACTATGCATAATCCCATTTATCAGCACTATCCTTTCTAGTTTGGGAGGACTCACCACCATAATTGGAACTCTGTCCACTACTCCAATTAATCATATTAACCTCCTCTTCTTTGTGTTGAGGAAGAAGGTTGTCTTACACGTGGGGTTGGTCAAGTTTAGTTACCACGATCTCACCATTATCAATCAAATCAAATCCTGGATCTTATGTTTCAAGGCCCAACAATCCTGAGTATCATGGCATGGAGCTCCATCATAATAAGCACACTCCCGGTTAGCATTGAAACGCTTCCCATTCGGGTTGGCTGGTGGAAGAAGATGGGTAATTTTCTTCTGAGTTGTCAGAAGATTAAGAATATTCTCGAGCGAGTCCCCTAAGGGTGTGAACACTCGAGTGCATCTGACTTCTCCACTCTTTGGCAATGGAGGGTTTGAAGACTGTGCTTGAAAAGGGGAGTAGTTTCTCCTCTGGATAGGCATGTTCTGACTGCCATTCTGTCCTTGTAGTATCAAGGAAACATCCTCCTCTTTCTTCTTATAGACCCTCTGGGGGTTGTTTCCATAACTTCAAGACTGGATGTGCTCAGCAACAACCTTTAAAGCGGCAAGGTCTTGAATCTTTCCTGACTTCAATCCCATCTCAGCCATTTCTCCATGTTTGATCATTTTAGAGAATGGCTTGCCTATGCCAGCTAAGACTCTCTCATAGCAAGAAGCTTCTTGTATGTCTATGATGGTCATCACCATTTCAGACTCGGTCATATAAGGAATAACTTGAGCAGCAAGGCGCCTCCACCTTTGAGCATACTCTCTAAAAGATTCATTGGCTTATTTCTTAACCTTGATAATTTGGTACCGGTCAGGAGCCATCTGAGATTGGAAACTGTACTGACTGAGGAAGGCATGATCTAGCTCTTCCCAGCTATGAATTGTGGAATTGTCTAATCTGGTATACCACGCTCGGGCTTCTCCAGTCAAACTTTTCTAGAACAGCCGTATTCTGAGCTTCTCATCCTCAACATAAGATCCGAGCTCTCCAATGAATACCTTCAAATGTGTGTAAGGATCCCCTAACCCATCATACTTTTCAAAGTTAGGAGTCTTGAACTTTTTTGGATAATGAACACCAAGGAATATATAAAGGTCAGCATATGAAACACTCCCGTGTGCTCCAATCCCTTTAATAAACCCAATGGTCTCTTCCATTTGAAGGACTTTCTTCCTGATATCACCGGTGTCTGGATCTTCTTTGAGATGGGTAATTTCAGGGGTTTTGTTGGTCTTGTCCAACTGAGACTCAAGTACTGGAGTTTCTTTGTCTGGACCCTGATTTCCTCCATGTACATAGGATTCTGTGTGTATGGGTATTTATGGACCTTGAGTGGACTGGTGTAGTTCTTTGAGCAGAACATTCAAATTTGTAATTTGTTTGCTTAATCCTTCAAACTCTTCGCGAGAGACAGGAGTAGGATTAGACTAACCAGATGTAGCCATGCTTGGCTGTGGTCTTGTTACCTTTTTAGACTTTGAACGAGTAACAGGCCTAATTGTTTCCCTACAAAAAGACTTAGGTAGTTTAGTCTTAGGGAATGTATAAATGTTACATGCTATGTGATGTGTTGGTTTTAGGAGTATCATCCTGCAAAAATGGATGTTATCTATTTGTAAGATATCATATTAGATTTTGATATAAAAGGGAATGCATGTACACATATTCCTTCATATTTTCCATTACATAGATATTTACGTGGAATGAAATTACAAGTAATTGAAATGGGAAGGTACAACCTATCTTAGGTTACTCTCGCGGCTTTTTGGCATGAAGGTTCCTAGATCATTGTAATTTACTCGACGGGAAGTTAATCCGGTCTTTCAACTGGAGCAAATGTGGGTAGTGTCTTTCCTAAGCCTCGTTGGAATTATTCTTTATACGAGTCCACCAACAGGATAGCCTCCTAGCGGAGGGACCACACAACATATATTCACATACAACGTGTCTCACCGTATGGAAATGATGACATGTGTGAAGCACTTATATCACAGATAAATACAGTGCGAAGCACTTAGTGCAATAAGTAAATGCATTCATACACATCCATCTAAATGTAAATGCATCATTCACACATAAGCATATAACAATTTTGAAAAGCTTGTAACAGCGGTTTAAGCCCTCTTACTGGATGTCCCAAGCAGAGTCGCCACCTATCGACGTAGGGATTTTTATTTGTCCCTTTTCTGTTCTTGTCTTTTGGTGTTCTCATGTTAGGTGAGATTTGTTTGAAAAAACAAGTTGTGAAAAGGTTTGATATGTATATGTCGACGATTGGACTGTAAGAGTCGCTAGTTAGTATTTTTTTTATGGTTGCACCAACTAAACCGAAAAAAGGTTTACACATTGACCTAATGATGTAACACTGCTTAATAGGTCTGTGAAACTGAGATTCGTTAGGGTCTGGGGGCTTGATTATGCGGAGGGAAGATGTTAGGCACTCCCCGACATCCGTGTTACCATGGTGACCGCCACTTTTCAAATTAAACTATTATATGAATGTGTGTGTGTTTGGGTCAATGTGCAATTATCTGGAAGTAGTGTTATGCCTCATTTGCACCTATATACAAAGGGTTTTAATTTTGTATAAAAGTTCAGTTTTAACAAGATATAGCAATGATGTTTTGTAAAAGAGGTTTTTCAAACCCTTATGCTCAATAGTAATCGAGGCCTTTGATACTTCCATTTTATTATACGTATTCGGCTTGATTGCTTTTATTTTCGAGATGCGAGACATCTTTGAGAAAATAAGATACATAGCAGTAACGAATTCCTTGTGGGCATGAGAGTCATCTAAAGAAATTCAAACACCATGAATAATTTACAAGCTGGTTACAGCAAAAAATATCCATAACGGGAACTGAATCTTGATTCAGGAGACTTAATCTGTGATCACATGATATTGCAGTTTGTATAAAAGCTGTAAGCAGTTATATATATAAAAGACGTATATATATATATATATATATATATATATATATATATATATATATATAGAGAGAGAGAGAGAGAGAGAGAGAGAGAGAGAGAGAGAGAATCAATCGCAACGAAGTAAACTCTGCACGGGATTTGAATGTAAATAAAGCGATAAATGACCACGGAGTAAACTCTAGGCTCGACAAAATGTATATATATATATATATATATATATATATTATCATCAAACTATTTCATTGAGCACGGATTTATATCATGCGTTCTACTTATATATATATATATATATATATATATATATATATATATATATATAAGCGGTAAACGCACAAGATATTATATCTAGGCTCAATGAAATAGAGTTTGATGTTAACAATATATATATATATATATATATATATATATATAAGTATTTATATATATAAAAAGCAAGAACGCCCTAATATAAATCCAGGCTCAATCGAGGCATAACTCGATGATGTTAGTACATATATATATATATATATATATATATATATATATATAAAAAAGAAATAAAAAGCCACGAACCGAAGTTCGGGCATACGCACACAACACGACTCTTAACATGAATAACTGTGTGTGCAAAAAGTGGAGAAAGGCTTTAAGAAATGTAAGAAGTCTTACAGTGGGCTGCTAAGAAGACTTCAAATGGCTTTAAATGAATGAACACTCGGTTTCCACCGGTAAAATATGACAAAGCACAAATTTATAAGTGTTTGAAAAGAGAAAGCACTCAGTTTATAGTATGTATAGAGTAAAATGGACAGGGCTTCCTCGCCTTTCTCTCTTCTAAAATGGCCACCCTAAGCCCTCTATTTATAGAGGGGGGCCGCAGGTCTACCTGTGACAGCCGCAAGTCCACCTGCGGCTACCTGGGTTACCCACGGGATCCGTGGGCCCCGTCGTCTCGAAGTATGTGCACGCATGCAACGCGTTGTCCGCTCGAACCTTCATAAATTTTGATTCGGGCATCCGATTGAGGCGTATAATACCTTTCCGGAATGCTGTTGTTGAGAGCTACACAATGTCATGTGATAAGTGGTTGTACAAAGTCGGGAAGATAGGGCCATACCTAGATCTTCAGGTCTTCAAATTCTATCCGATGTGCTATCTTGTGTAGTAGTCACTCGGGATTTTGAGCTATGGCTCTTGTAGTACACTTCTGTGTAGAATGTATATTGAAATGTTGTTGATACGGTGAAAATATGGGATCGAAGTGGAAAAATGATGATTTATCCCCTCACCGGGGTTATCTCAAGTTTGGACAAATTTAGCAGTTATTGCTCAGGGTTATCTCTGAGATTGGGCTGCTGTGAGTGCTGAAGGTCCTCAGGGTTATCTCTAAGGTGTGCCTGACCTCCCGGGGTTGTCTCTCGGACTAGAATTGAGTGCCTTGGGGTTATCTCTGAGGTTGAAGCTGACTGCTGGGGCTTGAAACAAGCATTTTTGAGGTTATCTCTGGAACTGCAAATGCATTCCTCGGGGTTGTCTCTGAGGTTAGAACTGCATAACCCAGGGTTGTCTCCAGGATGGTACTGAGTATCTCGGGGTTATCTCCGAGATGTAATTGACTTCTTCGGTGTTATCTCTAGAACTGGAAATGCATTCCTCGGGGTTATCTCCGAGGTTGAAACTGAATCTCACAGGGTTGTCTCCGGGACTGGACTGATTCGACCTCCAGGGTTATCTCTGGAAGATGATTCTGCTCTCCTGTAATGTTAATAACAAGAATGCAAAATTTTAAGTGTCTACAAGGATATCGTTTTATTTCATATTCAATACTATTTATACCAGAGTACTATTTATACGGGGTACTATTCATTTAGGTTACTTTGAATGACGTGGTACTATTTATACGATACTATTCACGGGATACTATTCACAACAAAATTAGTTTCTTTTCTGTCTAAATTATCTTTGATATATAAATCTTATTCTTGAATTTGAATCCACGTTTTGATCATCGTGTTGACCAATTGGACATTCTTAAACTATTGATAAATTAAATTATAAATCTTTAATATTTATCCTTGATCTCACTCGATTGATTTCTTATATTATTATCATCATTCTCATACTTAAATTATGATGAAAGTCATTTTTGGCCCATAGTGCATATATATAATATTGATTGGTATGATTATGACTAGGAATTATGTATTTATATAATCATGGCCTATAATGTTATAGACAAATGATGTGGTAAAAGTCATCTTAGGCTTAAATGAAAAGATGAACTGTTGATTATTAGTTTTTATAGTTGTATATCTTTGGCTTACATGCAAAAATGGACTGTTGATGTTTGGTTTTTATAGTTTTATATCTTTGGCTTACGTGAAAATATGGACCATTGATGATTGGTTTTATAGTTGTATATCATTGGCTTACGTGCAAAGATGGATTGTTGATGATTGGAATATGGACCGTTGATGATTGGTTTTATAATTGTATATCATTGGCTTACGTGCAAAGGTGGACTATTGATGATTGGTTTTACAGTTGTATATCTTTGGCTTACGTGCAAAGATGGACTGTTGATTATTGGTTTTATAGTTGTATATCTTTGGCTTACGTGCAAATATGGAGTGTTGATTATTGGTTTTACAGTTGTATATCTTTGGCTTACGTCCAAAGATGGACTGTTGATTATTGGTTTTATAGTTGTATGTCTTTTGCTCGTAATGCAAAGATGGAATTTTGATTTACATGATTATAAATATGAATTGTGAATTTAACTATACTCTTTGGTGGTTCAGGTGAAGACAGGTGATGAGAGTTCTCTTTGTCTTGGGTACAACAAAGAACTATTGATGGGTATTACAGGGATGAAATATTAATGATGAAATTTTAATTTGGAGGAGATAGTAGACATTATGTTGTACTTGACTCTTCTAATGGATTGTTGTTTTCGCTGCAGTTGGTGATCTAAAACTTGTTTTCTATTGTATTCTATCAGATTTTTCCCTGTTGAGGACTAAGGATAATTTGTCCTACATTATCTTTGTCATAATATTCTTTACTAGGATATTTATGCTCACCCTTTTACTTCACAATTACTTTCAGGTAATAAAAGTGTTGCTGGGTCGAGCGGGGATAACAGGGGAGTAGAGTGAAGGTCTGTGACTGTTGAAGTTTGTTAATACATTTTAAACTTGCATGACAATATATTATTGTATTGAGGACTTAAGATGTGTGTGTCGTATTTCATACGTCACTTAATAATTGATTTTGGTGAACAACAATAGGATGATGAGAACTCGACTTTGAAAGCGTCAAAAATACACACAATTGGAATGAACAAGATAGTAATCTTCTCCTTCTTCTTTGGGTTCTATTGGGTCAACCAAGGTTAATGCTCAAGTCCTATGATATCTATTATAACTTAGATGCATGGCCTCCCATGTATGAAGGATTCCTTGAGCATTTTCCAAAGATTTTAATTCCTAAAATAGTTATTGACTGTACCTTTATGTAGAGTATCATTAATTTGGAGTGTGAGTACTATTATTTGTATTGAAACTCATAGCTTATGTGTTGTCATATTTTGCACGATAGTTTAATAGTTGTATAAATGAAGCTTGTATTTGAATTATGTACCGTATATCTGGTGACTCAGAATGGGTCGTGTGGACCTATTTTTGGGGCGTCACAGTTGTAGCCAATGATTTGCATTGTCAACCATTCTGAACTTCATTGAAGTAGTTTTCAATGACTTACATCACTAGATCTTTCCCGATGCTACACTGGAGTTGTCGTCAACGGTTTACACTATCAATCATTCTAACATTCTTTGAAGTAGTTTTCAACTACTTACATCACCAGATCTTTCCCGATGCTATGCTGGAGTTATCACCAATGGTTTGCACTTCCAGACATGTTTGATATCTCTGTTGGGGACATCTTTTTGACGAATTATACCCTTGAATAAATCTGGATGTTTTGATGCATTTAAGACTAATGGTTCATAACACCGGACCTTCCCGATGTTCTAACAAGGGCCGTTTTGAAAAATCTCTATTATCAGTTTTTTGAACCCCACATCCGGGTTAATACCAATGAGTTAGATGTAGATCAAAATTTTGGTATCAGAATTCAGGGTTTTAGGCCCTTTCTGCTCAATCGCGTAGAACCTTTTTTCCTGATTTGTCTTTTCAACATCATGGAACTTTGTTGTAACTCAAATTTGATCGAACCGGAGGGGGTGGGAACCACATGGGTGGCCACAGGTAGACCCGCGGCTATTGCGAGTTGACCCGCAGCTCCCATCAGGTATATTTTCTCCCCCCGTTCCTATCATAGGTTATTTTCAAGTTGATCTATACTGAAAAATTCGAAATTTCTTCTTTAGATCTACTGAGTTAGGGCTACTTTTTGAAAAATTCATCACCGTACAAACGTTCTGCACTTTTCTGGTAATGTTTACATGTTTTCTTTTCATGTTTTGACCATTAAAATGTTAGATTTCATATATAATGCTTCTAAACACAATATAGTGAATATACATGCTCATATGACTTGATAAAAATTATTAAAATAAGTAAATGTTCATATTTTACCATGCTAAATGTACTGATGTGAAAAAACTGATTTCTGATACAGTCATTTGGCACCGTTTTTGGTAGATTTAATTTTGATGTTTTTCATGCATATGATACGTTAATGATTTTGGGTTGGTGTGCTGCTGAATGGCCACCTAGTCATGCCTTTGTGTATGTGGATAGTCCATTTTACAAAGGAGACTGGAAATTTTTTTTTTCTCGAGTCTAGGCATTTAATGAACATGCCATTTTAACTCTATTGCGGATTTATGTTAAATTAATGCATGTATTAGGACTTAGACTATGCATGAAGCAATGTTTTAAATTTAATGAGCTTTAAGTTTGAAACTTACCTCACATTTTCTGAGGTAATTTTAAGACATTGTAAAGATTATGGATCCAGACTAGTTAATTTGCTCTCATAGGGCCTCCACAGGTGTGAGGAGGAGAGCTTCTGATGTTCCTCAGCCTCGCCCAGCCCGATAACCTCATCGGTTGATTGAGTTAGTGATTTGCCCTATCTAGGTTGATAGGCCAGAGTCTATAGATGAGGAGGATGATGTTCTTATTTTGGTTCCTGTCATTCCCCGCTGGGAGCTTTTAGCTATGAAGGTGATGATCCCAGATCTTCTGGATTATTTGAGTGGTCCTCCCATGATCTACCTTCATTCGAACGAGGTAATAGCCATTTCCATCTTTTCCTTTTTTCTTTTCCCACTTTTGGGGCAAGAGATTTGATCTTAATTTATAATTTGACGAAGGTTCCTGGCTTTACTCTGGCTATGCATCGCTGGTTTAACATTCACTCCTTGTACCAGACCCTCCCTCCAGAGTACCGAGAGATCATCCATTCACGGGGCTTTCAGGCTTTCTTATCTATTCCTCCCTATCGCTGCCCCTGAGGTTATCTGAAAGCTTTGTCTGAGAAATGCTTTCACCAGAATTAGTCTCTTCATTTTCTAGATTGCGAAGTGATGATGACACCAATGGACTTGGGGTTCATCACAAGGATGGAGTTTACGAGAGCGCCGATACCTTTGGTAGTGTAAACACTCAAAATTTTGCGTTCCTGTTACTAACCCTGTAGGAGGGCAGAATCATCTTCCAAAGATATCCGTGTCATGTTGTTGATACCTAGAGAGTGGTAGCAACCATGGAACAAATACCTGTAGTGAGAGAATTCGCCGATGTATTTTCGAGTGAATTGCCGAGTCTTCCGCCGGATAGGCAGATAGAGTTTGTGATAGACATTGTGCCAGGAGCAGCACCAGTTTCCAGGGCACCATATCGTATGGCGCCAGTGGAGATGAAGGAGTTTGTGATCACATTCATGTCGTCTCACCAACAATTTAATCCACACTGTGTATCAAATTGTCCCACAAGAACCATAGCTCAAATCTCGAATGACAACTGCACAAGACAGTACAATGGATAGACTTTGAAGACTTGCAAATCTGGTCATGGACCTATCTTCCCAGCTTCATACAACCTCTAATCCCATTTCATTGTGAAGCTCTCGACAACAGCTTCTTGAAAAGGTACAACACTCTTTTATAGAAAAACGCATAGCCCAAGTGCACGTACTTTGAGACGACAGAACCCACATAGCCTGGGTAGCCTGGGCAACCACAAGTAGACCCGCGGCTGCCGCGGGTTGATGTGTGGCTATCTGGTTTTTAAATATGGGCTCTTGGGAGCTCATTTGAAAAAAAAAGGAATAACGATAGAGAACTCTATCCATTTCAGCCTGTAATTGATAAGTGGTTTTATAACCACTTATTTAGATATTAACTAACTTAATTTGTTGCTTAAACTCATTTTATTGTATAGCTATTTATACTTTTGTGCTTTCTTTTGTAGTGTTATAAATGGGAACTCTTTTGGTGAAAAATGGAGCTAAACATATGGCTTGATGATGGAATGAAAGAATGGAGTGAGATGCTATGAGCCTACAAACATCAAAAGACTACAACTGTGTCATCAGGAGTAGCTGGTGCACAGCCAAGAATCTGCCTTGACTTGCTCTTTGACATCACTGCAAATGAGCCAAAGTAGCGCTTTTCCCATATTTGACACAACGCAGCTGCGTCACTCTAAGGCACAATTATAGCGCAGCTGCGCCGGTCCATTCCTGTAGACTGACTTTTAATTGAGCTGTCCAATAGAGTAATTGCTTGGATAAGGGGAATACGAACAAGACTCTTATATAATCAGACTTATTTCAGCATGTAAAAGAGATTCCACCCATTGGGGGATCACTTAGCTTTTATTACTTTCTCTCTTTAATTTCAATATTAGAATAGAGTAGATTAGAGTAGTTACTTTCTAGATCTGAAGACTTGAAGCATTTGGCTAGCATTAAAGATTCAAACTTGGAGCAGGAGATCAGATTTGCACTTCAATTTTTTACTCTTATCCTCTATTTTCCTATTTTGTATTCTTTTAATGTTATTTCAATTTGTGGATGATTGATTTAATTTATCTATAAGTTAAACTCTATTTTGGGATTACAATGGACTCTATTGTCTAGTTTATTTTGATATACTTCATTGTTAGTCTTATTGACTGCTATGGGATTATCTATTAAGATTCATGCCTATTTGCTTAGTTGATTGGCCATCAATTACTGTGATAATCCATATGAACTTGAAAGACGAAGTATGGGTTTAGATCGCATCTTGATAGCTTGTGTTTGTATGTCTACATGGTGATGGAATGTATGATTCGTGCTTAGGATAGACATATACCGAAGCACCACCCGTAGTCAATTGAGAACTTGGGATTCAACCCTAATTATTTATAAATCACATATACATATAGTGGTTTAGGTAATGTGGGTGTTCATGTGTGTTCAAGCTTTCTATTACTTATATATATATATATATATATATATATATATATATATATATAGGAAATGATCCATAGCATGTATTTACTATGAATGAAAATTGGGCAAATAACATCATAATCGTACATTACATAAATTAAGGGCGGAGATTAAAAATGGAATTACGCGGTCCGCTAGTTGAACTAGCGGACACTGCTTAATAAAATTTCTCCATCCGCTAGATGATCCGGCGGAACTCTAAATCGGATCTAGTGTCCAAGCGGCTAGATCCATGCAATATATTAAGCAAGCAACTAGATCCATGCAATATATTAAGCAACTAAATCAGGCAATCCCAAATTGAGATTATATTCCTTTATTTTAATAATAATTTTTCCGTTCCAAACTATAAAATAAAATCAATTTGATATATTTTTAATCATTACTGAACTAGATAGTTAAAATTTGATCCATGCAATATATTAAGCAACTATATTGTTAAAACTAATAAAATATATATCACTTTTAATGATACAAATATCTTCAGTTGATTTTAAAAATTAAAATGGTTCTTTATAATATGAAATGGAGAAAATATTTAATTTTTTGAATTGAATTCATAAAATTCCAAATTTAACTTTTAAGTCAATAATGATTTTATTTTTAAAATGTTAACAAGATTATATTAGTTTTAAATTTATTAAATTAATTTTAAATTTTTAAATATATTTTTAATCTTGAAAAAGATGAAGAATTTGTCTTTACTATTACTCCGGTGACCAAAAAATTATTAATTGAACTAGCTAGTTAAAATTTTAAAAATAAAATCATTATTGCCTTAAAATAAAATCATTATTAAAATAAAATATATTATTATTTTAATAAAATCATTATTAAAATAAAATAAAATCATTATTAAAATAAAATCATTATTAAAATAAAATATATTATTAAAATAATAATTAAAATATATTATTATTACTAAACTAGCTAGTTAAAATTTTAAAAATAAAATCATTATTAAAATAAAATAAAATCATTATTAAAATAATAATTAAAATATATTATTATTACTGAACTAGCTAGTTAGACAATATGACAATAGACTGTCTAGAATAGTAACATATTCTAAGTAACATATTGATTAAATAATATGCTTCTTCCTGTTCCAGAAAGCATTTGGAACATCACTACAGATTTCAGCTTGAAAAGTCTTATAGATCAACATTATATTGTCCTAACAAAAACTGCCATACAGGAAGAAACCTGTCGGCTCATAATTTTGGGTAGAACCCCTACCCCCTAATACAGTAACTTCATGAGATCATATATGTAGTAATTTATCTGTAAAGATATAGTTAATATGCCTTTAAACATTCATGCCATCTTACTAGATGAGATAGATTATGATTAATTTCTGATTAAGTGGAACGTCACCCAAGTCGTGTTTTAGGACCTTGCCTTTAGCCGTGTTATGGCGTTGTGGCTTTTATCCTTTGTAAATCATTGACAGACGTGCTTAATTTGAACTTAATATGATCCTTCCCCTCCTGTTAATACATTTAATTAACTTTTATCATAAAGGTCTGATTTAGAAGCAAAATCATAATACCATTTAACAAATGATAAAATACATTGATTCTTGTCCAGATAAGTATAAAAATCAGATTTTATTTCTGTTAATCTATCACTGTTATGATTCTTGAAATACCAATTTCTAAAATTCGGTATTTATCCCGCATGAATTCTGGTTTAAATATCGATTTAATTTTTACTTTTTGGGGAAAAATCCATTAACATTCAAAATTCATATCACTAGCAATTGAATCAAGGTCTTCTCATTTGGAGTATTTGTTTCATATATACCATGAGGTATTTGATTTTCGTAAATATGAATTCCTCGGATTAAGTCTTCATTTTTGATGACTCATTCTTTGAGGTTCTTAGATTCTTGAAAAATAGATTCTAAGGGTCGATTACGCATCGCTAGAAGATTCGAGGAGATCAATATCAAGGAATCTTCGTTATTAACAGCACCCGGGTAAAAGGTCTTTGAAATTTTAAGTAAACATTTCCGTTACTGGTTTGGACAACATCTTCAATAGATTGTCTAATTATAGGTTTGGTTGGAACGGCGTTATTAATTTGCCATTGCTTTGGGAAAGTTATTTCTTCCCAAGGGATCATTCTGGGAATAGCCACTTGACTACTAAAAAGATTAGTGTCGATTAGGACAGTATGTCCTTGTTGACTTTGTTTCCTGATATAGGGATTTAAAGTAGTTAATACTTTAAGATGAATACGGAATAATATGGCAAAAGGAGGAGATCCTGGTAGATACTCATAGCCATGAGATATAATTCTCATTTCTAAAACTTTTGACAAATTATTATCAGTTAAAGCAACGCTTAAGTTCGGATAAATATTAAAATAAACTGGTCCATGAGCAAGACTAGTTTCAATAGCACCCATTAAGGAGGCTTTCCAGTTCAGACACCTACCATCTCTAAGTGTACATTGAATACTGGTATTTTGGCCAAGTAAAGTTAAAGGTTTAAAAGCTACTTGGACAAGTCCTATATGAACATATTTATATTTTTGCAAAAAGGGATATAAATCTTCAATATGCAATAAATATAATATTTCATCATTATTCTGTAAAGGAACAGCATGTTCAAAGGTTTTAATAATCCTTCAACGAGAAAATCAAAGGTTCCAATTTTATAAATAGTTTCGGTTTGATTTTAGGAAGAGTCCATTTATCAAGAGCTTCCTTTACATCCCGATAGGCAATAAGTTCATTGATTCTAAAGTAGAAGTCAAGTATTGGCTATCTTTGTTATTCTGAGATGAGGTGGAAAAATCAGTCATTTTTCAAAGTGATCATATATGCATAATTTATGAGTAACATATTGATTAATATGACAATAAACTCATCATGGCTCTGATACCAAAGGAGGGGAAGGATCATATTAAGTTCAAATTAAGCACGTCTGTCAATGATTTACAAAGGATAAAAGCCACAACGCCATAACACGGCTAAAGGCAAGGTCCTAAAACACGACTTGGGTGACGTTCCACTTAATCGTAAATTAATCATAATCATCTCATCTAGTAAGATGGCATGAATGTTTAAAGGCATATTAACTATATCTTTACAGATAAATTACTACATATATGATCTCATGAAGTTACTGTATTAGGGGGTAGGGGTTCTACCCAAAATTATGAGCCGACAGGTTTCTTCCTGTATGGCAGTTTTTGTTAGGACAATATAATGTTCAGATTTATAAAATTGTTCTAAGAAGTAAGAACGATTATAATTATCTGCGATTGATATCTATGTGTTTTAAAAACGATTCTTGCTTTTCAAGATGATATTCTAATAGTTCAAGTAAAGAAACATAATAATTAACGGAGGCAATAATTAAAACTTACAAGGGAGCCTTGGATATCTTCAAGCTTCAAACTTATATATATATATCAAATATTTTACAGAAAGAGGTGAAGAGAATACAGAGAGAGAATTGTAAAAAGAGTTCTGCCTCAACAAGGGTGAGGACTCCCTTATTTATACAAAAAAGAAGATAAGAAAGAATCTGGCGTGTCCTTGGTAGTGGAGTCGATCAGTAATCCTTATCTTTTCTTCTTTAAATCTCAGCCGTAGAAAGTGGAAGGCGTGAGATAGGTTGTCGGCTTAGTGGAGTATTATTGTTGACAGCTGTCGTCGTTTTATGATAATTTAGGTGCAGCTGGCCATATCCCTTTTGCTTTTGCTAGTGGAGGTACTGTGTTTGTTTTCTTCTGATTATTGATGTTTGTAGTGGAATAACTTTATGACTTTCCTTTTCCTTTTTATCTGTGCCATTTTCTCTGAAATCATGGAAGTGAGAGAATCCCAAAAGTCTCCCATGGTTGGTTCTGGTTCTTGACTTTCTCCCAAGCAGACGCGTTGATTGATTGTCATCCTGTTCAGATTCATCATCGCTAACTGTTTTCATAGAAACATCATCTTGAACTAGGGACTGTAGGAATTGTGTCTTCATATAATCCATAGTCTTGACTATGAGTTTAGTTTCAGTTAGGTTTGGAAATTTCTGTTTTAAGTCTGCTTGGATTTTGACAAAAGGATTTACTGGTGTTGATGCTGGTAGGCTTTTAGGTATAACATCTAAACAAGCCTGAGTACGATCTTTAATGGATTTAAGAAGTTCTGGTAAAGTGGGATTAAGTCCTTTATCCCACCATTTGGTAAAAAATACCCTTTTAAGACGGGGAATTTTATTCTGATAATCACATTGGAAATCCCATTTCCATATCCAGGGAATACTGAAACGAATTATGAAATGAGCCAGTAATTTAAGCATTGACAATTCTTTGTTTCTTCGGTATATGGGCATAGGCAACTTGCCATTCTTTGAATGTCGCTTTGAACGGAATTGATAAGGTTTCAAGAGTAATACCAAATTTATCCCACCAAACGAAAAACCAGCTTGGAATTTCGCTTTTCATAACATCAGGACAGATACGGATAAACCAACTATGATTATGGATTGGATTCTGGTAATAAAATACTTGTGTAAAGGAATCAATATAATCCCAATAGCTGTATCTGGTTTCTGCTGAGTGACTGGATTCAACAGTTCTGGTAGTATGGGGATTAATACCCCAATTAGCAAGAGGCATGATGCTCTTGATGGTCGTTTTACTGTATTGTATTGGACTGGCTGATTTTGATGGATCATGAAGCGTATGCTTAATATCCATGGATGCTGTTTCAAGAATGATTTGTTCATAAACATAAGCGATCATCGGTTAAAACGGGAGGAGACTGCTTGAGTCGTTAAATAACGCTCTCTTTATTTCCCATGGATCTTTCATCCATTTCTCATCATTCTGTTCAATGATCAATACTGTTTCTTCCGTATTTGTATTGGGAATATACTGTTCAGGTAATAGGAGAACATCCTTTACTGTTGGTTGGCTAGAAGAAGCCGAAGAAGTACTGGATTGAGTATTTAGGGTCGGAAATTCTGTATAGTACAGATTAGCTCTGCCTCGGCCTCGGCGCCATGCTACCACCATTTCTTCTGGGTCATTCCTGCAAGTATTCTCTGGTTAGAAAATCTGGTAAGGAATTCTGTTTTCCTTTGATATACTCAATATCAAAGTCAAATACGGATAAAGTGCTCTGCCAGGTTGCAAATATCTGTTTAGATGCTAAATTCTGAACATCTTTTTTAAATATCTGTTTTGCAGCTGAGCAATCAACTCGGATTAAAAAGTGCTGATTCAAAAGATCATCCTGAAATTTTAAAACACATTTAACAATTGAAAGGCATTCCTTCTTTATAGTAGGATAATTTAAAGAGGGTCCTTTCCAAGTTCCTGAAGTAAAGCGGACTAAATCTTCTCTTTTACTGTTAGGATTAAATTGTTTAAGAATCCCACCATATCCTGTGTCAGAAGCATCAGTTTGAACAATCTTTTTCCAGTCAGGATTTGGTAGAGAAAGACAAGGTATCTGTTTAATCCTGGTTTTGATTTTTATTACTGCTTCAGTGTGTTCACTGGTCCAAGGTAAAGGATTTTTCCGTAATCGAGTATACAGAATAGCAGTATCTTGGGAAAGATTCGGGTAAAAATCTCGAATATAATTAAGGCTTCCCAAAAATCTTTGCAGTTGGTTAATACCTTTAATTTCGTTTGGAAATTTTGATGCAAATTCTATACATCTATCAATTGGAATTATAGTTCCATTGAAAATATTATGTCCAAGAAATCTGATTTTTGTTTGGAAGAGTTTCATTTTAGGAGCCGAAACTACCAAACCATTTTTTATAATAACATTTTTGAAAATATTTAAATGTTTAATATGCTGGTCTATGGATGAAGAGAAAATTAAGACATCATCAATATAACAGATAATAAATTCAGTAAAGGGATTAAAAATATCATTCATGATATGTTGGAATTCAGAGGGTCCATTTTTGACACCAAATGGAAGAACATTCCATTCATAGTGACCAAAGGGTACTGTAAAAGCAGTTTTATAAGTATCCTGTTCTCTAATTTGTATTTGCCAAAATCTCGATTTCATGTCAAATTTAGAGAAAATAGTGGCATCATGGAGCCCGCCAAGAAGGTCTTTTTATTTGGGATTGGATATCTAATCCATCAAGAGCTTCATTAAGCGGTTTATAATTAATAACGAGTCTAGGAGTTCCTCGTTCAATTTCTCGAATTTTATTAACATAAAAAGTCGTATAACCTGTGGAGAAGTACTAGGTTTTATCAATTTTTTCTGCTTTAAGAGACTCAATTTCAGCTTTTACAAAGAAGTAAATATTCCTTTTCATTTGGCTAGGTCGAGACTTAGTGGGAATATTTTCTCATTGTAATTAGGGACATAAGGAAGAGAAATAATATGCTTCTTCCCTGCTCCGTAAAGCATTTGGAACATCACTACTGATTTCAAATTTGAAGAGTCTTATAGATCAATTTTATCTTGTCCTGTAAAGAAGGTTGTAAAATTCTTTTTTCTGTAGTAAGAAATTTTATTTCTTTTTGAATAAAATTAATCTGTTTCTCTTTAGAATAAATCATATGCTTGACTTGATTTAATTCTTTTGTATAAGGTTCTGTTATGAATTCAAAAACAATATGTCTGTTGTTAAGAGTGGTATGAATTCCTAAAGTATCAATTTTTGAAATAGGCATTAAAAGGCATAAGAAAGGGGTGCCTAATATGATACTTTGGTTCATATTTCGGATAAGGACAAAAGAAGTAGGTAAACAAAGACCTTGATTACAGATTAGGGCTTCAGGTATCTTGTACTTAATATTCATGGTGTTTCCACTTGCACTAGTTAAAGATTGAGTGGTCTTCTGAAAGTATTTAGTAGGGATTAACCCTTCCTGGATACAGTTCATGTCAGCACCACTATCTACAAGGGCAATGGCATCTTTAATAATAAAATCCGGTTTTATAACAAAAGTAATTCTGATATACCATTTTTGAAAGACTACTTGATTCATAAGCATCAGATATTGTTCAGAAGATTCTAATTTTTCAAAAGAATCAGTTTTAGAGGATTCTGTATTATTATCCTGTTTATGAATTAATTGGTCTTTAATATTTTTCAAGTCTTGAAAAATAATAACATTAGTATTCTGTAATTGCTTTATTTCGGATTTTAGAATATTAATATCATTTTTAAGATCCTGGATAGTAGTAGGTTTTTCAAAGAGTAGAAACATTTTGAACTCGTTTCACGACTTCTCTCATGCTATAATGTTCGTGGGAAGAACTTCTTCATTTTTGATTTTTATAACGTGTTTCTAAATATTTTAACTTAATTTCTCGGATCTTTGATCCGCTACGCTAAGTCGAGAAGGACTTTTGGTTTTCTCGTTAGGACATTGATACTGGTCCTCCAATATCTAAACCATTCATTTCAACAATGGCTTTCCAATAGTCACTTCAATAGTTGTATTATTTTTAGTAGTACAAGCTTGACATCGATCCTTAATGCACTCGCTGTCGATTCGAATAGATTTCTGCCAAGTCTTCTTCTGCACTTGATTCTGAATCACTGCTGGATAGGCAATTAAGAATTTTTTGTTGAATGTCTTCATCAAGGGACATTTCATTCAGTTTCTGTTTTAATTTTGATTTACACTTATTAGCAAAATGTCCTGTTTTACCACACTTATAACACTGGACTTTAGATCATCCTTTTCTACCGATCCTTCTTTTCTTAGAAGTTTTTTCAGGGGTTTTGTTTTTAGATTTCTTCGAAGAACGTCTTCGGTAAGGTTTAGAGTGCTTCGAACTCTGGTGCTTTTTAGCCTTATTTGGGTACTGTAATTTTGTATCGTATGAGAATTGGTCACAAAATTCTCCTATCTCATGAATAGATTGGATAACATTACCTTTGGTATCAGAGCCATGATGAGTTTATTGTCATATTAATCAATATGTTACTCATAAATTATGCATATATGATCACTTTGAAAATGACCGATTTTTCCACCTCATCTCATAATAACAAGAGCTAATACTTCACTTTCTACTTTAGAATCAATCAACTTATTGCCTCGTGATGTAAAGGAAGCTCTTGATAAATGGACTCTTCCTAAAATCAAACCGTAAACTATTTATAAAATTGGAACCTTTGATTTTCTCAAAGTAAGGATTATTAAAACCTTTGAACATGCTGTTCCTTTTACGTAATAATGATGAAATATTATATTTATCAGATATTGAAGATTTATATCCCTTTTGCAAAAATATAAATATGTTCATATAGGACTTGTCCAAGTAGCTTTTAAACCTTTAACTTTACTTGGCCAAAATACCAAAGATTCAATGTACACTTAGAGATGGTAGGTGTCTCGAACCGGAAAGCCTCCTTAAATGGGTGCTATTGAAACTAGTCTTGCTCATGGACCAGTTTATTTTAATATTTATCCGAACTTAAGCGTTGCTTTAACTGATAATAATTTGTCAAAAGTTTTAGAAATGAGAATTATATCTCATGGCTATGAGTATCTACCAGGATCTCCTCCTTTTGCCATATTATTCCGTATTCATCTTAAAGTATTAACTACTTTAAATCCCTATATCAGGAAACAAAGTCAACAAGGACATACTGTCCTAATTGACACTAATCTTTTTAGCAGTCAAGTGGCTATTCCCAGAATGATCCCTTGGAAAGAAATAACTTTCCCAAAGCAATGGCAAATTAATAACGCCGTTCCAACCAGACCTATAATTAGACAATCTATCGAAGATGTTGTCCAAACCAGTAACGGAAATGTTTACTTAAAATTTCAAAGACCTTTTACCCGGCTTGCCTCATAATAATAATATTCCTTACAATATCGATCTCCTCAATCTTCTGGACATACCGTGTTCGACCCTTAGAATCTATTTTTCAAGAATCTAAGAACCTCAGCGAATGAGTCTTCTAAAATAAGAAGACTTTCCGAGGAATTCATATTTCTGAAAATCAAATACCTCATGGTATATATGAAACAAATACTCCAAATGTAAGACCTTACAAATTCAACCGCTAGTGATATGAATTTTGAATGTTAATGGATTTTTCCCCAAAAGTAAAATTCACCAATATTTAAACCAGAATTCATGCAGGATAAATACCGTAATTTTAGAAATTGGTATTTCAAGAATCATAACAGTGATAGATTAATGTAAATAAAATCTGATTTTTATACTTATCTCGACAAGAATCAATGTATTTTATCATTTGTTAAATGGTATTATGATTTTGCTTCTAAATCGACCTTTATGATAAAAAGTTAATTAAATGTATTAACAGAAGGATCAAAAGTTCAAATTAAGCACGTAATGGTGATTTACAAAGGATAAAAGCTATTCCATCCACCTCCTAAATAAGCAAGGTCCTAAAACAACTTAGCCTTCACTTAATCGAAAATTAATCATAACCTGTCTCATCTAGTATTAATCCATATTAACTATATCTTTACAGATAAATTACTACATATATGATCTCACAACATTATCATGATTAGGGGTAGGGTTCTAAAAATTATGAGCCGACATTTTTCTTCTATTTTACCCTTGTCAAATGTAATAATTATACAAATTTATTTCTTCAAATCAGAGGAAAACAGCTAACTGTGATAAAGAACAAATTCATCATATCAATGATAATTGTCAAGTTACTCCTCAGAAACTTGATCTTCAACCTGTAACCGTTAAACCACCATTAGAAGTTAGTAATTTTAAAATGAAATCTTCTAAAACTGAAAATGAGTTCATTGAAAATCTTTTAAATAAAATGAAAGATTTAAATCTTACTCATGCTTCCACATCCCAAATCAATATGATGTCTGGACAGCCCTCTTCACAAACCAGTAATACTAATACTGATAATGAAGAAGATTCTGATTCTTTTTCTCCCATTAATATTTTAGAAATCCAAAATAATTTTCAGGAAATTCAAAATATTAATAAAACTACTTACAGTAAAAAACCCATAAATCGTATGGCTTTATCTGGACCCAGTAGGTACTATTATCCTAGACCTACTCCTCAAGATATTCTGTATGAAGAAGACTTTCTTCATTCTCAAAAATCCTATCATGGAAAAACCATCTATGAGTGGAATATTGATGGGAAAACGGAATATCAAATATTCGAAACCATCCATCATATCATGATGTATGCAACTGTCTGCAAAAAATGTAATGATAATATCGATCATCGATCTCCGGGCTTTAGTTAATGGCTTCACCGGCATTCTTAAAGGATGGTGGGATAATATGTTAAATGATAAACAGAGAACAGAAGTTCTTCAAGCCTACAAAGAAGAAATTGTTCCTATTACTAGGCTTCTAACCAGAAAGGAAGACGCTTGTTATACTTTAGTTCAGCAAAGATCCACCATTTTGTTGGACCAGACTCATGAATACCGATGTAAGTAGAGAACTTTTACGTAACCTTCGTTGCCCCTCCTTAACCCATTTTAGGTGGTATAAGGATGTTTTCTCATGAAAGTCATGCAAAGGTCGAAAATGTCGATGCTTAGGCCAAATTTATATCCTCTTTTCTTTCGACCAATGATCGCATTCTTATGGCCATCTTATTTCAAAGAATTATTGAAGAAGGATTATCATTGTGTAATGATATATAAACTCCAACAATTAATGAAACAATGTAATCTCACTAAAAGACATGAGATAGGAGAATTTTGTGACCAATTCTCATACGATACAAAATTACAGTACCCAAATAAGGCTAAAAAGCACCAGAGTTCGAAGCACTCTAAACCTTACCGAAGACGTTCTTCGAAGAAATCTAAAAACAAAACCCCGAAAAAACTTCTAAGAAAAGAAGGATCAAGAAAAGGATGAATCTAAAGTCCAAAGGTTATAAGTGTGGTAAAACAGGACATTTTGCTAATAAGTGTAAATCAAAATTAAAATAGAAACTGAATGAAATGTCCCTTGATGAAGACATTCAACAAAAAATTCTTAATTGCCTATCCAGCAGTGATTCAGAATCAAGTGCGTAAAGAAGACTTGGCGTAAATCTATTCTAATCGACAACGAGTCTCATTAAGGATCAATGTCAAGCTTGTACTACTAAAAATAATACAACTATTGAAGCTGACTATTGGAAAGCCATTGTTGAAATGAATGGTTTAGATATTGGAGGACCCAGTATCAATGTCCTAACAGAAAACCAAAAGTCCCTTCTCGACTTAGCGTAATGCATCAAAGATCCGTAAATTAAGTTAAAATTTTTAGAAACCTCATTATAAAAATCAAAAAATGTAAGAAGTTCTTCCTACGTAACATTATAGCATGAGAGAAGTCATGAAACGAGTTCAAAATGTTTCTACTAATCAAAAACCTACTACTATCCGGGATCTTAAAAATGATATTAATATTCTAAAATCCAAATAAAGCAATTACGTATACTAATGTTATTATTTTTCAAGACTTGAAAAATATTAAAGACCAATTAATTCATAAATGGATAATAATACAGAATCCTCTAAAACTGATTCTTTTGAAAAATTAGAATCTTCTGAACAATATCTGATGCTTATGAATCAAGTAGTCTTTCAAAAATGGTATATCAGAATTACTTTTGTTATAAAACCGGATTTTATTATTAAAGATGCCATTGCCCTTGTAGATAAGTGGTGCCGATATGAATCGTATCCGTGAAGGGTTAATCCTACTAAATACTTTCGTAAGACCACTCAATCTTTAACTAAGGCAAGTGGAAACACCATGAATATTAAGTACAAGATACCAATTCTAATCAGTAATCAAGGTCTTTGTTTACCTACTTTTTTTTGTCCTTATCCGAAATATGAACCAAAGTATCATATTAGGCACCCCTTTCTTATGCCTTTTAATGCCTATTTCAAAAATTGATACTTTAGGAATTCATACCACTCTTAACAACAGACATATTGTTTTTGAATTCATAACAGAACCTTATACAAAAGAATTAAATCAAGTCAAGCATATGATTTATTCTAAAGAGAAACAGATTAATTTTATTCAAAAAGAAATAAAATTTCTTACTACAGAAAAAAGAATTTTACAACCTTCTTTACAGGACAAGATAAAATTGATCTATAAGACTCTTCAAGCTGAAATCTGTAGTGATGTTCCAAATGCTTTCTGGAACAGGAAGAAGCATATTATTTCTCTTCCTTATGTCCCTAATTACAATGAGAAAAATATTCCCACTAAGTCTCGACTCTAGCCAAATGAAAAGGAATATTTACTTTTTGTAAAACCGAAATTGAGTCTCTTAAACAAAAAAATTGATAAAACCTAGTACTTCTCCCCGAGTTATATGCACTTTTTTATGTTAATAAAATTCAGAAATTGAACGAGGAACTCCTAGACTCGTTATTAATTATAAACCGCTTAATGAAGCTCTTCAATGGATTAGATATCCAATCCCGAATAAAAAGGACCTTCTTGACAGGCTCCATGATGCCACTATTTTCTAAATTTGACATGAAATCGATTTTGGCAAATACAAATTAGATAAAATCGCTTTTAATGGATACTTATAATTCCAATTCATATATCATGAATGATATTTTTAATCCCTTTATCAATTTATTATCTGTTATATTGATGATGTCTTAATTTTCTCTTCATCCATAGACCAGCATATTAAACATTTAAATATTTTCAAAAATGTTATTATAAAAAATGGTTTGGTAGTTTCTGCTCCTAAAATGAAACTCTTCCAAACAAAAATCGATTTCTTGACATAATATTTTCAATGGAACTATAATTCCAATTGATAGATGTATAGAATTTGCATCAAAATTTCCAAACGAAATTAAAGGTATTAACCAACTGCAAAGATTTTTGGGAAGCCTTAATTATATTCGAGATTTTTACCCGAATCTTTCCCAAGATACTGCTATTCTGTATACTCGATTACGGAAAAATCCTTTACCTTGGACCAGTGAACACACTGAAGCAGTAATAAAAATCAAAACCGTGATTAAACAGATACTTTGTCTTCTTCTACCAAATCTCGATCGAAAAAGATTGTTCAAACCGATGCTTCGACACGGAGATATGGTGGGATTCTTAAACAATTTAATCCTAACAAAGAAAAGAGAAGATTTAGTCCGCTTTACTTCAGAACTTGGAAAGGACCCTCTTTAAATTATCCTACTATAAAGAAGGAATGCCTTTCAATTGTTAAATGTGTTTTAAAATTTCGGATGATCTTTTGAATCAAGACTTTTAATCCGAAATTGATTGCTCAAATTGAAACAAAGATTTTTAAAAAGATGTTCGTAATTTAGCATCTAAATGTATATTTGCAACTCAAGCGAGCACTTTATCCGTATTTCGACTTTTGATATTGAGTATATCAAAGGAAAAAAGTAATTCCTTACCGATTTTCTAACCGTAGAATACTTGCAGAATGACCAAAGTAGGTTGCGCGTCATGGCCAAATGAGGCCGAGGCGAGCTAATCAGACTATATGAAATTTCCGACCCTAAATACTCAATCCAAGATTTCTTCTATTTTCTAGCCAACCAACAAAGAAAGGATGTTCTCCTATTACCCAACAAAGATATTCCCAATACAAATACTAAGAAACAAAGATTGATCATCGAATGTAATGATGAGAAATGGATGAAAGATCCATGGAAATAAAGAGACGTTATTTAACGACTCAACAGCCTCCTCCCCCGCTTTAACCAAAGATCGCTATGTTTATGAACAAATCATTCTTGAAACAAAGATCCATGGATATTAAGCATACGCCTATGATCCATCAAAATCACCACAATCCAATACAATACAAGAAAACGACCATCAAGAGCATCATGCCTCTTGCTAATCGGGGTATTAATCCCCATACTACCGTAATCGTTGAATCCAAATACTCAAATAGAAAACCAGATATCCTATTGGGATTATATTGATTCCTTTACACAAGTATTTTATTACCGTAATCCAATCCATAATCATAGTTGGTTTATCCGTATTCCGCTCCGATGTTATGAAAAACGAAATTCTAACCGGTTTTTCGTTTGGTGGGATAAATTTGGTATTACTCTTGAAACCTCACCGAATTCGCTCAAACAAAGATTCAAAGAATGGCAAGTTGCTTATGCCCATATACCAAGAAACAAAAAGAATTGTCAATGCTTAAATTATCGGCTCATTTCATAATTCGCTTCAAGATTCCTGGATATGGAAATGGGATTTCCAATGTGATTATCGTAATAAAATTCCGCCTTAAAAGGGTATTTTTTACCAAATGGTGGGATAAAGGACTTAATCCCACTTTACCGTAACTTCTTAAATCCATTAAAGATCGTACTCAAAGCTTGTTTAGATGTTATACCTAAAAGCCTACCAAAGATCAACACCAAGAAAAATCCTTTTGTCAAAATCCAAGCAGCACTTAAAATGTAAATTTCCAAACCTAATCGAAACTAAACTCATAGTCAAGACTATGGATTATATGAAGACACAATTCCTACAAATTCCTAGTTCAAGATGATGTTTCTATGAAAAACAATTAGCGATGAATCGAATCAACAGATGACAATCAATTCAACGTCCTAGCGGAGAAAGTCAAGAACCGTAACCAACCATGGGAGACTTTTTGGGATTCTCTCACTTCCATGATTTCAGGAGAAAATGGCACAGATAAAAAGGAAAAGGAAAGTCATAAAGTTATTCCACTACAGCATCAATAATCAGAAGAAAACAAACACAGTACCTCCACTAGCAAAAGCAAAAGGGATATGGCCAGCTGCACCTAAATTATCATAAAACGACGACAGCTGTCAACAATAATACTCCACTAAGCCGACAACCTATCTCACGCCTTCCACTTTCTACGGCTGAGATTTAAAGAAGAAAGGATAAGGATTACTGATCGACTCCACTACCAAGGACACGCCAGATTCTTTCTTATCTTCTTTTTTGTATAAATAAGGGAGTCCTCACCCTTGTTGAGGCATAACTCTTTTTACAATTCTCTCTCTCAGATTCTCTTCACCTCTTTCTCAGTAAAATATTTGATATATATATATATATAAGTTTGAAGCTTGAAGATATCCAAGGCTCCTTGTAAGTTTTAATTATTGCCTCATTAATTATTATGTTTCTTTACTTGAACTATTAGAATATCATACCGAAAAACAAAGAATCGCTTTAAAAACAAAGATATCAATCACATGATAATTATAATCGTTCTTACTTCTTAGAACAATTTTATAAATCAACATTATATTGTCCTAACAAAACCGCCATACAGAAGAAGAAACCTGCTTACCATAATTTTGGGTAGAACCCTACCCCTAATACAAGAATTTCATGAGATCATATATGTAGTAATTTATCCAGAAAGATATAGTTAATATGCCTTTAAACATTCATGCCATCTTACTAGATGAGATGATTATGATTAATTTCGATTAAGTGGAACGTCACCCAAGTCGTGTTTTAGGACCTTGCCTTTAGCCGTGTTATGGCGTTGTGGCTTTTATCCTTTGTAAATCATTGACAGACGTGCTTAATTTGAAATTAATATGATCCTTCCCCTCCTTTGGAGATAGGAGAATTTTGTGACCAATTCTCATACGATACAAAATTACAGTACCCAAATAAGGCTAAAAAGCACCAGAGTTCGAAGCACTCTAAACCTCCATCAAGACGTTTCTTCAAGAAATCTAAAACAAAACCCCGAAAAACTTCTAAGAAAAGAAGGATCATAGAAAAGGACAAATCTAAAGTCCAAAGGTTATAAGTGTGGTAAAAACAGACATTTTGCTAATAAGTGTAAATCAAAATTAAAATGTAAAACCGAATGAAATGTCCTCGATGAAGACATTCAACAAAAAATTTTTAATTGCTTATCCAAAGAAGTGATTCGTAATCAAGTGCGTAAGAAGACTTGGCGTAAATCTATTCTCGAATCGACAACGAGTCCATTAAGGATCAATGTTAAGCTTGTACTACTAAAAATAATACAACTATCGTCGACTATTGGAAAGCCATTGTTGAAATGAATGGTTTAGATATCGAGGACCCAAAGATCAATGTCCTAACAGAAAACCAAAAGTCCTTTCTCGACTTAGCGTAATGTATCAAAGATCCGTAAATTAAGTTAAAATTTTTAGAAACCTCGTTATAAAAATCAAAAATGTAAGAAGTTCTTCCCACGTAACATTATAGCATGAGAGAAGTCATGAAACGAAGTTCAAAATGTTTCTACTATCGAAAAACCTACTACTATCCGTGATCTTAAAATGATATTAATATTCTAAAATCCAAATAAAGCAATTACGTATCACTAATGTTATTATTTTCAAGACTTGAAAATATTAAAGACCAATTAATTCATAAATGTGATAATAATACGTAATCCTCTAAAACCGATTCTTTTGAAAAATTAGAATCTTCTCGAACAATATCTAATGCTTATGAATCAAGTAGTCTTTCAAAATGGTATATCGTAATTACTTTTGTTATAAAACCGGATTTTATTATTAAAGATGCCATCGCCCTTGTAGATAGTGGTGCCGATATATGAACTCGTATCCGTGAAGGGTTAATCCCTACTAAATACTTTCAAAAGACCACTCAATCTTTAACTAGTGCAAGTGGAAACACCATGAATATTAAATACAAGATACCAAGCCCTAATCAGAATCAAGGTCTTTGTTTACCTACTTTTTTTGTCCTTATCCGAAATATGAACCAAAGTATCATATTAGGCACCCCTTTCTTATGCCTTTTAATGCCTATTTCAAAATTGATACTTTAGGAATTCATACCACTCTTAACAATGTATATATTGTTTTTGAATTCATAATGTAACCTTATACAAAAGAATTAAATCAAGTCAAGCATATGATTTATTCTAAAGAGAAAGCAGATTAATTTTATTCAAAAAGAAATAAAATTTCTTACTACGTAAAAAGAATTTTACAACCTTCTTTACAGTAACAAGATAAAATTGATCTATAAGACTCTTCAAATCGAAATCAGAAGTGATGTTCCAAATGCTTTCCGGAACAGAAGAAGCATATTATTTCTCTTCCTTATGTCCCTCGATTACAATGAGAAAAATATTCCCACTAAGTCTCGACTTCAGCCAAATGAAAAGGAATATTTACTTTTTGTAAAAACCGAAATTGAGTCTCTTAAACAAAAAAATTGATAAAACCTAGTACTTCTCCCTAGAGTTGTATGCAAATTTTTATGTTAATAAAATTCGTAAATTGAACGAGAACCCTAGACTCGTTATTAATTATAAACCGCTTAATGAAGCTCTTCAATGGATTAGATATCCAATCCCAAATAAAAAGGACCTTCTCGACAGCTCTCATGATGCCACCATTTTCTCTAAATTTGACATGAAATCGGATTTTGGCAAATACAAATTAGAGAACACTTATAAATACTTATAATTCCAACATATCAATGAATGATATTTTTAATCCCTTATCATGAATGAATTTATTATCAATTATATTGATGATGTCTTTTATTTTCTCTTCATCCATGTACCAAAGATATTAAACATTTAAATATTTTCAAAATGTTATTATAAAAATGGTTTGGTAGTTTCGGCTCCTAAAATGAAACTCTTCCAAACAAAAATCGATTTCTTGACATAATATTTTCAATGGAACTATAATTCCAATTGATAGATGTATAGAATTTGCATCATAATTTCCAAACGAAATTAAAGGTATTAACCAACCGCAAAGATTTTTGGGAAGCCTTAATTATATTCGAGATTTTTATCCTAATCTTTCCCAAGATACCGCTATTCAGATACTCGATTACGGAAAAATCCTTTACCTTGACCAATGAACACACCAAGCGAAAGAATAAAAATCAAAACCGTGATTAAACAGATACCTTTGTCTTTCTCTACCAAATCTCGACCGAAAAAAGATTGTTCAAACCGATGCTTCGACACGTGATATGGTGGGATTCTTAAACAATTTAATCCTAACAAAGAAAAGAAGATTTAGTCCGCTTTTACTTCGTGAACTTGAAAGGACCCTCTTTAAATTATCCTACTATAAAGAAGGAATGCCTTTCAATTGTTAAATGTGTTTTAAAATTTCGTGATGATCTTTTAAATCAAGACTTTTTAATCCGAAGTTGATTGCTCACCGCAAAAAAGATATTTAAAAAAGATGTTCGAATTTAGCATCTAAATGATATTTGCAACCCCGGCAAAGCACTTTATCCAGATTCGACTTTGATATTGAGTATATCAAAGGAAAAATGTAATTCCTTACCGATTTTCTAACCCGAGAATACTTGCGTGAATGACCAAAGGTCGTGCGTCATGGCAAATGAGGCCGAGGCGTAGCTAATCTGTACTATACATGCACTTCCGACCCCAAATACTCAATCCAAAGATTTCTTCTTGGCTTCTTCTAGCCAACCAACAAAGAAAGGATGTTCTCCTATTACCCAAACAAAGATATTCCCAATACAAATACTAAGAAACAAAGATTGATCATCGAATGTAATGATGAGAAATGGATGAAAGATCCATGGGAAATAAAGAGACGTTATTTAACGACTCAACAGCCTCCTCCCCATTTTAACCAAAGATCGCTATGTTTATGAACAAATCATTCTTGAAACAAAGATCCATGGATATTAAGCACACGCCTCATGATCCATCAAAATCACCATCCAATCCAATACAAGAAACAACCATCAAGAACATCACGCCTCTTGCTAATCGGGGTATTAATCCCCATACTACCGTAATCATGAATCCAACACTCAAATAGTAAACCAGATACGCCTATCGGGATTATATTGATTCCTTTACACAAGTATTTTATTACCGTAATCCAATCCATAATCATAGTTGGTTTATCCAGATTCATCTCCGATGTTATGAAAAACGAATTTCTAACCGGTTTTTCGTTTGGTGGGATAAATTTGGTATTACTCTTGAAACCTTACCAATTCTGCTCAAACAAAGATTCAAAGAATGGCGGTAAGTTGCCTATGCCCATATACCAAGAAACAAAGAATTGTCAATGCTTAAATTATCGCTCATTTCATAATTCGCTTTAAAGATTCTCGATATGGAAATGGGATTTCCAATGTGATTATCGTAATAAAATTCCGCCTTAAAAGGGTATTTTTTACCAAATGGTGGGATAAAGGACTTAATCCCACTTTACCAGAACTTCTTAAATCCATTAAAGATCATACTCAGGCTTGTTTAGATGTTATACCTAAAAGCCTACCAGCATCAACACCAGTAAATCCTTTTGTCAAAATCCAAGCAGACTTAAAACAGAAATTTCCAAACCTAACTGAAACTGAACTCATAGTCAAGACTATGGATTATATGAAGACACAATTCCTACAGTCCCTAGTTCAAGATGATGTTTCTATGAAAACAGTTAGCGATGATGAATCTGAACAGGATGACAATCAATTCAACGTCCTAGCCGGAGAAAGTCAAGAACCAGAACCAACCATGGGAGACTTTTGGGATTCTCTCACTTCCATGATTTCAGAGAAAATGGCACAGGATAAAAAGGGAAAAGGAAAGTCATAAAGTTATTCCACTACAGCATCAATAATCAGAAGAAAACAAACACAAGACTCCACTATCAAAAGCAAAGGGATATGGCCACCACCTCAATTATCGTAAAACGACGACCACTTAGCCAACAATAATACTCCACTAAGCCGACAACCTATCTCACGCCTTCCACTTTCTACGGCTGAGATTTAAAGAAGAAAAGATAAGGATTACTGATCGACTCCACTACCAAGGACACGCCAGATTCTTTCTTATCTTCTTTTTTGTATAAATAAGGGAGTCCTCACCCTTGTTGAGGCAGAACTCTTTTTACAATTCTCTCTCTGTATTCTCTTCACCTCTTTCTCAGAAAATATTTGATATATATATATATAAGTTTGAAGTTTGAAGATATCCAAGGCTCCTTGTAAGTTTTAATTATTGCCTCGTTATTATTATGTTTCTTTACTTGAACTATTAGAATATCATAATCGAAAACAAGAATCGCTTTAAAACAAAGATATCAATCACTTTCAGATAATTATAATCGTTCTTACTTTTTAGAACAATTTTATAAATCAAACATTATATTGTCCTAACAAAGACCGCCATACAGAAGAAACCCGTTTACCATAATTTTGGGTAACCCCCACCCCTAATACAAGAATTTCATGAGATCATATATGTAGTAATTTATCCAGAAAGATATAGTTAATATGCCTTTAAACATTCATGCCATCTTACTAGATGAGACAGATTATGATTAATTTCGATTAAGTGGAACGTCCACCCAAGTCGTGTTTTAGACCTCGCTCCCATCCTTTAGCCGTGTTATGGGCGTTGGGCTTTTATCCTTTGTAAATCATTGATGAGATAAACATGTGCTTAATTTGAAATTAATATGATCCTTCCTCCTTTGAGATAGGAGAATTTTTGTGACCAATTCTCATACGATACAAAATTACAGTACCCAAATAAGGCTAAAAAGCACCAGAGTTCGAAGCACTCTAAACCTTACCGAAGACGTTCTTCGAAGAAATCTAAAAACAAAACCCCTGAAAAAACTTCTAAGAAAAGAAGGATCAGTAAAAAGGACAGATCTAAAGTCCAGTGTTATAAGTGTGGTAAAACAGGACATTTTGCTAATAAGTGTAAATCAAAATTAAAATGAAAACCGAATGAAATGTCCTCGATGAAGACATTCAACAAAAAATTTTAATTGCTATCCAAAGAAGTTGATTCGTAATCAAGTGCGTAAGAAGACTTGGCGTAAATCTATTCTAATCGACAACGAGTCTCATTAAGGATCAATGTTAAGCTTGTACTACTAAAAATAATACAACTATTGAAGTCGACTATTGGAAAGCCATTGTTGAAATGAATGGTTTAGATATCGGAGGACCCAAAGATCAATGTCCTAACAGAAACCAAAAGTCCCTTCTCGACTTAGCGTAATGCATCAAAGATCCGTAAATTAAATTAAAATTTTTAGAAACTCGTTATAAAAATCAAAAATGTAAGAAGTTCTTCCCACGTAACATTATAGCATGAGAGAAGTCATGAAACGAGTTCAAAATGTTTCTACTATCAAAAACCTACTACTATCCGTGATCTTAAAAATGATATTAATATTCTAAAATCCAAATAAAGCAATTACGTATCACTAATGTTATTATTTTTCAAGACTTGAAAAATATTAAAGACCAATTAATTCATAAACAGGATAATAATACAGAATCCTCTAAAACTGATTCTTTTGAAAAATTAGAATCTTCTGAACAATATCTGATGCTTATGAATCAAGTAGTCTTTCAAAAATGGTATATCAGAATTACTTTTGTTATAAAACCGATTTTATTATTAAAGATGCCATCGCCCTTGTAGATAGTGGTGCTGACATGAACTGTATCCAGGAAGGGTTAATCCCTACTAAATACTTTCAGAAGACCACTCAATCTTTAACTAGTGCAAGTGGAAACACCATGAATATTAAGTACAAGATACCTGAAGCCCTAATCTGTAATCAAGGTCTTTGTTTACCTACTTCTTTTGTCCTTATCCGAAATATGAACCAAAGTATCATATTAGGCACCCCTTTCTTATGCCTTTTAATGCCTATTTCAAAAATTGATACTTTAGGAATTCATACCACTCTTAACAATGTATATATTGTTTTTGAATTCATAATGTAACCTTATATAAAAAAGAATTAAATCAAGTCAAGCATATGATTTATTCTAAAGAGAAACAGATTAATTTTATTCAAAAAGAAATAAAATTTCTTACTACAGAAAAAAGAATTTTACAACCTTCTTTACAGGACAAGATAAAATTGATCTATAAGACTCTTCAAGCTGAAATCTGTAGTGATGTTCCAAATGCTTTCTGGAACAGGAAGAAGCATATTATTTCTCTTCCTTATGTCCCTAATTACAATGAGAAAAATATTCCTACTAAGTCTCGACCTTAGCCAAATGAAAAAGGAATATTTACTTTTTGTAAAATCAAATCGAGTCTCTTAAACAAAAAAATTGATAAAACCTAGTACTTCTCCTCGAGTTGTATGCCTTTTTATGTTAATAAAATTCGTAAATTGAACGAGGAACCCTAGACTCGTTATTAATTATAAACCGCTTAATGAAGCTCTTCAATGGATTAGATATCCAATCCTTAAATAAAAAGGACCTTCTTGACAGTTCCATGATGCCACTATTTTCTAAATTTGACATGAAATCGTGATTTTGGCAAATACAAATTAGAGAACAGGATACTTATAAAATCGCTTTTACAAAGACTTTTGGTCACTATGAATGGAATGTTCTTCCATTTGGTGTCAAAATGGACCTTCAATTCCAAATATATCATGAATGATATTTTAATCCCTTTATCAATTTATTATCTCGTTATATTGATGATGTCTTAATTTTCTCTTCATCCATGTATCAAAGATATTAAACATTTAAATATTTTCAAAATGTTATTATAAAAAATGGTTTGGTAGTTTCTACCCTAAAATGAAACTCTTCCAAACAAAAATCGATTTCTTGACATAATATTTTCAATGGAACTATAATTCCAATTGATAGATGTATAGAATTTGCATCAAAATTTCCAAACGAAATTAAAGGTATTAACCAACCGCAAAGATTTTTGGGAAGCCTTAATTATATTCGAGATTTTTACCCTAATCTTTCCCAAGATAATCGCTATTCTCAGATACTCGATTACTACGGAAAAATCCTTTACCTTGGACCAAAGAACACAATCAAGCAAAGAATAAAAATCAAAACCAGGATTAAACAGATACTTTGTCTTTCTCTACCAAATCCTCGATTGAAAAAAGATTGTTCAAACCGATGCTTCCGACACGAGATATGGTGGGATTCTTAAACAATTTAATCCTAACAAAGAAAAGAGAAGATTTAGTCCGCTTTACTTCAGAACTTGAAAGGACCCTCTTTAAATTATCCTACTATAAAGAAGGAATGCCTTTCAATTGTTAAATGTGTTTTAAAATTTCGTGATGATCTTTTGAATCAAGACTTTTTAATCCGAAAGTTGATTGCTCACAACAAAAAATGAGATATTTAAAAAGATGTTCGAATTTAGCATCTAAACAGATATTTGCAAACCGGCAGAGCACTTTATCCAGATTTGACTTTGATATTGAGTATATCAAAGGAAAAATGTAATTCCTTACCGATTTTCTAACCAGAGAATACTTGCAGAATGACCAAGAAGGTCGCGTCATGGCCAATGAGGCCGAGGCAAGAGCTAATCAGACTATATACTGCATTTCCGACCCTAAATACTCAATCCAAGATTTCTTCTGGCTTCTTCTAGCCAACCAACAAGAAAGGATGTTCTCCTATTACCCTAACAAAGATATTCCCAATACAAATACTAAGAAACAAAGATTGATCATCGAATGTAATGATGAGAAATGGATGAAAGATCCACGGAAATAAAGAGACGTTATTTAACGACTCAACAGCCTCCTCCCCGCTTTAACCAAGATCGCTATGTTTATGAACAAATCATTCTTGAAACAAAGATCCATGGATATTAAGCATACGCCTATGATCCATCAAAATCACCAATCCAATACAATACAAGAAACGCGACCATCAAGAGCATCACGCCTCTTGCTAATCGGGGTATTAATCCCCATACTACCGTAATCGTTGAATCCAAATACTCAAATAGAAACCGGATACGCCTATCGGGATTATATTGATTCCTTTACACAAGTATTTTATTACCGTAATCCAATCCATAATCATAGTTGGTTTATCCGTATTCCGCCCCGATGTTATGAAAAACGAAATTCTAAATCGGTTTTTCGCTTTGTGGGATAAATTTGGTATTACTCTTGAAACCTTACCAATTCTGCTTCAAACAAAGATTCAAAGAATGGCAAGTTGCCTATGCCCATATACCAAGAAACAAAGAATTGTCAATGCTTAAATTATCGCCCATTTCATAATTCGCTTCAAGATTCTCGATATGGAAATGGGATTTCCAATGTGATTATCGTAATAAAATTCTGCCTTAAAAGGGTATTTTTTACCAAATGGTGGGATAAAGGACTTAATCCCACTTTACCGTAACTTCTTAAATCCATTAAAGATCATACTCAGCTTGTTTAGATGTTATACCTAAAAGCCTACCAAAGATCAACACCAAGAACCTTTTGTCAAAATCCAAGCGCACTTAAAATGTAAATTTCCAAACTAAATCGAAATCGAACTCATAGTCAAGACTATGGATTATATGAAGACACAATTCCTACAAATCCCTAGTTCAAGATGATGTTTCTATGAAAACATTTAGCGATGATGAATCAACAGATGACGACAATCAATTCAACGCCCCAGCCGGAGAAAGTCAAGAACCGTAACCAACCATGGGAGACTTTTGGGATTCTCTCACTTCCATGATTTCGTAGAAAATGGCACAGATAAAAAGGAAAAGGAAAGTCATAAAGTTATTCCACTACAAAGATCAATAATCGTAAGAAAACAAACACAAGACTTCCACTAGCAAAAGCAAAAGGGATATGGCCAACCGACCTCAATTATCGTAAAACGACGACAAACTGCCAACAATAATACTCCACTAAGTTTATTAACCTATCTCACGCCTTCCACTTTCTACTACCGAGATTTAAAGAAGAAAAGATAAGGATTACCGATCGACTCCACTACCAAGGACACGCCATTCTTTCTTATCTTCTTTTTTTGTATAAATAAGGGAGTCCTCACCCTTGTTGAGGCGTAACTCTTTTACAATTCTCTCTCTATTCTCTTCACCTCTTTCTCTAAAAATATTTGATATATATATATAAGTTTAAAGCTTGAAGATATCCAAGGCTCTCTCAGTAAGTTTTAATTATCATACTCCGTTAATTATTATGTTTCTTTACTTGAACTATTAGAATATCATACCGAAAAAAAAGAATCGCTTTTAAAAAAAGATATCAATCACAATGTATAATTATAATCGTTTTACTTCTTAGAACAATTTTATAAATCAAACATTATATTGTCTTAACAAAAACTTTATATATGTGAAGAAACCTCGCTTACCATAATTTTGGGTAGAACCCTACCCCTAATACAAGAACTTCATGAGATCATATATGTAGTAATTTATCTCAGAAGATATAGTTAATATGCCTTTAAACATTCATGCCATCTTACTAGATGAGACATATTATGATTAATTTCGATTAAGTGGAACGTCACCCAAGTCGTGTTTTTAGACCTCGCTTTTAGCCGTGTTATGGCGTTGTGGCTTTTATCCTTTGTAAATCATCGATGACGTGCTTAATTTGAACTTAATATGATCCTTCCTCCTTTGGTATCGTGAGCCATGATGAGTTTATTGTCATATTAATCAATATGTTACTCATAAATTATGCATATATGATCACTTTGAAAAATGACCGATTTTTCCACCTCATCTCAGAATAACAAGAGCTAATACTTCAAATTTCTACTTTAGAATCAACTCAACTTATCGCCATCGTGATGTAAAGGAAGCTTCGATAAAATGGACTCTTCCTAAAATCAAACCGTAAACTATTTATAAAATTGAACCTTTGATTTTCTCAAAGAAGGATTATTAAAACCTTTGAACATGCTGCCTTCTTTTACGTAATAATGATGAAATATTATATTTATCAGCATATCAAGATTTATATCCCTTTTTGCAAAAATATAAATATGTTCATATAGGACTTGTCCAAGTAGCTTTTAAACCTTTAACTTTACTTGGCCAAAATACCAGTATTCAATGTACACTTAGAGATGGTAGGTGTCTGAACTGGAAAGCCTCCTTAATGGGTGCTATTGAAACTAGTCTTGCTTTCATGGACCAGCTTTATTTTAATATTTATCCTAACTTAAGCGTTGCTTTAACTGATAATAATTTGTCAAAAGTTTTAGAAATGAGAATTATATCTCATGGCTATGAGTATCTACCAGGATCTCCTCCTTTTGCCATATTATTCCGTATTCATCTTAAAGTATTAACTACTTTAAATCCCTATATCAGGAAACAAAGTCAACAAGGACATACCGTCCCTAATCGACACTAATCTTTTAGTAGTCAAGTGGCTATTCCTGTAATGATCCTCGGGAAGAAATAACTTTCCCAAAGCAATGGCAAATTAATAACGCCGCTCCAACTGCATCTATAATTAGACAATCTATCAAGATGTTGTCCAAACCAAGAATGGAAATGTTTACTTAAAATTTCAAAGACCTTTTACCCGGGCCATTTATTAATAACAAGATTCCTTATAATATCGATCTCCTCAATCTTCTGATACCGTGGTTCCACCCTTAGAATCTATTTTTCAAGAATCTAAGAACCTCAAAGAATGAGTCCGTCAAAAATGAAGACTTAATCCGAGGAATTCATATTTCAAAAATCAAATACCTCATGGTATATATGAAACAAATACTCCAAACAAGACCTTACAAATTCAACCGCTAGTGATATGAATTTTGAATGTTAATGGATTTTTCCCAAAAAGTAAAATTCAATAATATTTAAACCAGAATTCATGCAGATAAATACCGTAATTTTAGAAATTGGTATTTCAAGAATCATAATGTTGATAGATTAATGTAAATAAAATCTGATTTTTATACTTATCCGGACAAGAATCAATGTATTTTATCATTTGTTAAATGGTATTATGATTTTGCTTCTAAATCGCACCTTTATGATAAAAAGTCAATTAAATGTATTAACAGAATTAAAAGGATCGGATTACCACTAATGGTAATGTTATCCAATCTATTCATCCACCTCCTAAGTCCCTCGAACTTAGCCTGTGAAATGAAAACCCCAAACCTTTGGTTATTAATCCTTATGTTGATATTATCAATTACCTCACAACACGATGATGTTAAAATAAAAGACATTTTACCCTTGTCTAAATGTAATAATTATACAAATTTATTTCTTCAAATCAGAGAAAAACAGCTAACGAGATATAAGAACAAATTCATCATATCAATGATAATTGTCAAGTTACTCCTCGTAAACTTGATCTTCAACCTCAGAACTGCTAAACCACCCTTAGAAGTTAGTAATTTTAAAATGAAATCTTCTAAAACCGAAAATGAGTTCATTGAAAATCTTTTAAATAAAATGAAAGATTTAAATCTTACTCATGCTTCCACATCCCAAATCAATATGATGTTCTGGATGTTTCTTCACAAACCAAAGAATACTAATACCGATAATGAAGAAGATTCTCGATTCTTTTTCTCCCATTAATATTTTAGAAATCCAAAATAATTTTCGTGAAATTCAAAATATTAATAAAACTACTTACAAAGAAAAACCCATAAATCGTATGGCTTTATCTCGACCCAAAGAGTACTATTATCCTAGACCTACTCCTCAGATATTCTCAGATGAAGAAGACTTTCTTCATTCTCAAAAATCCTATCATGGAAAAACCATCTATGAATGGAATATCGATGGAAAACTAATATCAAATATTCAAACCATCCATCATATCATGATGTATGCAACTCGTCTCGCAAAATGTAATGATAATACCGATCATCGATCTCGCCGGCTTTTAGTTAATGGCTTCACCGGCATTCTTAAAGGATGGTGGGATAATATGTTAAATGATAAACAGAGAATGTAAGTTCTTCAAGCCTACAAAGAAGAAATTGATCCTATTACTAGGCTTCTAACCGTAAAGGAAGACGCTTGTTATACTTTAGTTCAAGCAAGACTCCACCATTTTGTTGGACCAGACTCATGAATACCGATGTAAGTAGAGAACTTTTACGTAACCTTCGTCAAGGCCTCTCCTTAACCCATTTTAGGTGGTATAAGGATGTCTTTCTCATGAAAGTCATGCAAAGGTCGATGCTAACAAAGGAGCATTGGAAGGCCAAATTTATAGATGGTCTCCTACTTTCTTTCTGGTCGAAAAGGTCCGTAAAAAAAATTAAGAGATAAACATGATCGCATTTAGTATCCCTTATGACCAAAGATTCTTATGGCCATCTTATTTCAAAGAATTATTGAAGAAGGATTATCATTGTGTAATGATATGAAACTCCAACAATTAATGAAACAATGTAATCTCACTAAAAGACATGAGATAGAGAATTTTGTGACCAATTCTCATACAATACAAAATTACAAAGACCCAAATAAGGCTAAAAAGCACCGTAGTTCAAGCACTCTAAACTCATCAAGACGTTCTTCAAGAAATCTAAAAACAAAACCCCGAAAAAACTTCTAAGAAAAGAAGGATCAAGAAAAGGATGATCTAAAGTCCAAAGGTTATAAGTGTGGTAAAACAGACATTTTGCTAATAAGTGTAAATCAAAATTAAAATGCAAAAACGAATGAAATGTCCTCGATGAAGACATTCAACAAAAATTTTTAATTGCTTATCCAAAGAAGTGATTCGTAATCAAGCGAAGAAAGACTTGGCGTAAATCTATTCTCAATCGACAACGAGTCTCATAAGGATCAATGTCAAGCTTGTACTACTAAAAATAATACAACTATTGAAGTTTACTATTGGAAAGCCATTGTTGAAATGAATGGTTTAGATATTGAGGACCCAAATCAATGTCCTAATGTAAACCAAAAGTCCCTTCTCGACTTAGCGTAATGTATCAAAGATCCGTAAATTAAATTAAAATTTTTAGAAACCTCGTTATAAAAATCAAAAATGTAAGAAGTTCTTCCCACGTAACATTATAGCATGAGAGAAGTCATCATGAAACGAGTTCAAAATGTTTCTACTATCGAAAAACCTACTACTATCCAGATCTTAAAATGATATTAATATTCTAAAATCCAAATAAAGCAATTACGTATCACTAATGTTATTATTTTTCAAGACTTGAAAAATATTAAAGACCAATTAATTCATAAATGTGATAATAATACGTAATCCTCTAAAACCGATTCTTTTGAAAAATTAGAATCTTCCTAACAATATCTCGATGCTTATGAATCAAGTAGTCTTTCAAAATGGTATATCGTAATTACTTTTGTTATAAAACCGGATTTTATTATTAAAGATGCCATTGCCCTTGTAGATAGTGGTGCCGACATGAACTCGTATCCGTGAAGGGTTAATCCTACTAAATACTTTCGTAAGACCACTCAATCTTTAACTAGTGCAAGTGGAAACACCATGAATATTAAGTACAAGATACCTGAAGCCCTAATCTGTAATCAAGGTCTTTGTTTACCTACTTCTATACTCATCATTAGGGTCGAAAATTTCAGATAAGACAGATTAGCTCCGCTTTCTACTACCTGATCATGTACCACGCTTCGCTTCGGTCATTCATTCCTCGCAAGTATTCTCTCGTTAGAAAATCGTAAGGAATTGCATACCAAAGGAGGGAAGGATCATATTAAGTTCAAATTAAGCACGCCCATCAATGATTTACAAAGGATAAAAGCCACAACGCCATAACACTACTAAAAGGCAAGGTCCTAAAACACGACTTGGGTGACGCTCCACTTAATCGTAAATTAATCATAATCATGCTCATCTAGTAAGATGGCATGAATGTTTAAAGGCATATTAACTATATCTTTACGTATAAATTACTACATATATGATCTCATGAAGTTATCAGATTAGGGGGTGGGGGTTCTACCTAAAATTATGAAATGTGGCGTGTTTCTTCCTCGTATGGCGCTTTTTTTAGACAATATAATGTTCAGATTTATAAAATTGTTCTAAGAAGTAAGAACGATTATAATTATCTCAGAGTGTATTGATATGTCGCTTTAAAACGATTATCGCTTTTCAAAGATGATATTCTAATAGTTCAAGTAAAGAAACATAATAATTAACGAGGCAATAATTAAAACTTACAAGGGAGCCTCGATATCTTCAAGCTTCAAACTTATATATATATATCAAATATTTTACGAAAAGAGGTGAAGAGAATACAGAGAGAAATTGTAAAAGAGTTCTCGCCAACAAGGGTGAGGACTCCCTTATTTATACAAAAAGAAGATAAGAAAGAATCATGCGTCCTCGGTAGTGGAGTCGATCAAGAATCCTTATCTTTTCTTCTTTAAATCTCACCGTAGAAAGTGGAAGGCGGAGATAGGTTGTCGGGCTTAGTGGAGTATTATTGTTGACAAATTGTCGTCGTTTCCGATAATTGAGGTGCAAATTGGCCATATCCCTTTGCTTTTGCTAGTGGAGGTACCGTGTTTGTTTTCTTCCGATTATCGATGTCAGAGGAATAACTTTATGACTTTCCTTTTCCCTTTTTATCCTGTGCCATTTTCTCTGAAATCATGGAAGTGAGAGAATCCCAAAAGTCTCCCATGGTTGGTTCTGGTTCTTGACTTTCTCCGGCTAGGACGTTGAATTGATTGTCATCCTGTTCAGATTCATCATCGCTAACTGTTTTCATAGAAACATCATCTTGAACTAGGGACTGTAGGAATTGTGTCTTCATATAATCCATAGTCTTGACTATGAGTTCAGTTTCAATTAGGTTTGGAAATTTCTGTTTTAAGTCTGCTTGGATTTTGACAAAAGGATTTACTGGTGTTGATGCTAGTAGGCTTTTAGGTATAACATCTAAACAAGCCTGAGTATGATCTTTAATGGATTTAAGAAGTTCTGGTAAAGTGGGATTAAGTCCTTTATCCCACCATTTGGTAAAAAATACCCTTTTAAGACGGGGAATTTTATTCTGATAATCACATTGGAAATCCCATTTCCATATCCAGGGAATACTGAAACGAATTATGAAATGAGCCAGTAATTTAAGCATTGACAATTCTTTGTTTACTGGTATATGGGCATAGGCAACTTGCCATTCTTTGAATGCTGTTTGAACGGAATTCAGTAAGGTTTCAAGAGTAATACCAAATTTATCCCACCAAACGAAAAACCAGTTGGGAATTTCGTTTTTCATAACATCAGGACAGATACGGATAAACCAACTATGATTATGGATTGGATTCTGGTAATAAAATACTTGTGTAAAGGAATCAATATAATCCCAATAGTCAGATCTCGTTTTCACCGAGTGACCTGGATTCAATAGCTTCGTAGTATGGGGATTAATACCCCAATTAGCAAGAGGCATGATGCTCTTGATGGTCGTTTTACTGTATTGTATTGGACTGGCTGATTTTGATGGATCATGAAGCGTATGCTTAATGTCCATGGATGCTGTTTCAAGAATGATTTGTTCATAAACATAACGATACTGGTTAAAACGGGAGGAGACTGTTGAGTCGTTAAATAACGTCTCTTTATCTCCCATGGATCTTTCATCCATTTCTCATCATTCTGTTCAATGATCAATACTGTTTCTTCCGTATTTGTATTGGGAATATACTGTTCAGGTAATAGGAGAACATCCTTTACTGTTGGTTGGCTAGAAGAAGCCGAAGAAGTACTGGATTGAGTATTTAGGGTCGGAAATTTCAGATAAGACAGATTAGCTTCGCTTTCTACACCGATCACGCCACGGCTTCACCGGTCATTCCCGCAAGTATTCTCTCGTTAGAAAATCGTAAGAATTTCGCTTTCCTTTGATATACTCAATATCAAAGTCAAATACGGATAAAGTGCTCGCCAAAGTTGCAAATATCTCGCTTAGATGCTAAATTCAACATCTTTTTAAATATCTGCTTTGCAAATTGAGCAATCAACTCTGATTAAAAAAAGTGTCGATTCAAAAGATCATCCCGAAATTTTAAAACACATTTAACAATCGAAAGGCATTCCTTCTTTATAGTAGGATAATTTAAAGAGGGTCCTTTCCAAGTTCCTCAAGTAAAGCGGACTAAATCTTCTTTTTCCGTTAGATTAAATTGTTTAAGAATCCCACCATATCCTCGTGTCGAAGCATCAATTTGAACAATCTTTTTCCAAATGATTTTGGTAGAGAAAGACAAGGTATCTGCTTAATCCTCGGTTTTGATTTTTATTATCGCTTCAAGGTGTTTCAATCGGTCCAAGGTAAAGGATTTTTCCGTAATCGAGTATACGTAATAGCAAGATTTGGGAAAGATTCGTAAAAAATCTCAATATAATTAAGGCTTCCCAAAAATCTTTGCAAATGGTTAATACCTTTAATTTCGCTTTGGAAATTTTGATGCAAATTCTATACATCTATCAATTGGAATTATAGTTCCATTGAAAATATTATGTCCAAGAAATCTGATTTTTGTTTGGAAGAGTTTCATTTTAGGAGCCGAAACTACCAAACCATTTTTTATAATAACATTTTTGAAAATATTTAAATGTTTAATATGCTGGTCTATGGATGAAGAGAAAATTAAGACATCATCAATATAACAGATAATAAATTCAGTAAAGGGATTAAAAATATCATTCATGATATGTTGGAATTCAGAGGGTCCATTTTTGACACCAAATGGAAGAACATTCCATTCATAGTGACCAAAGGGTACTGTAAAAGCAGTTTTATAAGTATCCTGTTCTCTAATTTGTATTTGCCAAAATCCTGATTTCATGTCAAATTTAGAGAAAATAGTGGCATCATGGAGCCTCACAAGAAGGTCCTTTTTATTCTGGATTGATATCTAATCCATCAAGAGCTTCATTAAGCGGTTTATAATTAATAACGAGTCTAGGAGTTCCTCGCTCAATTTCTCGAATTTTTATTAACATAAAAAGTCGTATAACCTGTGGAGAAGTACTAGGTTTTATCAATTTTTTCTGCTTAAGAGACTCAATTTCGCTTTTACAAAGAAGTAAATATTCCTTTTCATTTGGCTAGGTCGAGACTTAGTGGGAATATTTTTCTCATTGTAATTAGGGACATAAGGAAGAGAAATAATATGCTTCTTCCTGCTCCGTAAAGCATTTGGAACATCACTACAGATTTCAAATTTTGAGAGTCTTATAGATCAATTTTATCTTGTCCCAGAAAGAAGGTTGTAAAATTCTTTTTCTCGTAGTAAGAAATTTTATTTCTTTTTTTTGAATAAAATTAATCTGCTTTTCTTTAGAATAAATCATATGCTTGACTTGATTTAATTCTTTTTCAGATAAGGTTCTCATATGAATTCAAAACAATATGTCCTGTTGTTAAGAGTGGTATGAATTCCTAAAGTATCAATTTTGAAATAGGCATTAAAAGGCATAAGAAAGGGGTGCCTAATATGATACTTTGGTTCATATTTCTGATAAGGACAAAAGAAGTAGGTAAACAAAGACCTTGATTACGATTAGGGCTTCGTATCTTGACTTAATATTCATGGTGTTTCCACTTGCACTAGTTAAAGATCGAGTGGTCTTCCGAAGTATTTAGTAGGATTAACCCTTCCTCGGATACAGCCTCATGCCAAACCACTATCTACAAGGGCAATGGCATCTTTAATAATAAAATCCGCTTTATAACAAAAGTAATTCGATATACCATTTTTGAAAGACTACTTGATTCATAAGCATCGATATTGTTCGTAAGATTCTAATTTTTCAAAAGAATCAGCTTTTAGAGGATTCTCAGATTTATATCCTGCTTATGAATTAATTGGTCTTTAATATTTTTCAAGTCTTGAAAATAATAACATTAGTATTCTCAGAATTGCTTTATTTCGGATTTTAGAATATTAATATCATTTTTAAGATCCTGGATAGTAGTAGGTTTTTCAAGAGTAGAAACATTTTGAACTCGCTTTCACGACTTCTCTCATGCTATAATGTTCTCGTGGGAAGAACTTCTTCGCTTTTTGATTTTTATAACAGTGTTTCTAAAAATTTTAACTTAATTTCTCGGATCTTTGATCCGCTCGCTAAGTCGAGAAGGGACTTTTGGTTTTCTCGTTAGACATTGATATCGGGTCCTCCAATATCTAAACCATTCATTTCAACAATGGCTTTCCAATAGTCGCCTTCAATAGTTGTATTATTTTTAGTAGTACAAGCTTGACATTGATCCTTAATGCACTCGCTTATCGATTCGTAATAGATTTCGCCAAGTCTTCTTCTCGCACTTGATTCTCAATCACCGGATAAACAATTAAGAATTTTTGTTGAATGTCTTCATCAAGGGACATTTCATTCAGTTTCTGTTTTAATTTTGATTTACACTTATTAGCAAAATGTCCTGTTTTACCACACTTATAACACTGGACTTTAGATCTGTCCTTTTTACTGATCCTTCTTTTCTTAGAAGTTTTTTCAGGGGTTTTGTTTTTAGATTTCTTCGAAGAACGTCTTCGGTAAGGTTTAGAGTGCTTCGAACTCTGGTGCTTTTTAGCCTTATTTGGGTACTGTAATTTTGTATCGTATGAGAATTGGTCACAAAATTCTCCTATCTCATGTCTTTTAGTGAGATTCTGTTGTTTCATTAATTGTTGGAGTTTCATATCATTACACAATGATAATCCTTCTTCAATAATTACTGAAATAAGATGGCCATAAGAATACTGGTCATAAGGGATACTCATGCGATCATGTTTATCTCTTAATTTTTTACGGACCTTTTCAAGGAAAGAAAGTCGGGAGACCATCTATAAATTTGGCCTTCCAATGCTCACTGTTAGCATCTGACCTTTGCATGACTTTCATGAGAAAGACATCCTTATACCACCTAAAATGGGTTAAGGAGGGGCAACGAAGGTTCTGTAAAAGTTCTCTACTCACATCAAGATTCATGAGTCCCGGTCCAACAAAATGGTGGAGTACCGCTCAACTAAAGTATAACAAGCGCCTTCTTTTCCGTTAGAAGCCTAGTAATAGGATCAATTTCTTCTTTGTAGGCTCAAGAACTTCGCTCTCCTGCTTATCATTTAACATATTATCCCACCATCCTTTAAGAATGCCAAAGAAGCCATTAACTAAAAACCCAAGCAGATCCGATGATCTAGATTATCATTCTGCTTATAGACAGCTTGCATACATCATGATATGATGGATGGTTTCAATATTTGATATTCCGCTTTCCCATCAATATTCCATTCATAGATGGTTTTTCCATGATAGATTTTTTGAGAATGAAGAAAGTCTTCTTCATACGTAATATCCCGAGGAGTAGGTCTAGGATAATAGTACCTCACCGGGTCCGTATAAAGCCATACGATTTATGGGTTTTTTATCAGAAGTAGTTTTATTAATATTTTGAATTTCCTGAAAATTATTTTGATTTCTAAAATATTAATGGGAGAAAAGAATCGTAATCTTCTTCATTATCAGTATTAGTATTACTGGTTTGTGAAGAGGGCTGTCCAGACATCATATTGATTTGGGATGTGGAAGCATGAGTAAGATTTAAATCTTTCATTTTATTTAAAAGATTTTCAATGAACTCATTTTCAGTTTTAGAAGATTTCATTTTAAAATTACTAACTTCTAAGGGTGGTTTAATCTACATGTGTCAAGATCAAGTTTCTGAGGAGTAACTTGACAATTATCATTGATATGATGAATTTGTTCTTCTATCCTGGTTAACTGTTTTCCTACAGTTTGAAGAAATAAATTTGTATAATTATTCTGTTTAGACAAGGGTAAAATGTCTTTTATTTTAACATCATCATGTTGACGAGGTAATTCAGTAATATCAACATAAGGATTAATAACCAAAGGTTTCAGGTTTTCATTTCCGGCTAAGTTCAAGGACTTAGAGGTGGATGAATAGATTGATAACATTACCATTAGTGGTAATCCAACTTTTGAATTCCTCGTTAATACATTTAATCGACTTTTTATCATAAAGGTCTCGATTTAGAAGCAAAATCATAATACCATTTAACAAATGATAAAATACATCGATTCTTGTCCGATAAGTATAAAAATCGATTTTATTTCGTTAATCTATCATCATTATGATTCTTGAAATACCAATTTCTAAAATTCTCGTATTTATCCCGCATGAATTCCTCGGTTTAAATATCGATTTAATTTTACTTTTTGGGGAAAAATCCATTAACATTCAAAATTCATATCACTAGCAAATGGACTGTAAGGTCTTCTCGCTTGGAGTATTTGTTTCATATATACCATGAGGTATTTGATTTTCGTAAATATGAATTCCTCGATTAAGTCTTCATTTTTGATGCACTCATTGGCGAGGTTCTTAGATTCTTGAAAAATAGATTCTAAGGGGTCGCATACGCATCGCCTCTAAAGATTCAGGAGATCAATATTGTAAGGAATATCATATTAATGCACCTATTTCGTAAAAGGTCTTTGAAATTTTAAGTAAACATTTCACATCGGTTTCGACAACATCTTCAATAGATTGTCTAATTATAGTCCCGGGTCGAACTGCAGCTATTAATTTGCCATTGCTTTGGGAAAGTTATTTCTTCCCAAGGGATCATTCTCGAATAGCCACTGACTACTACTAAAAAAGATTAGTGTCGATTAGACAAGATGTCCTTGTTGACTTTGTTTCCTCGATATAGGGATTTAAAGTAGTTAATACTTTAAGATGAATACTACTAATAATATGGCAAAAGGAGGAGATCCTGGTAGATACTCATAGCCATGAGATATAATTCTCATTTCTAAAACTTTTGACAAATTATTATCGCTAAAGCAACGCTTAAGTTCTGGATAAATATTAAAATAAATCGTCCATGAGCAAGACTAGTTTCAATAGACCCATTAAGGAGGCTTTCCAGCTCCGCATACCTACCATCTCTAAGTGTACATTGAATAATCGTATTTTGCCAAGTAAAGTTAAAGGTTTAAAAGCTACTGACAAGTCCTATATGAACATATTTATATTTTTGCAAAAGGGATATAAATCTTCAATATGCAATAAATATAATATTTCATCATTATTCGTAGAAGGAACAAAGATGTTCAAAGGTTTTAATAATCCTTCACGAGAAAAATCAAAGGTTCCAATTTTATAAATAGTTTCGGTTTGATTTTAGGAAGAGTCCATTTATCAAGAGCTTCCTTTACATCCCGACAGTAATAAGTTCAGTTTCTAAAGTAGTAAGTGAAGTAAAGTAAAAATCACCATTTTTCAAAGTCAAGTTTATGATCATATTATTAATATGACAATAAACTTATCAGGCTCGATACCAAAGAGGTGGAAAAATCATTTTTTTTACAAAAAGTGATCATATATAGCCATAATTTTATGAGTAATAATATATTGATTAAAAATGATTTTTCCAATACCTACAAATAAACTCATCACGGCTCTCGATACCAAAGGAAAGGAGGGGAAGGATCATATTAAGTTCAAATTAAGCACGCCTCACAATGATTTACAAAGGATAAAAGCCACAACGCCATAACACTTGCTTAAAGGCAAGGTCCTAAAACACGACTTGGGTGACGCTCCACTTAATCGTAAATTAATCATAATCTGCCTCATCTAAGAAGATGGCATGAATGTTTAAAGGCATATTAACTATATCTTTACGTATAAATTACTACATATATGATCTCATGAAGTTATCAGATTAGGGGGTAGGGGTTCTACCTAAAATTATGAGCCGGCTGTGTTTCTTCCCTCGTATGGCGCTTTTGTTAGACAATATAATGTTCAGATTTATAAAATTGTTCTAAGAAGTAAGAACGATTATAATTATCTCAGAAGCAGATTGATATGTCGCTTTTAAAACGACATCGCTTTTCAAAGATGATATTCTAATAGTTCAAGTAAAGAAACATAATAATTAATCTGAGGCAATAATTAAAACTTACAAGGGAGCCTTGATATCTTCAAGCTTCAAACTTATATATATATATCAAATATTTTACGAAAGAGGTGAAGAGAATACGAGAGAGAATCTAAAAGAGTTCTCGCCAACAAGGGTGAGGACTCCTTATTTATACAAAAAGAAGATAAGAAAGAATCATGCGTGTCCTCGGTAGTGGAGTCGATCAAGAATCCTTATCTTTTCTTCTTTAAATCTCACCAGAGAAAGTGGAAGGCGGAGATAGGTTGTTTTAGCTTAGTGGAGTATTATTGTCGACAAATGTCCGTCGTCGCTTTCCTCGATAATCGAGGTGCAAATTGCCATATCCCTTTGCTTTTGCTAGTGGAGGTACCGTGTTTTGTTTTCTTCCGATTATCGATGTCAGAGTGGAATAACTTTATGACTTTCCTTTTCCTTTTTATCCTGTGCCATTTTCTCTCAAATCATGGAAGTGAGAGAATCCCAAAAGTCTCCCATGGTCGGTTCTGCCTCTCGACTTTCTCCTGCCAGACGCTGAATCGATTGTCATCCTGCTCGATTCATCATCGCTAACTGCTTTCATAAAACATCATCTTGAACTAGGGACCGAGGAATTGTGTCTTCATATAATCCATAGTCTTGACTATGAGTTCGGGCCGCTTAGGTTTGGAAATTTCGCTTTAAGTCCGCTTGATTTTGACAAAAGGATTTATCGGTGTCGATGCCGGTAGGCTTTTAGGTATAACATCTAAACAAGCCCGAGTATGATCTTTAATGGATTTAAGAAGTTCGTAAAGTGGGATTAAGTCCTTTATCCCACCATTTGGTAAAAATACCCTTTTAAGACGGGAATTTTATTCGATAATCACATTGAAATCCCATTTCCATATCCAGTGAATACCGAAACGAATTATGAAATGAGCCAAGAATTTAAGCATCGACAATTCTTTGTTTATCGGGTATACGGGCATAGGCAACTTGCCATTCTTTTCAATGTCGCTTTGAACGGAATTCTAGAAGGTTTCAAGAGTAATACCAAATTTATCCCACCAAACGAAAAACCAAATGGGAATTTCGCTTTTCATAACATCGTGATGATACGATAAAACCAACTATGATTATGGATTGATTCGTAATAAAATACTTGTGTAAAGGAATCAATATAATCCCAATAGTCAGATCTCGTTTCACCGAGGACCGGATTCAACAGCTTCGTAGTATGGGATTAATACCCCAATTAGCAAGAGGCATGATGCTCTTGATGGTCGCTTTTATCAGATTGTATTGGATCGGTTGATTTTGATGGATCATGAAGCGTATGCTTAATATCCATGGATGTCAAGCTTTCAAGAATGATTTGTTCATAAACATAACGACATCGGTTAAAACGGGAGAGACCGCTGAGTCGTTAAATAACGCCTCTTTATTTCCCATGGATCTTTCATCCATTTCTCATCATTCTGCTCAACGATCAATACTGCTTTCTTCCGTATTTGTATTGGGAATATACTCGCCGTGTAATAGGAGAACATCTCTTTACTCGCTGGTTGGCTAGAAGAAGTCAAGAAGTACTGGATTGAGTATTTAGGGTCGGAAATTCAGATAGTACAGATAGTTCGCTTCTACTACCGATCATGCGCCACGCTTCTCACCGGGTCATTCCTCGCAAGTATTCTCTCGTTAGAAAATCTGTAGAGAATTCGCTTTCCTTTCGATATACTCAATATCAAAGTCAAATACGGATAAAGTGCTCGCCAAAGTTGCAAATATCTCTGCTTAGATGCTAAATTCTCAACATCTTTTTAAATATCTGCTTTGCAAAATTTGAGCAATCAACTCTGATTAAAAAGTGCCGATTCAAAAGATCATCCCGAAATTTTAAAACACATTTAACAATCGAAAGGCATTCCTTCTTTATAGTAGGATAATTTAAAGAGGGTCCTTTCCAAGTTCCTCAAGTAAAGCGGACTAAATCTTCTTTTACCGTTAGATTAAATTGTTTAAGAATCCCACCATATCCTCGTGTCGAAGCATCAACTTTGAACAATCTTTTTCCAAATGATTTGGTAGAGAAAGACAAGGTATCTGCTTAATCCTCGGTTTTGATTTTTATTATCGCTTCAAAGGTGTTCATCGTCCAAGGTAAAGGATTTTTCCGTAATCGAGTATACGTAATAGCAAGATTCTTGGGAAAGATTCGCAAAAAATCTCAATATAATTAAGGCTTCCCAAAAATCTTTGCAAATTGGTTAATACCTTTAATTTCGCTTTGGAAATTTTGATGCAAATTTATACATCTATCAATTGGAATTATAGTTCCATTGAAAATATTATGTCCAAGAAATCGATTTTTGTTTGAAGAGTTTCATTTTAGGAGCCAAACTACCAAACCATTTTTTATAATAACATTTTTGAAAATATTTAAATGTTTAATATGCCGGTCTATGGATGAAGAGAAAATTAAGACATCATCAATATAATGTATAATAAATTCAAGAAGGGATTAAAAATATCATTCATGATATGTTGAATTCATTGGGGTCCATTTTTGACACCAAATGGAAGAACATTCCATTCATAAAGACCAAAGGGTAATCAGTAAAAGCGCTTTTATAAGTATCCTCGTTTTCTAATTTGTATTTGCCAAAATCCTCGATTTCATGTCAAATTTAGAGAAAATAGTGGCATCATGGAGCCTCACAAGAAGGTCCTTTTTATTCTGGATCGATATCTAATCCATCAAGAGCTTCATTAAGCTTTTATAATTAATAACGAGTCTAGGAGTTCCTCGCTCAATTTCTCAATTTTTATTAACATAAAAAGTCGTATAACCTGTGGAGAAGTACTAGGTTTTATCAATTTTTTCTGCTTAAGAGACTCAATTTCAGCTTTTACAAAGAAGTAAATATTCCTTTTCATTCGGCTAGGTCGAGACTTAGTGGGAATATTTTTCTCATTGTAATTAGGGACATAAGGAAGAGAAATAATATGCTTCTTCCTGTTCCAGAAAGCATTTGGAACATCACTACAGATTTCAGCTTGAAGAGTCTTATAGATCAATTTTATCTTGTCCTGTAAAGAAGGTTGTAAAATTCTTTTTTCTGTAGTAAGAAATTTTATTTTTTTGAATAAAATTAATCTGCTTTCTTTAGAATAAATCATATGCTTGACTTGATTTAATTTTTTTGATAAGGTTCTCATATGAATTCAAAAACAATATGTCTGTTTAAGAGAGTGGTATGAATTCCTAAAGTATCAATTTTTGAAATAGGCATTAAAAGGCATAAGAAAGGGGTGCCTAATATGATACTTTGGTTCATATTTTTGATAAGGACAAAAGAAGTAGGTAAACAAAGACCTTGATTACGATTAGGGCTTCGTATCTTGTATTTAATATTCATGGTGTTTCCACTTGCACTAGTTAAAGATCGAGTGGTCTTCCGAAAGTATTTAGTAGGATTAACCCTTCCCGATACAGCCTCATGTCAAAGACCACTATCTACAAGGGCAATGGCATCTTTAATAATAAAATCCGCTTTTATAACAAAAGTAATTCGATATACCATTTTGAAAGACTACTTGATTCATAAGCATCGATATTGTTCGTAAGATTCTAATTTTTCAAAAGAATCAGCTTTTAGAGGATTCTCAGATTATTATCCTGCTTATGAATTAATTGGTCTTTAATATTTTTCAAGTCTTGAAAAATAATAACATTAGTATTCTCAGAATTTGCTTTATTTCGGATTTTAGAATATTAATATCATTTTTAAGATCCTGGATAGTAGTAGGTTTTTCAGTAGTAGAAACATTTTGAACTCGTTTCATGACTTCTCTCATGCTATAATGTTCTGTGGGAAGAACTTCTTCTGTTTTTTGATTTTTATAACAGGTTTCTAAAAATTTTAACTTAATTTCTGGATCTTTGATCTGTTCTGCTAAGTCGAGAAGGGACTTTTGGTTTTCTGTTAGGACATTGATACTGGGTCCTCCAATATCTAAACCATTCATTTCAACAATGGCTTTCCAATAGTCAGCTTCAATAGTTGTATTATTTTTAGTAGTACAAGCTTGACATTGATCCTTAATGCACTCATTATCGATTCGTAATAGATTTCGCCAAGTCTTCTTCTCGCACTTGATTCTCAATCACCGATTTGATATAAACAATTAAGAATTTTTGTTGAATGTCTTCATCAAGGGACATTTCATTCAGTTTCTGTTTTAATTTTGATTTACACTTATTAGCAAAATGTCCTGTTTTACCACACTTATAACACTGGACTTTAGATCTGTCCTTTTTACTGATCCTTCTTTTCTTAGAAGTTTTTTCAGGGGTTTTGTTTTTAGATTTCTTCGAAGAACGTCTTCGGTAAGGTTTAGAGTGCTTCGAACTCTGGTGCTTTTTAGCCTTATTTGGATATCGTAATTTTGTATCGTATGAGAATTGGTCACAAAATTCTCCTATCTCATGTCTTTTAGTGAGATTCTCGTTGTTTCATTAATTGTTGGAGTTTCATATCATTACACAATGATAATCCTTCTTCAATAATTATCAAATAAGATGGCCATAAGAATATCGGGTCATAAGGGATACTCATGCGATCATGTTTATCTCTTTAATTTTTACTTAACCTTTTCAAAGAAAGAAAGTAGGGAGACCATCTATAAATTTGGCCTTCCAATGCTCAATCGTTAAGATCTCGACCTTTGCATGACTTTCATGAGAAAGACATCCTTATACCACCTAAAATGGGTTAAGGAGGGCAACGGTTTCAGAAAAGTTCTCTACTTCATCAAGATTCATAAGTCCCGGTCCAACAAAATGGTGGAGTACCGCTCAACTAAAGTATAACAAGCGCCTTCCTTTCTCGTTAGAAGCCTAGTAATAGGATCAATTTCTTCTTTGTAGGCTCAAGAACTTCGCTCTCTGCTTATCATTTAACATATTATCCCACCATCCTTTAAGAATGCCAAAGAAGCCATTAACTAAAACCCGCAGATCCGATGATCTAGATTATCATTCTGCTTGCGTACAGACAGCTGCATACATCATGATATGATGGATGGTTTCAATATTTGATATTCCGCTTTCCCATCAATATTCCATTCATAGATGGTTTTTCCATGATAGGATTTTTGAGAATGAAGAAAGTCTTCTTCATACAGAATATCCTGAGGAGTAGGTCTAGGATAATAGTACCTACTGGGTCCAGATAAAGCCATACGATTTATGGGTTTTTTACTGTAAGTAGTTTTATTAATATTTTGAATTTCCTGAAAATTATTTTGGATTTCTAAAATATTAATGGGAGAAAAGAATCGTAATCTTCTTCATTATCGTGATTAGTATTATCGGTTTGTGAAGAGGGTCGCCCGCACATCATATCGATTTGGGATGTGGAAGCACGAGTAAGATTTAAATCTTTCATTTTATTTAAAAGATTTTCAATGAACTCATTTTCGCTTTTAGAAGATTTCATTTTAAAATTACTAACTTCTAAGGGTGGTTTAATCTACATAGTCAAGATCAAGTTTCGAGGAGTAACTCGACAATTATCATTGATATGATGAATTTGTTCTTCTATCCTCGTTAACTGCTTTTCCTACAAATTTGAAGAAATAAATTTGTATAATTATTCTGCTTGTATAAGGGTAAAATGTCTTTTATTTTAACATCATCATGTTGACGAGGTAATTCAAGAATATCAACATAAGGATTAATAACCAAAGGTTTCGTGTTTTCATTTCCGGCTAAGTTCAAGGACTTAGAGGTGGATGAATAGATTGATAACATTACCATTAGTGGTAATCCAACTTTTTTGATTTCTCTCATTAATACATTTAATCGACTTTTTATCATAAAGGTCTCGATTTAGAAGCAAAATCATAATACCATTTAACAAATGATAAAATACATCGATTCTTTTCCGATAAGTATAAAAATCGATTTTATTTCGTTAATCTATCATCATGTTATGATTCTTGAAATACCAATTTCTAAAATTCGCATTTATCCCGCATGAATTCCCTCGGTTTAAATATCGATTTAATTTTACTTTTTGGGGAAAAATCCATTAACATTCAAAATTCATATCACTAGCAAATGGACCGTAAGGTCTTCTGTTTGAGTATTTGTTTCATATATACCATGAGGTATTTGATTTTCAGAAATATGAATTCCTCGGATTAAGTCTTCATTTTTTGCAGACTCATTGCTGAGGTTCTTAGATTCTTGAAAAATAGATTCTAAGGGGTCGCATACGCATCGCCTGTAAGAGATCAGTGGAGATCAATATTGTAAGGAATATCATTATTAATGCACCTCCGCTTGTGTAAAAGGTCTTTGAAATTTTAAGTAAACATTTCATTCTCGGGTTCGACAACATCTTCAATAGATTGTCTAATTATAGGTCCGTTGAACGCAAGTATTAATTTGCCATTGCTTTGGGAAAGTTATTTCTTCCCAAGGATCATTCTCGAATAGCCACTGACTACTAAAAAGATTAGTGTCGATTAGACAAAGATGTCCTTGTTGACTTTGTTTCCTCGATATAGGATTTAAAGTAGTTAATACTTTAAGATGAATACTAATAATATGGCAAAAGGAGGAGATCCTCGGTAGATACTCATAGCCATGAGATATAATTCTCATTTCTAAAACTTTTGACAAATTATTATCGCTAAAGCAACGCTTAAGTTCGGATAAATATTAAAATAAACCGGTCCACGAAGCAGACTAGTTTCAATAGCACCCATTAAGGAGGCTTTCCAGCCTACATACACCTACCATCTCTAAGTGTACATTGAATATCGGGTATTTTGGCCAAGTAAAGTTAAAGGTTTAAAAGCTACTTGACAAGTCCTATATGAACATATTTATATTTTTGCAAAAAGGGATATAAATCTTCAATATGCAATAAATATAATATTTCATCATTATTCTGTAAAGGAACAGCATGTTCAAAGGTTTTAATAATCCTTCTGCTGAGAAAATCAAAGGTTCCAATTTTATAAATAGTTTCTGGTTTGATTTTAGGAAGAGTCCATTTATCAAGAGCTTCCTTTACATCCTGATAGGCAATAAGTTCAGTTGATTCTAAAGTAGAAGCTGAAGTATTGGCTACTGTTGTTACAGATGAGGTGGAAAAATCAGTCATTTTTCAAAGTGATCATATATGCATAATTTATGAGTAACATATTGATTAATATGACAATAAACTCATCATGGCTCTGATACCAAAGGAATTATGGCGTAATGCGAGGAAGGATCATATTAAGTTCAAATTAAGCACGCCCCACAATGATTTACAAAGGATAAAAGCCACAACGCCATAACACTTCTGGCTAAAGGCAAGGTCCTAAAACACGACTTGGGTGACGCTCCACTTAATCGTAAATTAATCATAATCATTCTCTCATCTAGTAAGATGGCATGAATGTTTAAAGGCATATTAACTATATCTTTACGTATAAATTACTACATATATGATCTCATGAAGTTATCAGATTAGGGGTAGGGTTCTACCTAAAATTATGAAATGTCCATGTTTCTTCCCTGTACGGCGCTTTTTTGTTAGACAATATAATGTTCAGATTTATAAAATTGTTCTAAGAAGTAAGAACGATTATAATTATCTCAGAAAGGCATTGATATGTCGCTTTTAAACGACATCGCTTTTCAAATATGATATTCTAATAGTTCAAGTAAAGAAACATAATAATTAACGGAGGCAATAATTAAAACTTACAAGGGAGCCTTGGATATCTTCAAGCTTCAAACTTATATATATATATCAAATATTTTACAGAAAGAGGTGAAGAGAATACAGAGAGAGAATTGTAAAAAGAGTTCTGCCTCAACAAGGGTGAGGACTCCCTTATTTATACAAAAAGATAAGAAGAAGAATCATGTGTCCTCGGTAGTGGAGTCGATCAAGAATCCTTATCTTTTCTTCTTTAAATCTCGAAATTGAAAGTGGAAGGCGAGATAGGTCCTTATCTTATTATTGTTTAAAAATAAAGCAATTTCGATAATTGAGGTGCAATGGCCATATCCTTTTCAAGACTGCTAGTGGAAATATTAAAGACTTTTCTTCGATTATTGATCAGATAATAATAATAAATCTTCTAAAACGATTCTTTTGAAAAATTTTAGAAACCTGTTATAAAAATCAAAAATATCGATGTTCTTCCTACGTATGAATAGCAGAAGTCAGTTTCTACCATCAAAATGGTATATCGTAATCTTAAAAATGATTTTTCTAAAATCCGAAATAAAGCAATTATATAACCTAATTTTATTATTTTTCAAGACTTGAAAAATATTAAAGACCATTAATTCATAAACAGGATAATAATAGAATCCTCTAAAACCGATTCTTTTGAAAATTAGAATCTTCCGAACAATATCTCGATGCTTAAATCAAGTAGTCTTTCAAAATGGTATATCGTAATTACTTAATTTTGTACTAAAAAGACTTTCGTAAGACCACTCAATCTTTAACTAAGACCACTCAATCTTTAACAAGCAAGAAACACCATGAATATTAAGTACAAGATACCAAGCCCTAATCAGTAATCAAGGTCTTTGTTTACCTACTTCTTTTGTCCTTATCCAAATATGAACCAAAGTATCATATTAGGCACCCCTTCTTATGCCTTTTAATGCCTATTTCAAAATTGATACTTTAGGAATTCATACCACTCTTAACAATGTATATATTGTTTTTGAATTCATAATGTAACCTTATACAAAAGAATTAAATCAAGTCAAGCATATGATTTATTCTAAAGAGAAATGATTAATTTTATTCAAAAGAAATAAAATTTCTTACTACGTAAAAAAGAATTTTACAACCTTCTTTACAGACAAGATAAAATTGATCTATAAGACTCTTCAAGTCGAAATCAGAAGTGATGTTCCAAATGCTTTCTCGGAATGTGAAGAAGCATATTATTTCTCTTCCTTATGTCCCTAATTACAATGAGAAAAATATTCCCACTAAGTCTCGACCTAGCCAAATGAAAAGGAATATTTACTTTTGTAAAAATGAAATCGAGTCTCTTAAATGTAAAAAAATTGATAAAACCTAGTACTTCTCCCTCGAGTTGTACAAACTTTTTTATGTTAATAAAAATTCGAATTGAACGAGGAACTCCTAGACTCAAGTATTAATTATAAACCGCTTAATGAAGCTCTTCAATGGATTAGATATCCAATCCTTAATAAAAAGGACCTTCTCGACAGTTCCATGATGCCACTATTTTCTAAATTTGACATGAAATCGTGATTTTGGCAAATACAAATTAGAGAACAGGATACTTATAAAACTCGCTTTTACAAAGCACTTTTTGGTCACTATGAATGGAATGTTCTTCCATTTGGTGTCAAAAATGGACCTTCAATTCCAACATATCATGAATGATATTTTTAATCCCTTTATCAATTTATTATCTCGTTATATTGATGATGTCTTAATTTTCTCTTCATCCATAGATCAAAGATATTAAACATTTAAATATTTTCAAAATGTTATTATAAAAATGGTTTGGTAGTTTCGGCTCCTAAAATGAAACTCTTCCAAACAAAAATCGATTTCTTGACATAATATTTTCAATGGAACTATAATTCCAATTGATAGATGTATAGAATTTGCATCAAAATTTCCAAACGAAATTAAAGGTATTAACCAACTCGCAAAGATTTTTGGGAAGCCTTAATTATATTCGAGATTTTTACCCGAATCTTTCCCAAGATATCGCTATTCTCAGATACTCGATTACGAAAAAATCCTTTACCTTGACCAAAGGAACACAATCAAGCAAAGAATAAAATCAAAACCGTGGATTAAACAGATACCTTGTCTTTCTCTACCAAATCTCGATCGAAAAAGATTGTTCAAACCGATGCTTCCGACACAGATATGGTGGGATTCTTAAACAATTTAATCCTAACAAAGAAAAGAGAAGATTTAGTCCGCTTTACTTCAGAACTTGGAAAGGACCCTCTTTAAATTATCCTACTATAAAGAAGGAATGCCTTTCAATTGTTAAATGTGTTTTAAAATTTCGTGATGATCTTTTGAATCAAAGACTTTTAATCCGAGTTGATTGCTCAATTGCAAAAAATGTATATTTAAAAAGATGTTCGTAATTTAGCATCTAAAATGAGATATTTGCAACTTTGCAGAGCACTTTATCCAGATTTGACTTTGATATTGAGTATATCAAAGGAAAACAGAATTCCTTACCAGATTTTCTAACCAGAGAATACTTGCAGGAATGACCAGCAGAAGCCGTGGCCGCGGTCAGCGAGGCCGAGGCAGAGCTAATCTGTACTATACAGAATTTCCGACCCTAAATACTCAATCCAGTACTTCTTCGGCTTCTTCTAGCCAACCAACAGTAAAGGATGTTCTCCTATTATTACCCTAATAAAGATATTCCCAATACAAATACTAAAGAAACAAAGATTGATCATCGAATGTAATGATGAGAAATGGATGAAAGATCCATGGGAAATAAAGAGACGTTATTTAACGACTCAACAGTCTCCTCCCCGTTTTAACCAGTATCGCTATGTTTATGAACAAATCATTCTTGAAACAGCATCCATGGATATTAAGCATACGCTTCATGATCCATCAAAATCAGCCAGTCCAATACAATACAGTAAAACGACCATCAAGAGCATCATGCCTCTTGCTAATTGGGGTATTAATCCCCATACTACCGTAATCTGTGAATCCAAATACTCAAATAGTAAAAACCGATAAACTATTGGGATTATATTGATTCCTTTACACAAGTATTTTATTACCGTAATCCAATCCATAATCATAGTTGGTTTATCCAGATTCTTCTCCGATGTTATGAAAACGAAATTCTAAATCGGTTTTTCGTTTGGTGGGATAAATTTGGTATTACTCTTGAAACCTTATTCAATTCCGCTCAAACAAAGATTCAAAGAATGGCAAGTTGCCTATGCCCATATACCAAGTACAAGCTTGACATCGATCCTTAATGCACTCGTAATGTCGATTCGTAATAGATTTCGCCAAGTCTTCTTCGCACTTGATTCTCAATCACCAAATGGTGATAAAGCAATTAAGAATTTTTTGTGAATGTCTTCATCAAGGACATTTCATTCATTTAGCTTTTAATTTTGATTTACACTTATTAGCAAAATGTCCTGCTTTACCACACTTATAACACCGGACTTTAGATCTGCCCTTTTACCGATCCTTCTTTTCTTAGAAGTTTTTTCGTGGGTTTTGTTTTTAGATTTCTTCAAGAACGCCTTTCTAAGAAGGTTTAGAGTGCTTGAACTCGGTGCTTTTTAGCCTTATTTGGGATATCAGAATTTTGTATCGTAAAGAGAATTGGTCACAAAATTCTCCTATCTCATGTCTTTTAGTGAGATTCTCATTGTTTCATTAATTGTTGGAGTTTCATATCATTACACAATGATAATCCTTCTTCAATAATTATCAAATAAGATGGCCATAAGAATATCGGGTCATAAGGGGGATAGCCATGATCATGTTTATCTCTTTAATAAATTTTTACTTTACCATTTTCAAAGAAAGATCATGTTTATCTCTATTAATTTTTAATACTCAAACCTAAAGATCACCCTTTTAAGGAAGAATAATGAGAAAGACATCCTTATACCCATCTATAAATTTGGCCTAAGGGGATAGCAACGCTTTCCGTAAAAGTTCTCTATTATTTAATATTTGAAATATCCCGGTCCAAATTAAATGAGAAAGACATCCTAACTACCACCAAAAATTTTCAATTAAGGAGGGCAGGAATAGGATCAATTTCTACTCTCAAAAGAACTTCGCTAATTGGATTATCATTTTAAAAGCATATTATCCCACCATCCTTTAAGAATGCCAAAGGAAGCCATTAACTAAAAACCCAGATCCGATGATCAGATATTATCATTCTGCTTATAGACAGCTTGCATACATCATGATATGATGGATGGTTTCAATATTTGATATTCCGCTTTCCCATCAATATTCCATTCATAGATGGTTTTTCCATGATAGATTTTTGAGAATGAAGAAAGTCTTCTTCATACGTAATATCTTGAGGAGTAGTCTAGGATAATAGTACCTACTGGGTCCAGATAAAGCCATACGATTTATGGGTTTTTTACTGTAAGTAGTTTTATTAATATTTTGAATTTCCTGAAAATTATTTTGGATTTCTAAAATATTAATGGGAGAAAAAGAATCAGAATCTTCTTCATTATCAGTATTAGTATTACTGGTTTGTGAAGAGGGCTGTCCAGACATCATATTGATTTGGGATGTGGAAGCATGAGTAAGATTTAAATCTTTCATTTTATTTAAAAGATTTTCAATGAACTCATTTTCAGTTTTAGAAGATTTCATTTTAAAATTACTAACTTCTAAGGGTGGTTTAACGGTTACAGGTTGAAGATCAAGTTTCTGAGGAGTAACTTGACAATTATCATTGATATGATGAATTTGTTCTTCTATCCTGGTTAACTGTTTTCCTACAGTTTGAAGAAATAAATTTGTATAATTATTCTGTTTAGACAAGGGTAAAATGTCTTTTATTTTAACATCATCATGTTGACGAGGTAATTCAGTAATATCAACATAAGGATTAATAACCAAAGGTTTCAGGTTTTCATTTCCTGGGCTAAGTTCAAGGGACTTAGAGGTGGATGAATAGATTGATAACATTACCATTAGTGGTAATCCAATCCTTTTGAATTCTCGTTAATACATTTAATTGACTTTTTATCATAAAGGTCTCGATTTAGAAGCAAAATCATAATACCATTTAACAAATGATAAAATACATTGATTCTTGTCCGTATAAGTATAAAAATCGATTTTATTTCATTAATCTATCATCATTATGATTCTTGAAATACCAATTTCTAAAATTACGGTATTTATCCTGCATGAATTCTCGGTTTAAATATTGATTTAATTTTACTTTTTGGGGAAAATCCATTAACATTCAAAATTCATATCACTAGCAATGGATCTGTAAGGTCTTCTCGTTGGAGTATTTGTTTCATATATACCATGAGGTATTTGATTTTCGTAAATATGAATTCCTCGGATTAAGTCTTCATTTTGATGACTCATTCTTTGAGGGTTCTTAGATTCTTGAAAAATAGATTCTAAGGGTCGGAATACGGTATCGCCTGTAAGATTCGAGGAGATCAATATTGTAAGGAATATCATATTAATAATGAATTTCTTTTCGGTAAAAGGTCTTTGAAATTTTAAGTAAACATTTCCGTTACTGGTTTGGACAACATCTTCAATAGATTGTCTAATTATAGGTCTGGTTGGAACGGCGTTATTAATTTGCCATTGCTTTGGGAAAGTTATTTCTTCCCAAGGGATCATTCTGGGAATAGCCACTTGACTACTAAAAAGATTAGTGTCGATTAGGACAGTATGTCCTTGTTGACTTTGTTTCCTGATATAGGGATTTAAAGTAGTTAATACTTTAAGATGAATACGGAATAATATGGCAAAAGGAGGAGATCCTGGTAGATACTCATAGCCATGAGATATAATTCTCATTTCTAAAACTTTTGACAAATTATTATCAGTTAAAGCAACGCTTAAGTTCGGATAAATATTAAAATAAACTGGTCCATGAGCAAGACTAGTTTCAATAGCACCCATTAAGGAGGCTTTCCAGTTCAGACACCTACCATCTCTAAGTGTACATTGAATACTGGTATTTTGGCCAAGTAAAGTTAAAGGTTTAAAAGCTACTTGGACAAGTCCTATATGAACATATTTATATTTTTGCAAAAAGGGATATAAATCTTCAATATGCAATAAATATAATATTTCATCATTATTCTGTAAAGGAACAGCATGTTCAAAGGTTTTAATAATCCTTCTGCTGAGAAAATCAAAGGTTCCAATTTTATAAATAGTTTCTGGTTTGATTTTAGGAAGAGTCCATTTATCAAGAGCTTCCTTTACATCCTGATAGGCAATAAGTTCAGTTGATTCTAAAGTAGAAGCTGAAGTATTGGCTACTGTTGTTACAGATGAGGTGGAAAAATCAGTCATTTTTCAAAGTGATCATATATGTATAATTTATGAGTAACATATTGATTAATATGACAATAAACTCATCATGGCTTTGATACCAAAGGAGGGGAAGGATCATATTAAGTTCAAATTAAGCACGTCTGTCAATGATTTACAAAGGATAAAAGCCACAACGCCATAACACGGCTAAAGGCAAGGTCCTAAAACACGACTTGGGTGACGTTCCACTTAATCAGAAATTAATCATAATCATCTCATCTAAAGAAGATGGCATGAATGTTTAAAGGCATATTAACTATATCTTTACGTATAAATTACTACATATATGATCTCATGAAGTTATCAGATTAGGGGTAGGGGTTCTTCCTAAAATTATGTTTCGATGTGTTTCTTCCTCGTACGGCGCTTTTTGTTAGGACAATATAATGTTTAGATTTATAAAATTGTTCTAAGTAAGAAGAACGATTATAATTATCTCTGTAGCAGTATTGATATGTTGCTTTAAACCGATTCATCGCTTTTCGTTATGATATTCTAATAGCTCAAGTAAAGAAACATAATAGTTAATGATGCAATAATTAAAACTTACAAGAGAGCCTCGATATCTTCAAGCTTTAAACTTATATATATATATCAAATATTTTAGAGAAAGAGGTGAAGAGAATATAAAAGAAGGTCTAAAAGAGTTCTCCTCAACAAGGGTGAGGACTCCTTATTTATACAAAAAGAAGATAAGAAAGAATCAAGTGTCCTCGGTAGTGGAGTCGATCAAGAATCCTTATCTTTTCTTCTTTAAATCTCAAATTGTAGAAAGTGGAAGGCGTGAGATAGTCAATCAACTTAGTGGAGTATTATTGTTGACAAATGCCGTCGCTTTCGATAATTGAGGTGCAAACCGCCATATCCCTTTTGCTTTTGCTAGTGGAGGTACTGTGTTTGTTTTCTTCTGATTATCGATGTCAGAGGTGGAATAACTTTATGACTTTCCTTTTCCCTTTTATCCTGTGCCATTTTCTCCGAAATCACGGAAGTGAGAGAATCCCAAAAGTCTCCCATGGTTGGTTCTGGTTCTTGACTTTCTCCGGCAAGGACGTTGAATTGATTGTCATCCTGTTCAGATTCATCATCGCTAACTGTTTTCATAGAAACATCATCTTGAACTAGGGACTGTAGGAATTGTGTCTTCATATAATCCATAGTCTTGACTATGAGTTCGGGCCGCTTAGGTTTGGAAATTTCTGCTTTAAGTCCGCTTGATTTTGACAAAAGGATTTATCGGTGTGTTGATGCTTTGGTAGCTTTTAGGTATAACATCTAAACAAGCCCGAGTATGATCTTTAAATGGATTTAAGAAGTTCGTAAAGTGGGATTAAGTCCTTTATCCCACCATTTGGTAAAAAATACCCTTTAAGACGGGAATTTTATTCGATAATCACATTGAAATCCCATTTCCATATCCGTGGAATACTAAAACGAATTATGAAATGAGCCAAGAATTTAAGCATCGACAATTTTTTGTTTATCGGTATACGGGCATAGGCAACTTGCCATTCTTTGAATGTCGTTTGAACGGAATTCTAAGAAGGTTTCAAGAGTAATACCAAATTTATCCCACCAAACGAAAAACCATTGGGAATTTCGCTTTTCATAACATCGTGATGTATACTTTATAAACCAACTATGATTATGGATTGATTTACGCAATAAAATACTTGTGTAAAGGAATCAATATAATCCCAATAGTCAGATTCGGTTTCACCGAAAGATCGATTCAATAGCTTCGTAGTATGGGGATTAATACCCCACCAAGCAAGAGGCATGATGCTGCTCGATGGTCGCTTTTACCGTATTGTATTGATCGGGTCGATTTGATGGATCATGAAGCGTATGCTTAATATCCATGGATGTCAAGCTTCAAGAATGATTTGTTCATAAACATAGCGACATCGGTTAAAACGGGAGGAGACCGCTGAGTCGTTAAATAACGCCTCTTTATTTCCCATGGATCTTTCATCCATTTCTCATCATTCTGCTCAATGATCAATACTGCTTTCTTCCGTGATTGTATTGGGAATATACTTGCTCGTAATAGGAGAACATCCTTTATCGCTTGGTTGGCTAGAAGAAGTCAAGAAGTACTGGATCGAGTATTTAGGGTCGGAAATTTCAGATAAGATGATTAGCTTCCGCTTTCTACCACCGATCATGCCCACGCTTCACCGGGTCATTCCCGCAAGTATTCTCTGTTAGAAAATCTGTAAGGAATTTCGCTTTTCCTTTGATATACTCAATATCAAAGTCAAATACGGATAAAGTGCTCTTGCCAGTTGCAAATATCCGCTTAGATGCTAAATTCAACATCTTTTTAAATATCTGCTTTTAAATTTGAAGCAATCAACTCGGATTAAAAAGTGCTGATTCAAAAGATCATCCTGAAATTTTAAAACACATTTAACAATCGAAAGGCATTCCTTCTTTATAGTAGGATAATTTAAAGAGGGTCCTTTCCAAGTTCCTGAAGTAAAGCGGACTAAATCTTCTCTTTTACTTGTTAGATTAAATTGTTTAAGAATCCCACCATATCCTCGTGGTCGAAGCATCAGTTTGAATAATCTTTTTCCAAATCAGATTTGGTAGAGAAAGACAAGGTATCTGCTTAAATCTCGGTTTGATTTTTATTATCGCTTCAAAGGTGTTCATCGTCCAAGGTAAAGGATTTTTCCGTAATCGAGTATACGTATTAGCAGATTCTTGGGAAAGATTCGTAAAAAATCTCTAATATAATTAAGGCTTCCCAAAATCTTTGCAAATGGTTAATACCTTTAATTTCGCTTGGAAATTTTGATGCAAATTCTATACATCTATCAATTGGAATTATAGTTCCATTGAAAATATTATGTCCAAGAATTCGATTTTTGTTCGGAAGAGTTTCATTTTAGGAGCCAAAACTACCAAACCATTTTTTATAATAACATTTTTGAAAATATTTAAATGTTTAATATGTCGGGTTCATGGATGAAGAGAAAATTAAGACATCATCAATATAACAGATAATAAATTCATCAAGGGATTAAAATATCATTCATGATATGTTGGAATTCAGAGGGTCCATTTTTACACCAAATGGAAGAACATTCCATTCATAAGTGACCAAAGGGTACCGTAAAAAGCAGCTTTATAAGTATCCCGTTTTCTAATTTGTATTTGCCAAAATCTCGATTTCATGTCAAATTTAGAGAAAATAGTGGCATCATGGAGCCTCGCCAAGAAGGTCCTTTTTATTCTGGATCGATATCTAATCCATCAAGAGCTTCATTAAGCGGTTTATAATTAATAACGAGTCTAGGAGTTCCTCGCTCAATTTCTCGAATTTTATTAACATAAAAAGTCGTATAACCTGTGGGGAGAAGTACTAGGTTTTATCAATTTTTTCTCGCTTAAGAGACTCAATTTCATTTTACAAAGAAGTAAATATTCCTTTTTCATTTGGCTAGGTCGAGACTTAGTGGGAATATTTTTCTCATTGTAATTAGGGACATAAGGAAGAGAAATAATATGCTTCTTCCTGTTCCAGAAAGCATTTGGAACATCACTACAGATTTCAAATTTTTGAAGAGTCTTATAGATCAATTTTATCTTCATCCCTCGTAAAGAAGGTTGTAAAATTCTTTTTTCTGTAGTAAGAAATTTTATTTCTTTTTGAATAAAATTAATCTGTTTCTCTTTAGAATAAATCATATGCTTGACTTGATTTAATTCTTTTGTATAAGGTTCTGTTATGAATTCAAAACAATATGTCTGTTGTTAAGAGTGGTATGAATTCTAAAAGTATCAATTTTTGAAATAGGCATTAAAAGGCATAAGAAAGGGTGCCTAATATGATACTTTGGTTCATATTTCGATAAGGACAAAAGAAGTAGGTAAACAAAGACCTTGATTACGATTAGGGCTTCAGTATCTTGTACTTAATATTCATGGTGTTTCCACTTGCACTAGTTAAAGATCGAGTGGTCTTCCAAAGTATTTAGTAGGGATTAACCCTTCCTGGATACGATTCATGTCAAACACCACTATCTACAAGGGCAATGGCATCTTTAATAATAAAATCCTGCTTTATAACAAAAGTAATTCTCGATATACCATTTTGAAAGACTACTTGATTCATAAGCATCGATATTGTTCGTAAGATTCTAATTTTTCAAAAGAATCAGCTTTAGAGGATTCTCAGATTATTATCCTGCTTATGAATTAATTGTCTTTAATATTTTTCAAGTCTTGAAAAATAATAACATTAGTATTCTCGTAATTGCTTTATTTCGGATTTTAGAATATTAATATCATTTTTAAGATCCTCGGATAGTAGTAGTAGTTTTTCAAGTAGTAGAAACATTTTGAACTCTCGTTTCACGGCTTCTCTCACGCTATAATGTTACGTAGGAAGAACTTCTTCATTTTTGATTTTTATAACGGTTTTTCTAAAAATTTTAACTTAATTTCGGATCTTTGATCTACATTACTCGCTAAGTCGAGAAGGGACTTTTGGTTTTCTCATTAGACATTGATACTGGGTCCTCCAATATCTAAACCATTCATTTCAACAATGGCTTTCCAATAAGTCAC